>VXBW01006525.1:2961428-3167016 GCA_013400375.1 Thinocorus orbignyianus
GGTCCAGGAATCGTGATGGAGGAGGAAGAGGAGAGGTCCTGCACATCCTTCAAAACGCAGTCCGCTTAGAGTTGTCTCTCATCCCTGCTGAGGAGAGGGTAGGAGTAAGGGGGTGGTCTTTACTGAGGGATGAGAAGTTCTGCAGAACTTTCAGGGGCTGCAAGGTGAGGTGGGCTGCAGGTTGTCTGCTGAACTCCTTTGTCGTCTCTGGTTTTGGGTGAGAAGTCTGATGAGGAGCTGCAGGTGCTTCATCAGCACGGCTGAATCATAGAATGGTTAGAGTTGGAAGGGACTTTAAAGATCATCGAGTTCCAACCCCTCTGCCATGGGCAGGGACACCTCTCACTAGAGCAGGTTGCTCCGAGCCCCATCCAGCCTGGCCTTAAACACTTCCAGGGATGGAGCAGCCACAGCTTCTGTGGGCAACCTGTTCCAGTGCCTCACCACCCTCACAGGAAAGAACTGCTTCCCAATATCCAATCTAAATCTCCCCTCTTCCAATTTAAAATCATTATCCCTTGTCCTGTCACTATACTTCCTGACAAAGAGTCCTTCTCCAGCTCTCCTGGAGCTCCCTTCAGATACTGAAAGGCTGCTATAAGGCCGTCCTGGAGCCTTCTCTTCTACAGCCTGAGATATGATGATGGTTCATTGTTCCAAAAGGCTTTGGAACATTACAAGAAATGTGCTAAAGAAACAATAGAAATTAGGAAGAAAATAAAACATCAAAATAGTGTTGCTGCCAACTTCATTTAAAACCATGGATTTGCATGCTCACTGTCTTGTCATCAAAAAATAGCAAACAGTGACCAATTTGTCCATTAATATCAGGAACGTTGCTTGTCTTTGTCCTTAGTCTCAAGCTTGGTAAATTAAGTTTTTAAATATAAAGGGTGAATATCTTTAGTAATGATATTTTTCCAGTAACTGGATAATATATAAAAAAAATAAATAAAAAACCCAATCCCAAAGAGAAAAAACTGAAATTGTATATATAGGATAACAGTAGCAATTATAAAATAGGTTTGCAAGAAAGAACCAACTCAAAAATGAAAAAAAAAAAAAAAAGAAATCAGAATAATGGATTTCCATTACAGTTGTCTCTAGGGTCTCAGTGCTATTGATATTCATGCAGATAAACTAATTTGCAAAAAAAGATTTTGATTAGAATATTGTGTCGTTGTCATCCTCCCCAGTTTCACAGCTCACACTATGGTGAATAACTGTATTGGGAATAACTGGTTCACTTATATAGATTTACTCTTTACCACTGGAATTTGGAGTGCAAAGAAGGAGGAGGAAGGGTGTTCTTTATGTCATAACAATATGCTTAAACTACCCTGGTAGCCTCAAGGGATGAATAAAATGAAAATCTGAGAAAAGTCTTATTCTGAAATGTCCCTACTACCAGTTTACATGCTCTATGTTAGCCACCAGTTTTAGATGCAAAGATTATTTCCAGGTATTTGACAAGAGTCACTCTCTTACTCTTCCCCTAACAGCTCTAGAGCTTACTCTCTTGCACTACAGTGAGTATGGGTTTGGTTATGATTAATAAAACTGATCATCTTTTTGTTGAAAACATGATATGTAGGGCATGAGCTATCATGTGATTATATATTTTAACTACATTGTAATTTGACAGTAATTAATGTTTTGTTATCAGGTCTGGAATATTACGTACAAGTTTCCTTAAAACCAAACTTTAGTTAATTATAACTCAGGAATTAGCAGCCTTCAGAAAACTCAGTGTCTATTTTGCATTTATATCCAGAAAAGTTTGAGACTTACCATGCTAGAATCTTATAGAAATAACAAGTCTTATACTGCATGTCCATTTTTAAATACTAATCCTAGCTTTATGTTACCATAATTCCACTCTGTTAAACTTCTTAAAAAACAATTGTGACAAAATTATAGTTATTGCTATTCGTCCCTTATTTTCTGTAGAACCTCTGATGGGTTCACTACTTTCTAGACTTAGAAATAGGAAGAGACATACCCCAAGTAATCTGCAGCCCAGCGTTAGATCACCAGGAGGATAAACAAGCAGATGAGGGATTTTTTATATATATGGATGAGTAGGATCATGTCTATAGAATTATCTTCCACTTTTTCACTTCTGGAGGGTGCCCAGCACATGGCAGCAGCCACTGCTGTGCAGTTTTTGTTGAAAGGATCTCCAGCTTATTCAACTTCAAACATCTTCAGACACATGCACATTGAACAGATGCTAAAAAACTAATCGGGACATGGAGCTGCATGTACAGGAGATGAGCTTTTAGGAAAAATTGGACAGACCTTGCCAGAAAATAATATGGGTGACAGATGTATTTTTATGGAAAACATATTCTCATCTCAGAGGGACACAGAAGATTAAACACTGTTCCTTCTTTATGTATGCAGTGCAGGACATTAAAATATCCTTGTAGTGCAGATGGCTGGTGGCAATGGTTGCAAATGAGCAAAAAAATGTATGTATATACATGAACTCTAGAGCTATTTGACAAGTTTGCGAGTTGGTTGGTTATTTATTGGGGTAGGTATCATGGGGTGCATTGACATGTGGGGTATTGATGCAGAGAACTGCAAGTGTAATCACAGACCAAGGAGACAAGTGTTATGGCACCTCCATTCTGCAGATAGACCTGTAACAGCAAAACATACTACATTAAAATTTGTTTCATTAATTAATAGGATAGAGGACAGAGACTTGGTTATTTGTATGCATAGATAACATAACAAAGTCAGACCTGAGGAATGATCTAGTTTCTAGCTTCAGGATCTAGTTCAGATTTAGCCCTGAAGCGTGGCAGTGCTGGGAAATCTGGGAATTATAACCTATCTGAGGAGATGTCACTGAAACGTGTTTGGAGGAAGGTCCTCTAAAACTATCATTCACACTGCTGTTTTGTTATCTGTGATGTCTTTTGTTTCTCCTATCAGAAAATCCATGTGAAAACTTCCTTTGCTGCACAGAGGACCATTGAGGGCAAGTTAATGATTTCCAAAGTGATAAAAGAAGGGAGCTGTTTGTGCAGAGCATGTAAATCAGAGCTAGCTACAAATCTTCTAGACAGAGCTAGCAAATAGCGATTTCCAAGCTTACGTTATGCATTACATGTTTTTCTGGCCACAGAATTACTGTGAAAATCAGACTCTTCCTAACCCATGAAATATGTATTTTTGTTACTGAAAATGTGCCCTCTGAGATTCAGAATCCTTTGTGTTCTTATACTGTTACACAAACAGCACAATTCCTCAGGTTGCGAATCATTAACCTACTTTTTTGTCTCCTAAAAAGAGATGTGAGTGCTGGTCACATGCAAGAGCAAAATAGTTTCCAATAAACCTTTCTCAGGGAAAAAGTACCATTTTGGTTCAGTATCCACGGAAACAGAACAATAATTTTTACTTTATTTAACTATTTTAAATTACTTACTTAATTTGAAGGCTTCACAAGTGTCTTTAACAAAGTAAACTTCTAGCTAATAAAAGATTGATGACACCCATGTCTGCAGGTAACATGTAACACAAAGGAGATATGATCCCTGGTTTATGTCATACACGAATACCACTGTAATGTAATAATTACAATGGTGTATTAATAAAATATCCCTTACTTTTTACCATGAATCCTTTCAGGACAGATAGATGATTGTGTCTTAAAAATACATAACCTGCAATATCACTGAAATTACTGTACTATATGGTAGGAAGTGAATAATTTTCATGTATTCACTGCTTTTCTCTGTACATGTCAATTCCTGTACTGGAAGGCTTCTGAAAGGGTGTGTGTGTATCTTCTGAAAAAATAACAGAAAACGTGGTCAGTATTTGTAAGAAATTACCTTCGAGTAGTGGATTTTTCTATTCTAAAAATTACTCCAGGGAACTGATGTTGTGTATTTGCTTGCTGCTAGAAGAAGAGTGCTTTCCTTATAAAACTCAAATGTTTATTACCATATGCTGGATTGACTGCATGACAAATGGGTCTTCAAGTGGCCCAAAGTTGTATACATAGAGAGGAAAAGGATATACTCTGCCTTTTCCATCTGATCTTTCTGTTGAAGTGGGAAAGGTATCAATCTTCTGCCTGTTAGACTGGATACAAGCGATTTGCCGGAGTTGGGTTTCAGTTAATGGCTTGCTTTGCTCTTGGTTCTCAAAGCTCCCTGTCTCCGTCTCTTTCTGCCTGTGCTGCAGTGGAACAAGCTTACCAACTGTCACCCTGATGCTGGAAGGAGAGCGTCTGCCCACTTTATGGCCAGGGTGCCACCTAAATTTAAGGATTTGGAAGCAGAGAGATAAAATAAAATCTACAAAGAAGCAGGACATCTCTTTCAGTTGGTAGCAAGTTATATTACTGCAGGAATAAATCCCTTTATGAATATCAGAACAAAATCAAAAGAAAATCCTTACATCAGTATAAAGCAACAAAAATACTATCAATGCTGGCATAAAAGACAGATTTCTTGATGGTTCCTTGCTTTTAACAAAGAGAATTTGTTTTGTTTCCTTAAAGCATTGCCACAAGGCCAAGATGTCTAAAGTCAGCAGGAAAAAAAGGTGCTGTCCCCTGAAAGGAATCATAGTCACTCTTGTGTTTTAATCCCACCTCCGTCTGTGGCCTGCAGCAAGTCACTTAACCCTTCTGCCTGTGTTCACCCAACTGTAAAATGGGGATAACAATACCCACTCACCTACCTTGGAGGGGAGCTGTAGGGATTAATTGGTTGATGTTTGCAAGGCACTTTGAAGACAGAAAGTGCTTATTTTAGAGCCTGTTGAAATTATTGGTGACACTGATCAGCTGAAATTCAAAGGGCCCCGAACTCATTAAGGTTCTGATCTTCTTCCTCCATTTGGCTATGTTTATGGGTTAGCAAATCTCACTGCATGCGGACAGTTTATTGTTTGTTTGGAAGCAGAGTAGACTAAAAAGATGCTTTGAACAACTTCATTAATCCTTTTAACAAACATGCCCCCATTTGCCTATCACTGAAGCTGAAGGTTTTATCTTTGATGATTATATAGCAGAACACTTCTGGAGACTTGTTGAAGCATGATTTTTTCCAGACTTGCAGTCAGATCAGAATTATGAAAACAAACTAAACCATAATTATATCACAAGCAATTTCTTTACTGTAACTGGGTAGGATTTTGGCTTTCGTAGCATTCAGATAGATTTCTGGTTAGCTATGAGATATGTTTATAATGATGGCTTTTTATGCTGTAAAACTTCAGAAGAAACTTGCTCACAGTTCAGTTTGGATTCCTAAGGACAGGATTTGCTTCTGTAGGTCCATGCTAAGGGCATGCTACGTTCTTATCTTAAGAGCATGTGGATAAAATCAGAAAATCTAGATGAGATATTCATGTATGCAGTTTCACAGTTTCATGCTTTCTGAGTACATAGCTTTAGAGATACAGTTATATCTGGGACTGGGCATCGCTTCTCCTGCCAGCCTAAAGATAATGTAGCTACTTGGAGACTCATAGATTGAACAGGGCCCTGAGTGACCTGGTCTAGCTTTGAATCCAGAGGTTCCTTCCAACCTGAAGTATTCTATGACTCAAAGTAGATCTGTCAGTCCATGTCCTCATGCCCAGAATTAGCTGGATCAAAATACATCCACTTATATTTGTGTATATTA
This sequence comes from Thinocorus orbignyianus, assembly GCA_013400375.1. Taxonomy (NCBI): domain Eukaryota; kingdom Metazoa; phylum Chordata; class Aves; order Ciconiiformes; family Thinocoridae; genus Thinocorus; species Thinocorus orbignyianus. The sequence goes on from VXBW01006525.1 coordinate 2,967,086, forward strand.
AGCTCTGTACAATGGAAAGAGCATTTTGACATTGTGTTTCCACCCTAACACTTTTTGGTCAATCTTTAGCTCAAATGGTGTCTGTGGAACTGTGTGCTTGGGATGTAGCAAAGCATGCTAGCACCTGCCATATTTTCTTTAGCATTTTCACACATTTCTTCTAATTCCTTCCTTTGGATGCGATAGTTAGTATTGATTTTTCACGTTGTGAGTTTCTGAGCATGCTGAAATAATTTCTTCAGCTCCTTTGCCCCCTTGTTTTGTGTCAAAAATGTGGCCTTGAAAGCAGGGTAGGAGCAGCAACTCTTCCTGTTTAGCTCAGTTTAGCAGTCTGAAGCACACAAATGTTTTAGTTTTATTGCAACAGCTTTGAAGTAAAGTCTGTACTTTGGGTGCTGAACCTCAGCTTGCATACTTGTTTTTGAAGCTACATGCCAGGGATTGCTCCTGTCTCTGCTTCCTCTCAAAACTGGCGACTGAATCTGTTGGTCAGAAAGTAGGGAGGTCACCTAAATTCAGCGATGTGCATTCCCATCGTTCCTTTCTTTTGTGCCTCTCCTCCCACTATTTCACTGAAAATTCACTTTGGAATTCCAAAAATTTTTTTTTTTTTTACTGCAGGTTTGCCATATGCCATTGAGATGTGGCCTTTTTTCTATCAGGAGGTGCAGGAGTAAGACTAGGTTTACATTTTTGAGTCTGTGCTTCCTATTTACTCAATAACTATCCATGAGTTTGATGGCTGTTGAAAACATGACCCAACATTTCTAAAACAACCCAAAAACCCACCTCCATTAAATGTTGCCAAATTTTCAGTCTTGCAGTCAAGCCCTGAATATACAGTACTTGCTTAAATATTGTGAGTAAATACAATATTTACAATATTTAAATACATACAGCCTGCTATATCCATTCATTTAGTCTAATATAAGGATGTAGATAGAGAGCTGTAGAAATAGGGCAGGTTCTTTTCTCTGTTCATTAATTGCTAGTGAAATAAACATCATATTGCACAGTTACTATTTTCAGCTGATTGGTTATAAATAGTGGTATTTGCTCTTGCTGTTCTGAAAATTCAGTAGGTAGGATTTGGAGCCTAATCTTTGTAAATAATTACTGAGGTCACAGGGTGTGATTTCTTCTCAGTCATTAGGGGACCAATCTCTATGAAAGTGGGAGAACTGTTTGAAGAAATGATTGGGATGTTGATTTAATGGGGAGATAAATACAATTTTACTGCATAAAGAGTACTCATGATAGAAAGAGCTGATCTCTTATCTTACAACTGAACCTGCTAAACTTTCATCTTGCTGGTTCCAGTTCAGTTTTAGTATGTGGAACAGACAACTTTGGGCAAACTTTATGCTGAACCAGGCATCATCCCCATCATTTCCATAATGGCTGGAATGAAGACTTCCCAAAGATCATGGCTTGTGCTCTGGCTGATTTGACAGAACAGTGGTAGTGTGCTAATGCCTGGGTCAGATCATATCTGTGCAGCTGGGTGATTCAGCAACAATCTGTTATGAGGAACTGTGGAACCCTCACCTCTACAAGAGAAAGTGAAGCAGAATTCTTAAGGAACATAAGGAGTAGAAGATGATCATCTTAGAAAATAAAAGGCATTCAGAATCCCTTCCTGCCTTTTTCACAGGAAGGAGAACTGCATTTGGCTTGTACATGGACCTTAATGTGAAATAGCTGTGTTCCTGCCTGCCAGGCAGAGGGGAACTTACCACAAACTCTTGGTTCAGCTCTCTTGTCACTATCTCATCAGATTACCGCAGACGTGGGAGAAGCATCTAGAAAACGAGACGTCATGAATGTTTGTTCATGTGTGCGTGTCAGTTCACGCTTCAGCATACCTAGTTATGCATCAGCATACATTAAAAAAAAAATATCTTCCCCAAATTTAGGTATAAACAGAGAACAGGTGAGTAATATTAGCCAGTAAATAAGAAAAAATGCTGTTCAAGCAAACTGTTGTCTGTGTTTAGTTATACCACTGCCCTCCGAGGTACAGCTCAACAGAATTCCAGGGATTGTGGAAGCTTCCATAGTTAGCAGCAATGGTTCCAATTTAGCTTAATATACCCTTCAAACTTTTTGCATTAAAACTGTAGCCTACGGTCCTGTTCCTTCATTAATGAGTTCAGTGCAACTGAACACGGGAAGAAAGACTTTAGTCTTGAAATACTTTATAAATGAATTTGTTATTCTAGGAATTTGCCATTATTTTAAGTAGATGGTTCTATATTTCTGAGGTTATTTTTCAGTACTGAGTGAATACTGTGAAAAACATATAGGAGGGGAATTCTAAAAATACTTCTAGGTTACAGTCTGTATTCAGGACAGTCTGTACTAAGTGCTATTTTATCTTTCTTTTTTTTTTTTTTAACTTATAAAAACAGGAAGAAGCCTTGCTGCTTCTGAGGACCCTGATAAATGTTTCTACCTGTCTTCTAGAAAGATCTCTTCAGGTGCCAGGCAAGGGTCACTGTAACCATGGATACTTATACTCCGTTTTCCCCTTGGGTTTCTGTGAAAAACTTGGTATGATGCCCAGTTTAAACCACATTTTGTGTTAGGTAATCTTAGGCTCAGTCTGTTCTTCGGTACTGTGGTTTTAAGTTTTCAACGGTTGCTCTGTGGTTTGAAAGCTGTGTTTTTTATTCCCTCTTCTCTTGTAAGCAAAGAAGATGTTAAAGCAAAGTTGCTTGATAACAATTATTCCACCAAAATAAAGTCTTTTGGGAAGGATTGATTGTCGTGTGGTTTAAAACTGAAACCAAACTAAGAAACCACTTTACTTTATTGTCATGTTTAATGCAAAATGTGGAATGTTTTACCGAATTTGGAAAGAGACTGTTCAATTCCCAGAATTTGTCAAAATGCACTGAGGAATTAGAAGAGACTCAGTCTGTTCCTTATATGTATCTTACAAGTCAGTTTTAGAAAGTTTACTAAATGTGTTTTAGTGGGAAGTGGAATCCTCCTCTGCTGGATCTACAAAGGATCTAAGTCTAGTTGAAGGAGCAGTGTAATTCAGCTGAGGGGAAACACTAATTATAGATTTTTCTCACCTTTCAAAAACATTAGAGGTGTTAAATAAGTGTACAAAGGTGAAGGTACCTAATATGAATGAGTATGAAAGAGTGTATAGAAATGGAAACTGCCCTGCTGGATGTGGAAGCAAAGCTCAAGAAATACCATGTGATCAGATCAGAAGAATCATATCAGCTCCATCAAATTCTGAAAGAACCATGTTAAATGAGAAGTCTTGAAACAGCTAGTTTTTAATAAATCTGTCAAAACCAGTGCAAAGTCGTGTCACTGTTGAATGGCAAATGCATGGCCTACATTTAAAAAGAATAACATGGGCTACTGTTGCTTCAGTTGTCTTGTTATCATGCAAAGCTTTAGAACCAGGAAGAATATTTGAAACTGTGGAAGTGAGTAGAAAATAGAGCAAAAAAGAAGTTGAATTTAGAAAAGCATATTGTAGTTGGACTACTCAACAGCTTGAAAGCTAAAATTCATTTTCTAGGCAAAGGAAATAGAATGGATTCCACTTGTCTGGACTTCAGTAAAACATTTCATATGGTGCTGTTTGAATGTTGACAAACTTTGTTAAGTTAGACTCTGTGGGAATCAATGCAATATATCTAAGATGAATGAGGAAGTTTATAAAGGGAAATAACAATGATGACACTGAAAGGGAAATAGTGGGCTGAAGGAAGACAATCAGTATAGCTTTTCAAGGTTCATTGTTGGAACCTGTAAGTCTTACTATTTTTCATTAGCTTTGGGACAAAAAGTAGTAAGCTACAGAAATTCACTACTAGTGGAAAATGAGGTGTCACTGTTGAAACTGGTATGTCCTCAGACATGACAGAAGAGAGAAAAATACAAATATATCAGCCAGTCACAGGATGAGTCTGAATTTCTCATATATGGCTTGAGAAAGAGATGTGCTTGCTTATTGAATGTATCAAGTAGGGTATACTGAATGGAGAAAGCAGTACTATTGCTGCCATACAGAGCACTGGAAAGGTGTCTTCTGAAATACATTTTACAATTCTTAACATGAGAAATGAATTCAGATGGAAGAAGTGCAGAGAAGGATGTCTGGGGTGATGCGTGGAATGGAGAGCTGCTCCTGCGAGAGGAGACTGAAAGAGCTTTTTTACTTCAGTTCACAAAATGAATGTTGAAAGGGACAATGAAGCAGGATAGCAGACATCTGAAAAGAAATACATGGACCAGTATTAGTATGCCACTGACTGGATGCAATATCGTGGTGAACACACATTGTTAGAAACATGAAAAAGTTTTTTAATGGTCAGAGGAACAAGCTTTAGGAACAGTTTCCCAGTAGAAGAGAGTTTTAAGCAATTGACTGCTTTGACAGATTTGTTGGGACTTGTTGACCTTAGTTCAGTCCCTTTTTCCTGGGCTCTGATTTAAAATTCTGTTACTTTCATAGCTGCAATGTCTGTGGAAGTTAATGTATCACATATCTGATGATCACAGAATCTAAGCATTTGTGTAACTTTTATACTACTCATTTTTGTTAAATTCAAGAGTTTATATCCCTTCTTTTAGAATTTCCGGTGCTGTTAAGGTAGCAAGATCGATTTTATGTGAGATGGAAATAACTGCTGAGAAAGTACCCTTCTGGTGCCTAAAGACAAAGTGATATTGAGTAGTTCATAAAATCCTGATTTTGCTCTAAGAGAGAAGCAATTTTCAGCTACAAATGTCAGATTTTAGTGTCCAAACCATGAATCTATGCCAGAGCTGGTGAGCAAGTCTCTGTTGACCAATACAGCAACCGTACTGCTTGTACTTTGAAAATACGGATCTTAGAGTAAGATATAAAATCAGTCACGCTCTGTACTGCTGTTTATTAAAAAAAGCCACAATCAGAATCATTAATGCAGTAGTTCTTGACTGTGTAAGAACTGCTATTGTAGAGAAGATTCAAGAATAGCCATTCGTGACCAAAGTGTTAGACTTTGAATGCTAGTCAAACACAAACAATTCAAATCTTATGAACAAGAAGGACAGAAGAGTCTTTTCTTCTTCTGTCTGACTTATTGCCAGTGGAACGTGGTTTCCTATAAGAAAGGTAGCAATCAAAGGCAAGATGAGGCAAGTAAAAGAAAAATGCAAACACACAGAGCCAAAATCTAGGGGTTAGGAGGAGGTCAGTGCCTGAAACAGTAAAAGCAAAGTTTAATTGTGTTCTTAGACTTCGATTTCTTAATTAGTACCCCACTGAGGGAAATGCTGCAGTCTAAACAGCAAATGCTTTGGGTCCATTACATTAGACGTCAGGGAATACAACCACAGTCACAAATCCACTGGAAAGTTGGTTTTGTTAATCATTGGAATGGTAGCTTGCATGCTACCAGAATATGTCCTTTCAGCACAAATGCTCTGTAGAATTTGAGTGTGCATTTGTGCCTGTTCTTATAAACTGGATGTACACAATGAAATAGAAGTATTGTTATAAAGAACACAGGTTTCCTTTACTTCTAGATAATATCTGGTTGATTGCAAAGCAAAACTTGTGCAACTTCTTATGCTCCCATCAGGGACAGATGGACAAAAAGTGGCAGTGAGTGTTTAACTGGCCTCAAGCCCATTCTTTGTTCTAAGATCCCTGAAAAGACTCTTAGTTCTGGGTAACAAAACACTGGTAAGTCTGCCTGTGATTCTTTGTAATACTCATTACATGGAAACCACTTTCCATATGGGTAAATTCCTTCTCAGAGAGCAAGCTTGTGAGCAGGGTCCACAGAATAAAACTAAAAAGGCAGTTAACTTGGTGGTAAAGGATAAAAGGGAAACGTGAAAAGAAGACTGTAAATACAATACTTATACATGTAATAATGAAACAAAGGCTTATGTACAATCATCCCAGAATAGCCTGTCTAACAGAAAGCATCATACATGAAATAACAGAAGGATCAATATCAGCTCAATTATTTACTTGCAAGTGCCAATAACAGAAATACAATCTCCCTAGGAGCCAGCCTAATGTATGCGTCTGGGTTTTCAAAAAAGTAATGTGGTAAACTATGAAAGGATTATGGAGCCGAGCACAGCCTGGATCCCGGAGCTGTACTCAAGGTGGAGAAACCACCTTGAAGTTAATGGCTTTTTCACACACGAATGAAAGCTGCTTTGGGAAGAGTTACACTAAACTGAAGAGAGTGTGAGGAGTAGTAAAGAAGGAAAAGTTGAACAGTAAGTTCAGAAGCAGCAAACAAATAGGAACAGAGACAGTAAGGTCGCTGAGGGACAAGAGCATGAAAAGATGGTGACAGATGAAGTTGATAGTCCCTATTTTTTATTTTCAGTTGTCACAAAACCATAGAAAAGCAACCTTATCCTGGTGGATAGGAAGAGGTGAAGATTTCTCAGTCAAGGAGCAGGTCTGTTTGAATTGCTGCAGGCTGAGCAGAATGACAAATGAAAATGCAGAGGGAAATGGGGGCCTTAGGGGAAATTTGTCCTAGCTCGGTAAGGACAGGGATAGTACCAGATCCACAGAAGCTTATTTATCATCCAAGGAAAAAAGACAAGAGAAAGCAGAGAAAATAATAGACTTACTTAAACTTTATTTCTGTGAGAAGTATTTCAAACACAAATAGACAGACACAAAGTTCTTTGATAGTACATGTTGGTGCATTTGTGCTTGTGTCTGCACTAAAAAGAAAGGAGCGCAATGCCTGTGGAAGTGTAAGACAGAGGGCTTTCAAGACAGGAAAACCTGATTTATTCCTGCTGCAAGTAGAGCACAACAAATAAAAGTCAAATACGAATCACATTATAGTTTCCATTTCTTGCTGCTAAAGAGCAAATCTCTTAATCTGTTTTCCCACCATATTATTGAAATATTTAAAATGTATTTTTGTCTCTATCAAAATAGCAATTTTATTTCTACTACAATTAAACAGGAAACCTTTGTGGATTGTTCCTCTGGTTTCTTGCCCACATACGCAAGCACACACACACACACAAACACACACACACACACATTCGGTCACCTTTGAACTGTGCCATGGTGCAGAGGGGACAGCTCTCTCTGTAACTGTAACAGCGGACAACCTCTGGTATATTCTCCACTGAACCGCATGACAAAGATCCACCAAGGACCAAAATAATCACCACAACCAATTACCAAAATAGCATTTTTTTCTGTTCTGGTTTTAGGAATTCCACCGATGGAGGGCTTTATCTTTTTGTAGAGTAGTGCTGTAACAGCCCTGAGGGTCCCACCAGCCTCATTCCTAACCAGGAGGATCTACCTACAGAATAGAAAGAGTTTATTTAGTTCTTTCCCTGCAGTAGTCAACAGGGTGTCATTTAGGTCGAAGTGTAAGATGGGGCCACTTGTCCATTAGGAAGTGGAATGAAACCACTAATTCATTTTGTGTAGACTACAAAACAGCTGCCAGACAGTAATAATTTTCAGTCAGTGCTGACCTGGGGTAGATTTAACAAGTGACCTAGAAATGAAAAGCTCGGTAGGCAACTGCAAATCCCCTGAGTTATATGAAAAGGCATGCTTTTAAAAGATTTAGAAATGTATAATTTAGTAAGGGACAGACAGTGTGTTTTAATTAATATGCTTGTATATTCCTAGGTTGGATTTTCTTTTCCAGTTTAATTGATACTGTCATTTGTATCAGTAAAGAAGAGATGTAAAATCCTATTTTGCAAGAATAGTTATGTTTCGTATCAACTTTGCATGAAAATAAATTAACAAGAAGGTGATACAGAATCAAACTTTTACAGTGCATATTTGAGTTTATGAAAATGAGTGAAAATGCTATGAGTAAAGGCAGCACATTTTGAAATCTTTGCTTGTCCCTGACAGGGGAGGTACCCAGGACTGGAGAGGAGAGTGAGACTTGTACCAGGGCAAGGGCATTGGCAAAAAAGACTGATACTCTTAGGTTTTGAACAGACATGAATAACAGGGGGGTAAATTATAAAACAGTTGAATGGCCTAGAGAAAACAGAGGATGGACTTATTGTCTTTTAATTTTCCATGACTAAAATAAGGGGACAGTCAATGAACTTAAAATAGTGGTGACCTATTGCTCCTTTGGCTGAGGAAGCCACCCAGCTGCTGTGCCTGAGCACCAGTAGCAGAGGGAGGTCAGTGACCAGGCGTGTTGTGTGTGCTGCTATGATTTTCGGATCACTGAGCTAAAAATGTGCAGGGATTCCAAAAAGGAGAAGATGCTTGTATGAATATTGCATATATCCAAAGCTGTCACAGGCAGTAATATCTGCTTCCATGGTAATAAGTTTCAGGCAGTAAAAGGGAGAGATGACTTTTCCTTTTTTTCTTTCTTTTTCTTTTCCTTCTTTTTTTTTGGTAGAGTTTATTTTCTTATGTTTTAGTTCCCTACATTGGTTCATTGTGGAATTGGAGACCATGCAAGGGAAGTGATGGGATTATATTGCTAGTCTTGAGACTGACATTAGTGGGACAAACCATTAGATCTTATTACTAGTAATGTGAAAATGTGTTTTTAGAGAACCATGGAAAATATAGTGGCTGGTGTAGGGGGAAAGGCAAAACATTTGTCAACTGGGTGAGGGGAGGGAGTTGGGTTTTTTTACTACTAGCCGTTGTCAAATGAAGGATACTGTGCAATATCGAGGTCTGATGGGTCTAATATAATGCTTTCTACATCTAGCACTCATAGGGTCGAATACAGTGTGGAAATTCCCATATTTCTGTTGACATAAACCACAACATTTTAATTTACCTAGAGAAAAATTGCACTGCAATCCTTGCTACACAGAACTTGTCAGTTGGGACTCCAGGGTTTTATTAATGGCTCTCCCTTTCATGCACTGGATGACTCCAAGCAAGCCATTTAACCGCCACTGCATCAGGTTAATGCTTTTTTAAAAGAAGATGACAGTGTGTGTATTTGAATCCAAGAAAATCTTGAATATTAGATGATCTCACATCATATGGGTCAGGTTAGGAAATGTGCATGGTAAGTTAATGTTTCTTAAGTCAGGTTGTTGGGGTGTTTTTGAAAGCAAAACAAAATAGACCAAACACGTTTGGTTTTGATGTGTTGATAAAGGTGACCTCAAATTACCTTATGGTGACTGTGACAATATTGTGCCTGAGAATGGAGGAGAAACTAATAGTGTGGCCTGCATGGCTTTCTGTCACGCAGTGTTTGCCTTTCATTACCTCACGTTTGCTACAAGGCATTGCTCCTCAAAGGCTGACCATTCCCACCTTCTGCCTCTACTAAATCAAGGTGATATGTTGTCTTATTCCATGTCTGTCATGGTACTACCTACTCATTTTTCTGAAACTGTAATGTGTACAAACTATTTTTCTTTTACTTCCAGCCAGCAAGAAGCTTTGAACAATATTGTTTTGGGCTCTTTGATGGAAATACTGAGTTTTGCAGTTTTCCCCGTAGATGCTGAGGTTGTTGACCTCTATTGAAAGAGTTTGTGGGATAGCTGCTGATCCATTTCTGTCTTCTGCACACCTAAATTTTGCTCCTGATGTTGACAGTTTCATAGTTCCAGTAGGATAGAGCTGTCATCAAGGGAAGTTGAGATCACACAGCATGAAATGGTTCCTCATTTAAAAGACACTGAAGGAGACTTTTGGACATGGAGAACAAATAGTTTAGCCTAACTGAATGCCCCCGATGAGAGGAATGAAGAGAACTGAACATGCAGATGATGATGGTCTTCCAGTGGTTTGCACTGATTTGAAGGTGTAATGAAATGTGCTTCTGACCATTGATTACACATGTAGGCACAGAAAATTGGACTCCTCAGCTCATTAGTCTATGAATCTCTATAGCAAAGTTCTAATGAGTTGGTGAAGAGCAATTCTTTTACTGATCAAGGTAGAAAGGGTTTTACTAGCCATGAATTCATAGATAGGACATACTACACCTTTTACTTAGGTTTGTATTTTGGTTTTAGTATAGAATCTTTGCAATCCAAGTAGAAATGTCTTTATCTGGGGTTAGGGGTGTTTGCCTGGACTAAGTTAACAAGCTGAGGGGGAATAAATTTGTAGCCTAGGCAGAAACTCCCCTTTTTTGCAGTATACATCCAAACCGAATGGCTTCAGTACTAATAGTGCCCATCTACATTTGTCTGCAAAGGGAGTTACCCATCAGTTGGTTAGGGAAAAATTCTGAGGCTTCTTATTAAAAAGAAACAGAGGATATTCCCTCAAAAATTTGAATGAATTAAAAAATAATGAGGACCAATAAACAGAGCAGGGCCTTGGAGTGTGAGGATTTTCAACTGGCATAAGTTGACACTGAAATTTAGAAATGTGTGTTTGTCAGTCATCCAAGGTGCCTGCTATGTGCAACTTTATCACTTATTTCCCAGAAGCAGTGAGCAATCAGGGAAAGCAGTAAGAAATCTTGCCTTCTAATTCACTGACCTGAAAATTGTAACTGCTTCTGATAGATTATGATTAGTTAACTACAGGGTAGCAAAATACCTTAAATAAATATTGAGTATCAACTAATACTCAGATCTTTAGGTATGTATGGTGATATTTAGAATGCTCAATGAGTACTAGATGCAGAAAGGATTATATTTAAACAGAGGGTACATGATCTTGGGAAACTTCCACTGCATGAATTAATATACTCTGTGAAACTCCATTTTACAGTTTATGGTAAATGATCTTGACACGAATAGCAATGAATTCAGAACGTAGCTTAATGAACTGCACCATGAGTTAGCATCTCTTCTCTTAAACCCTGAAAATTAAGAAACATCCAAACAATGACTTCTGATAATCCCCTCAAATAAGGCTTAAATTCCTGAAGTGATTCCTTTGCTGAAGTAGCTGCTTTGTGTAACAATGAGCCCTGTCCAAAGGCTCCCTGGGGCAGGAGGATAGGCAGGATGCAGGCTTGAAAGTTTGCTGGCCCAGTCAAGATTTTTCATAGCCTTGGGCTACATGGCACCAGTTAATTTGGGGAACTGTTTAACTGACTTTTATTTGTACAATGTTCCTCTCTCTGTGTTTAACTGAAAGCTCTTGGCTGTACCAGTTGGCATCACCGTAGCGCTAGATGTAGTAACTAAAAAGTTGAAATCAGTGAATTGGTGTTGCAGGTACAAGTATGGGCAAATAGAATGAAAATAAAGAAGTGAAATCGAGGTTTTGAGCAATTTTCCTTTTCCTCTTGCTAGGGTTGGCATGATTTCTCTGCGAAACAGTATCCACCTACCACTGACTACTCAATGCTGCAGCTCCACAATAAAACCCCCCTCAGTCCTCCATCCTGTGAAATCCCCTCCAACTTACCATTTCATTCTGAAAGCAGAAGGAACTACACAGTATACCATAATGTTTTTCAAATGTCCAGCATTTAGTAAACATAAATCTATATTTTTAAATCGATTTTTATATGGAGCTGGAACTTTTTTAAGTTTTTATTTGTTTGTGATGTTCCCATGTTTGTGTCTCTCAAAGGCCTGTAAGAACACAGTAGAATGTGATGTTCATAAACATCTTTTGAAATGGAGAGTTACTTTATTTGAAAGTTCCCACCACGTGTGACCAGTGATCATTTTATGAACACTCTGCACCTTGAATACAGCAAATGTCCAGCCAGGAGGGATGGCTTATATCTTAATGTTTCTAATTTACGAGATTGTAACTCAAATTGGAAATGAGAGAGCAAAGTGCAAATGGAAAAAAAAAATGAGTAACATCTCACATGAACATAGACAATATGTTGTATTTTACGAAAATACAAACTAAAAAGTCTGATCTTTAACATAATTTTTATCTATTGTTTTGCTACAAGGAGGTCTTGTTGCATTCTTGAGAGTAGATATTTGAAAGGGAGAGAGAGCTGCAGTGAAGAGGTCCCACTTTCCTACCCTTAACGACAGCAGGCCCACAGCCCTTGCTCATCTCTAAAAACAAAACCTTAACCTAGTATCCCAGGAGAGGAGAAAATGCCATCGGCTTGCTACAGGTGGCACCCCAGTTTCTGTGCTTCGTGATGGCTATCTTTGGCTCATTGACGTTATCAAAAGGCAGCTGGTGACATCAATTGATCCCAAAACCTCCTGCACAGTGCTCTGGTACCTTTTCTGGTTCTCACGGCTCACGTGAGAAAACCTCGTGGCTTTCCTGTGTTTGGTTTTGACTTTATATGAAAACTGATTTGGACTTACCCTTTGAGCTGAGCATTTCTTGGCATAATTTATATTAAAACTATTCTTTTTTTTTCTTTTTTTTTTTTTTTCTCCTCTGAACAATAGCAGAAACAAGTTTCACACAATCAATTCTCTGTCAGAGAAATCTTTGTTCAAATAACATTTCCTCTTTCCAAAAAGCTGCGCTTTTTTTTTTTTTGCCTCTGTTTTTCAAAGGCATAAGAGGCATCTAGTCAAAACCAATCCGCTTCCTTATGGGAACACATCCAGCTCAGTCTTCTCACTGTATAATGTCTTCCTGCCACACTCTCACCTAGGAATGCTTTGAACCATGTTACGTGTCTGTATGGTCATAGCAGATATTTTGAGCTCTAGCCTCTTCTTTCACGGAGACTACAGAAGAGGTGACTGGTTTAATTGATCCATTTGCTTGGGTTCCTGCAGAATTTCAGTGATGAGTATACATTCCAAAGCTAACTGGAATAATAACTGGTGCTTTCATTAGCTTTGCCTGCGAGCTGAATGGTTTAGTACTTCAGTTGGAGTTCCTTCAGTGTGGTTGTAAGCAGCATACACAATCTCACACAAACCACCTCATCTTGTGTCTGTGACATATGTCCCCAGAAATCTTAGCATGGCACATAGGCAGATGCAGGGTGAATAACAGCACAGCAGTTCAAGTAGGTTTTATGGAGCACGTGCTCTCCTTTCAGCTACCAGATTGATTAGAAGGAAGTAACTCTGTTCCAGAGAACTTGAGTTACATGACAATGCACACTCAAGAGCAGATTTGGTGAGAGCACTTGCACAGCAAATTATACAACTACTGCAGTCTCCACAAGCAAATCTTTCTTTTTTTCTCTTTTATTTAAAAAAATAAAAAGAAGAAATTGAATTCAAGTGGTAACACTGATCCTCACATAACTGAAAACTTTTCCAACACTTTGAGTTTTACAAAACCAGCTGTATACCTACCCAAGCTGCCTGTTTGCTGCAAATGCTTGGGGGATTCAGGAACAATGGTACGGTTTTCTACTCTTTTGTTTTTTTTTTTTTCCTGTGAAGTCATTGCCATATATTTTTTAAATGCTTAAGATAACTCATCTTGTCTATGTGGTGGATATAGTGTAGCTTTTTGAACCTAAACTTTTCCTTTTCCTAACTTGGCAATGACAACTTTACAACCTTCATGTTTAACCTACACAAGGCTTTTTTACATTTAATATTTCATTTGACATAGTCTAGATCTTCATGTGTACAGGGCTTTCAGCTATGCTTCCTTTTTAATGCATTTATTCTGTGACATATAGTATTCATGATTGTGCCATTTATTGTGTGCTTTCTAGCAATTATTGCATTAACAATCAGAATAGCTGGTGGTTCCAGAGGGACAACAAGAGTAATGATGCATTAATAGAGAATGAAATATGTACTTTTTGTATCGAGAAAATTTTAAATAGTTAACTGTGGAACTGTTTCAGCTACAGGCAGCAAACGGGGCAGTGTACAATAATTGTTGAAGCAGGTAAGAGATTTCAGATATTGCAGGGCTAACATGTAAGGACTCTGAATAAGAACCTACATTCCAGCAACATTTCCTATTGCAAGATTTCCAAGATTTTGATGAGAGCTGAGAACAAAAGCTGCTCTGTTCCTCCTGGGGTTTACGTCAACCGGTTGTCTTATTATTCCTGATACTTTGCCAATCATATTGTGAGCTTTGAGAAAGGGATGAAAAAGCAGCTTTTCTCCTTTAAAGAGATTTAAACTTCAGAATCTATTACTGTGACTGTTAATTGGAGAAGGGACAGGCTGAAATGCTGGCTATAGAGTACAGTAGAGGTGCTGCTGACAACATTTTTACAAGGCTCCACATAATGGCATTTCTGTAGGATGACCTTAAGGTTGTAGATGTTCCCATAAATTTTAGATTTTTATATATATTTTTTTTTAATGGATAAGAGTGGAGTACAATGGATGGGAGGATGGGATTAGAAACAAACCCAGTATGATGAGAAATCTTTATTTTCTAGATTTCTTCACTTTTCTGTGATTTTTTGTAAATTCTGAGTGCTTGGATTTACAAGCTTAGAATTGTTTTTAACACATCTATGATGCAAATATATTTAGTTTTGTTGTTTGCAACAGCCTTAAACATGAAAGCAGTGCAAAGAGGTACAGTCTTCCATGCATTAACTGTGCTCAAAACCAGCCCACCTAGGGAAGTCCCAGGAACTGCAACCAGTTTTATTTTAGGGAATGTGCTTTTGTACTTGTATCTGTGGAATAGCTTTGTCTTAATAGAAATTAATTGGTTTTGCATTGTATTGTGCTTACAAATATCCTTTAACACAAGTTTCACGGTGCTACAGAACAATTTAATTAGGAAACCCATTTCCAGCTCTTGATCTGCATTTCTAACCTAGTCCTGCAGTCTCTTTGCCAGGACATTTTCCCAGGACATTTCCCAAAGAGCAACTGGGATTGTGTCCACAGATGCACAATTACACACAGTCCTTAAATTAGTAATGCGTCAAGCCAAATAGGCTACTGAGAAAAGCAGCAAGATTCCCTGGTAGCCAAATTGCCTGTACATTGGACACATTTATTTCTTGTCTTAAAAGTCATGGGTAAAACCTACGTTTTGAAATGTTTGTCAAACAAAACAATAATCCTGTAGCTTAATGGTAAAGAAGAGGTCAACTGCCCTTCAAAAGTCTCCTTCACTAGTAGTTTTGCTCCTGTTTTCTGTGCTACTGGATTGATAAAGAAATCCTGACTTATCCATAGGCCTTTCAGTTTTCCATAGGATATATTTCCCAGGATCTTGCCAGGTTATTTCATCATGGACTCAGTACTTCCTTGAAAGATTTTTTTTGCAGTCATTAACTAACTTTCACTTAATCAAGCCTTCTACTTAAAGAGTCTTTTGGGGAATGAATCTCCACTGATTTATTCCATTTTTAAAAAAAATCAGCTTTGTAAGCCACTTTTGACAGCTTTACAAAGGTAAAATTCTACTGAACACACTCAACACAAAGTAAGTAATTCTGGATTTGACTATATTTTAACATTTCAGAATTGCATTTATTATATTATCATTGATGCTGCTGGTCTTGATTTTCCTATAAGGTCACATTTTCAAAGGCTCAAATCCCTGCATAACACAGTCTGAATCAGCACCAGCTGAAATGGAGAAGCTTTCAGTGATCTTGGTCTGACGTGAGAAACTTGTTCTCAAATTTTCTGCATCTGGGCATTTAGAATTGTTAATATTAGTATTAAGTTGTCTGAAATATGCTTGAAATTTTAGCATTTTTCAGTGAGAAAACTATCAAATATAACAGATGACCTTCCACTCAGTTTATATCAGTTTTCTAAATGTGGTTACTAGTACTGTCTGGAGTCAGAAATGAAACTGAAACCTGGCCTGTGGGAGAAACAGTCATGTGGAGTCAAACTTCTTTTTCCCAGGAACTAAACCAAAACCCACGCTTAAATGGTGAACTATGAAGATAGTTTTCCCCAAGAAGAGTTCTGTGGCTCTCAGGAGGGGACATAGTTCCACAGGCCACTAACAGAGCTGCATATACTGCCTTGGCTGAAGATATCATTGCATTTACTTGCTAATTTATGACAGTGTTTTCCATAGCAGTTGCTTATTTCATACATATTCTCTCTTTATCTAGATACTTCCAGCTTCTTTTTGCTATGTTCTTTTATAATACTCATTTTCTGTGTAACATATAGCAACACCCCCCTTAATTAAGGAGGAGAGATTCTGACAACTCTAAAAAATACATTGTTTTACTATCTGATATACCAAATACCCGTAAGGATCAACAAAAGTTAAACCAATCTCAGTGGGGTGCCCCACCAGTAGTCACAAGACTGATGTTTTCATAGCTGATGCCAAAATCACCTAAGGAAGACCATGGAACTATAAGCAGAATTTGAAGAATAGCTGAAGTCTTGATATTATACTTTTCAATTCTTTACACCGTTGTACAAAATACTAGAAGCAAGCTAAGAAATTGGTTTATTGCTGCAATAAATTAACCTAAAAGAAAGACTTAGAAGCCATGGGTCTGAATCATAATGTTGGCATTAATGATACAGGAAGGTGGTGTTCCTTGTGTAATGCTGCAAGTTTCTAAAATATGAAATGTCATGCTTGCTCTATATTTCATAGATGGGAGATAAATGGAACTACGTAGCATGAAATATGAGGGACTAACAGAATCTGTTACAAGCACTTTGTAAAATTATAAAGGTTAAAAAATGTTATCACAGTAGAGAAGATTAATCGTAATTAAATCTAGGGAAAACGAGGTATTTGCAGAGTTTGTTTCACTACATTGACCTTTTTATCATGCGCTCCTTAGAATGTGTTGTTGAGGACTGGCAGAGGGCACGGTGCAGCAAACAAGATCAAAGGGAAAGGTTTTGCTCTGACACCTTATTCAGTGGAGAAAAAGTGTATTAATGCTACTGAACTCTTACACAGCATTTTATTTGGATATATCCACATGCTCTGAGAAGAAAACCATTCTCTCTGTTTTCCAGATTATGAGATGGAGGCACAGGGATTTACCTGTCAGTGTCGTAGTGAAGGTTATGAAGTCAGGAACAGAACAGAGAGGAAACTCTACATCTCTTTAACTCCACCTCAGGAAAAGACAAAAGGTACCTATTTATATATTTTTAAATGACTATGTTAACCACCACATATGACTCTGTCCAAAAAGAAATTCAATTATTTCTTGATCGCATAGCAAACTTTTATGTTGTAAATTTTGATAGCATTAATTATATTGGTGCAATTAACTATGGGCTATTTTACTCAAGCAACAGGCCAGATTACAATTCCATTGAGTTTGATCGGAGTCTTTAGGGGACTGCTGGTATGGGGTCAAGTAAACCTCCTCCTCCTCCTCCTATTTTTGTTATTATTATGGTTGCTCTGTGTTTGGGTAGTGTCTGCAATGTTCTGGTCAATTTCCCAACATAAAAGAAGGCAATATTTCCTTCCCTAAGAGGTTACATGATAAAAAAACAGACAAAAAAATAAAGAGTAGAAAAGGTCAGAATAGAAACCATTAGTGTTTTAGCATCTTGTCACATTTAGTGAGCTTACCGAGTCACTGAGTAATCTCCCAGGACTCCAGTCTGGCCATAATCAACCCCAAGGACAGCTTATCCCATTTTTAATAACTTAACCTGTCTGTGTGCAGATGACTCTTGCCTATTCTTCAGAACATAATCTTTTTGCCCCGGCTGTTGGTTTGGGAGAGCACCATAAAAACCTACTGCTTAACCAGAGTTTAGGTTTACAACTCCTGCTGATGGGGAACCACTCTTATCTGCTGCTCTATGCGTAAAACTTCTATAATCTACACATACTGGGTGATTTTTTGCAAGTGTGAAGGGGTGCCAATGTATTAAAAATACAAATCAATGCACAGAGGTAAAGCTACACATACAAACATTTGTTAATGATCCAGTTAATAACACTACAAAAGAGCAACACATTAAGAAGTCAAATATTATAGAGATTAGTAATGGGACAGATTGTCTAAGGCTTTTAAGTCTTCAGTTCAAATTGAGTTTAGGTCTGTATCAACCAAACTATTTGACTGTTTTTCACAAGTCCTGTAGTAAAGACATTTGCTTGTCTTAATTTGCATGCCTGCATCATGAAAATTATGCCTGCAATAAAAATCCTGTTTTAGCAGACTTGATAGAAGCCCTTATTTACTGTTGACTGCATGTGGAGACTTGGAAACTCTTAGCAACTTTTTTGGGGGGATTCCACCTACGTACAGACTGCATCAGATGGGTTACCATCCTCACAAGCACTATATTTAGATTACAAAAATATGTGTTTATACAATGCAGGCATCAGAACAGGGCCAACAAGTACAGCGATCCCACTTCTGAGCTTGATCTTTTTTTGAAATTCAGAACTCAACCAAATATTTTCAAATTATTAATTAATTGCTTTTTATCTAGGATGATGCTAGTTGTCCATATTACCTGTCAGTTCTCTAATGCAAGCATTAAACCTCCTCATAACAGTATAGATTAATTAGAACAACCTATTTTTTCCACATTCTTCTATTGCTGTATCTTTAGCTGCCATAGAAGGTATGCTTTCTCTGTTACAACACACTTTAGATGATAGATAAAACCAGAAGCAGCAAGAAATAAACATCAGAAAGGAACAGTATGCTGATTATCACCATACCACACAGATAAAATCTAACAAACATGAAAGACTGGAAGAGGGGAAAGAAGATCTTCCTAATTGCTTTACAAGCAGGGCAGGCAACAAATACCTGATAAAAAAATACAAATTAGAATCTCCAATACCAGTTTAAAAATGCATAAAAATTTAAAATGATCAAGTAAGAAAAATAGTAAAAAAAAAAAAAAAAGAAAGGGAAAATAACTTTTTAATGATGATTTTTTTCCTTGGTTTATGTTTCTCATGTGAACTAATTATTTGTAGATTTGAAATACATCTCTCAAAATGAGTGTTTTGCTGTAATTTGTTTCATTTTAACTGTTCACTTCTTGTATGTTAGGGTCTGTATAGACTAGGGGGTTTTCTGAACAGGAATAAAAATCGTTCTTTTAAAATACTGTATTTGCCTGTAAGAAACCGCCAAGTTTTTGTACTATCTTACTTCTTGCTCAGTTATTAATGATTTTTAGTTTAACTTGCTTTCTGTCTAATGCTGGGGTTTCATGAACAGTTTGTGGGAGGGTTAACTGTAGCTTGTCACTTCAAGGAGTGTTTTCAGCTCTTTTGGAACTGGCTGAAAACTTTAGCATTTTCAGTGTTAGTTTTCAGTAGGATCAGTGAGCTGATCTTGTTTATCCTTTGGCTGTATGATCTCTAGAGCCCACACAAGGGAAGTGGTGGGAACACGCAGCTGGAGATAAAAGGAAGTTGGATTGCCCTGTTCAGGAGCAGTGCAGTCTTAGATCAGCTTAAATTGACTGTGAAATCTCACTTTTAGTAGAGGGGGGAATTTGCTGATTTACAGAGCAAGAACATTTGCACTAATGTCTGATTTCTGTCTTACATGGGTTGAAATTTACAGTAACTTTATAGAAGTGAGTAGACTTAAATATAGTAGGGAAGTTATAGGAATATTTTTCAAATTAGGAAAATTGTTATAGCCATCAAAAGAATCAATTAGCTCAGTAATATGGAAAACAGCTTTTTGATTCCTTTCATTTACAGGCTTCCTCTTTATGCCCAGGCTCTGATGGGGCTCTAGCATTTGCCTAGGTTGAGTTCTCCCTTAATCCATTTACTTAAAAAAATCAAAAACCAAACATGGAAATATGTTTAGCAACTTTCCCAGTGCCAGTCTGCAGGTCTGTCAAAATGGATCTTCTCATGATGATTATCTCTGTCCTCTGCTGAGTCCTCTTTGCCACAGAAATTTCTTGTTGGAGAAGAACATTACTGTCTTTTTATTTCAGTAAATAAGTCTCACTGTCAGAGCCCCAGGGGCACTAATAGCCCTTAACAGCCCTTATCAGCCTCCATGGGACCTCCTCCACCCCACCCACGGCACAGGACCCCACCTTCAGCCCCACTCAGGGCCATTGGTCCTTGCATGGATGATACCATAAGGTACCTGCTGCCAGCCCCACCACAGCCCTGCCCTGCCCAACCATGGCCACTGTTCAGCCAGGTCCACTCCTGGGCGGATGAGGGGCTTTGATGGGGCTTTGAACAACCTGGTCTAGTGGGAGGTGTCCCTGCCCATGGCAGGGGGGCTGGAACTCGATGATCTTTAAGGTCCCTTCCAACTCTAACCATTTGATGATGTCCCAGTCTGACCTCAGTCCTTGCCTCCACCACACGCTTTGCTGGTGCTCTGAGATGTCCCGCAGCCTGTCCCACTCTCTTCTGGGGATGGTGAGACAGGCCCTGGCTGGTGCTTTTAAGTAGTTTTAACTGTTGTAAAGCAAATGGCAGCTTCAGCTGTTCAACTATATCGTAAATCAATATTGATCACAGAAAAAAATTGATATTCTTGTTTTTTAATTTTGCCATCTCATGCTTCTTCCAGGAAGATGTGTTTTCATACTAATTTTACATGAAACTAAATGTATATTTATTACGTGTTTATTAAATGTGTCCCAAATTACCATTGACCAATCAATAAATATCTGACACAACTGTTTCTAGCAGAAAAGAAATTAAATTGATAAACAGACAATCTCTGTGGTCAGTAAAGTTTAATATTTAATCAAATTATTGAAATGTTCTTGCTGTGGTATTGGTGTTCTTCTGAAAAGTTACTGTTGGAAGCATAATTTATGCTGTTTTGGTTATGTTTCTGTTTACACCTAAAATATATTTGTACACTTTATTGTAGAAAAGATTTTGCACAACACTGATGTTTTGCATAGATGTCTAGCTTGAATAGTCTGAGATTTCTTTTTGTTGTTAAGTGGGGGGAAATCCTCTGTCTGTCACTCATCTTCGAAACAGAAGCAACACATGAGTGAGAGTGTCACCTTCTTGGGTCTCCTTTTGTTTATCTGACACCGTTGTGAGACATTTGGGACCCTCCAGCTCAATATAAAACATTTGCTTGGCAGGTTGGGCCTCCTCTCCCTTTGATGGGTACAGCACATGTGAAGAAGAGTTGTTGGACATATCTGATCTTGTCCTCTATTCCTGGGAAGCGTACCTCTTCTGATTTAGCAACTTACACAAATTCTTCTACCTGTTCTTGAAAAAGAGCAGCTCCAAACTCTGTCTACTGAAAGCATTTTAGTCTCAAATCAGAGCAAAATAACACACTGCTGCTGTTGTCTAAGCATTGCTCTTAAATACTTAGTGCTTCACGTTTCTGCTCATTCTCTCAGTTTTTCTGAGTGGTCTTTGCTGGCATTTGAAGCCAGCTGTGAAGTGTGCTTTGTGCTGTACCTATGCCCAGGAATAGTCCATTCCATTTCAGACACAACAGCAGAAGCAAGACCTCCACTGTTTTCTGTTGAAGTTAACAAAGATGGATTTTTGAATGTCTATATAATTGCATTATGAGGAAGGATACAGAGAGAAATAAAATAAAGAATACTTGAGGTAAAAAACTTCAAAAAATTCAGCAGTGCATGTATGTGCTTGGATGTTTACTCATTTTTTGTAAGGGAAAAAGTCAGGAAAGGCTGCTCAATTCGTTAAAAATGCCATCAGATTTTATTTTCATCATGGTTTATATATATGCACACCAAAAAAGTTCCACTGTTGCTGGTGAGTGCATGGAAAAGTACCTATTCCCATTATTTTGAGTAGGCAAACCTGTAGCTGGCCTCTTGCAAATCACTTTTTTTCTACTATAAAGATTTCTACTTCACCTGAGTCGTCTGAACTGCTGTGATTCTAGTTCATGGAGAGCAGCATTTTGAGAGAGCAGGGAACATATCAGTAAAATGCACTAAGAGCTTGTTTGCACCATCTACTCATTATTGAATTGTTCCATTTGGTCAAGGGATGGATGGGCGTGCTTTTATAGTTTGAAGATGCTGAGTTCAAATCATGCTGGAAAAAAAAATCATGTGATTTTCCTTAAGAATCAAAAAAAGGGGCTGTCCACTCTGTTAGTGTGTCCTGCATAGGAAGTGCCCTGTATTACAGGGCTGAGGCTTTTTAAAAGGAATTTGCAGACACCAGGACATGGGTGTTGAAGTGGGAAGATCTCAGAATGAATTTTCTGAGCTTAAAATGTGAAATTTCTTGCCACTGAGTGGCCCAGAGCCTGTAGTGAGCAGTGACTGCAGGTGGCCTGACAGAGTTGTCCACTGCACCCACCGACTTGAAATCTGAACTTGCTGTTGGGATGGAATTTGTTTTGCTAATTTGTACACTAGAGATAGCAGACTAATATTAATTGCTTTTTTGAAACATCACAGAAACTGACAGCCACCAATGGTCTAAAGTAAATGTATGTAAATACACTTGTATATGGATAAATAATAAGCCATACCGTATGTGCATGCTTGAGGATAGATAATAAATCTTACTCTATGATGTAATCTATCTGTGTGCGATATCTTAGTGTCTATATACATGGGCAAAAGCCTGCCTTTAACTGGACAATAATACTGAATTATGTCTAAGCCATCCTGCTTGTGTATGGGAGGAAATCAAACATTTATATTCATACAGAGCACTGTATGCAATGACCACAAACCTCTAAAACAACTTTAATAACAGATCTAGAATCTGCTGTCTGTGTACCTATCAGTACTCAACCAAGGCTCTTTGCAGTGTAATTTTGATACCTTTAACATGAGTTATATCATAGAATCCTAGAATGGTTAGAGTTGGAAGGGACCTTAAAGATCATCAAGTTCCAACCCCCCTGCCATGGGCAGGGACACCTCTTCCTAGAGCAGGTTGCTCCAAGCCCCATCCAGCCTGGCCTTGAACACTTCCAGGGATGTGGCATCAACAACTTCCCTGGGCAACCTGTTCCAGTGCCTCACCACTCTCACAGTAAAGAACTTCTTCCTAATATCTAATCTAAATATGTCCTATGTACTTAGTGCAAACAGATCTCTAGAATCACAAAATCAAGATTAGATTAGAAAAATGCTGACCATACTAGAATAGAACTAGAATTCCTAATTTACCCAGCAAAAGGAGCTTTCTTTTTTGTTCCTGAAGTGGTGTTTAGTAACCTGTCATTACAAACACAGAGAATAATAATTATTTTCCCTTCCTAAACACTTCTAATCTCTTTATGGCAAACCAGGTAAGGTACAAAATGTTCTGTACTAATTCTCACTGATCTAATCGGGGACACAGATAAGGCATATTTGACTGATTCTGATCCTTCACTATGAAGAGGAAAGAATGAGCCAATTGAAATTGCAAATTCAGGAAACAGCATTGCAATTTAAATTACTTGAGTGAGGAAACAAATTGAAGCTGTGTCACAATTTAGGTTGCAAAATGTAAAAACACCAAAAATAAGTAAAAATAAACCTGTCATTAAATCCATTTATTCATTTTGACAATTCCTTTCATTCCTCCCAAGATTGCAGACTTTTTTACCTTAAGTGGAATTGTGTAGAAGATAGGTTTAAAGCACTGTAAATACATGAGAAACCATAGAAACTCTCCTAATTTCATTTCCTGAAGAATACAAATCTAGCATTTAATTGAGATAAACTAAGTTGGATTGAATACTTTCCTGAGATGTTTTCAGCATATTCATTTACCTTAACACTGTGCAGCAACTGTGATGATAGCCACTAAATTCTATCCCTAGATCTTCAGTTTGTTTCACATTTTAAGCCAGTCTGAACACTTGGAGCTTTAAAATGATTGCTAGTCTTGGACTATCTAATTTAAGATTATTGTGTTTTGTTTTCAGAGATTCGCACATCTGTATTTTCACAGATCAATGTACGTGCAGGTACACATTTATCTGACACTTTAAATTGGCTCACAACTGCCTTGTGTTTCTCCACCACTCTATTGCATCACACAACACTGTGGTTCAGTAATTGTCCTGGCAAAATGAATAGTAGATATTGGCAGTAAAATTGCCTTTGAGGAACAGGCCCATCATTTTAAGATTAGTATGCCAAGTTTCAGAATGCAAAATGCTAGATTATCTTCAAAGTGCAGACCTTATCCTATGGGCCTCTTAATTTCTCATTTACAAAATAATGATGACAAAGGGAATTTCGGTTTCTATTATTGTATTTTTTGCCTTTCCTTGAAGTGATTTGACATCTATTGTGAATAAAATTGTTAATAATGATGGTGGCATGTGATAATGGCCTCTGTGTAATCCAGCAGCTATTAGCAGAAAGAAAGCTTTCGGAAAACTTTTGGATTCATGTGGTTTGCAGTAGTGCCAGCTGTCAGGTGAATTAACAGTACTTTTATGGGGTTTCAAGTGTTAAAGCCTTCTCTTTTTTTGTTTATTTTTGTTTTTGTTTTGTTTTTATTTACAGAAATTGCTAAAACTAAGATAAAAAGAGGTATTTTATTTCAGTCTTTTCTGTTTAAGTTTTCCCTTTCTTTTTTGTTGCAATTTAAAAGAGTTTCTCCACGTGCTTAAACTGAAATTAATTCAACAAGACATATTGTGTATGTATGTGCTGAAGCCCCCTTGGCTTCAGTAGGTTCATTAGTACTTGTATAAGATGAGCAATGACTTGGTTCTGAATTTTAGAAAGATTGCCATTCTTTTAATAGGGTATAACACGTTTTTGAGATTCATTGCAATAGCTGCAGCAAAGGAATAAACAGAAGAAGTTGGAAAGCAAAAAGGCAAACAAGATGAAAAGGGAACTTGAGAGGAAAAGTCATCTGGGCAAGATTTGGGGAAAACACCAGAGTTGTTTGTGTGGTAAAATAAAGTATTAAATCAGCTGTGATCTATTGCAGATGTGTGACAACAAAAATCTTACCTTCTCAGAAAATGTTGTGTCTGCAGACTATAGCGCCTTCAGTTCTGCAGAGAAAAAGTATTTTATATAGAATATATAGAGTGCAGTTGATGTTGACCCTTTTTTTCTCTGTAGACATAATGAGGATAAGAGTTATTCTTGGGGAGAGCGAGGCAGAAATTAGCTTCCAAGGCTATGGGACAGATCCTGGCATATGGAAGTTGGTGACAACACAAGGATGCAGAGGAGTCATAGAATTAAGTTGGAATACATAGCTGGTGATTAGACAGATTACTCTAGGTGGAGCCTGAGGATGAATTATATTCCCAGAGAAATTAAATGTAGACAGAATTAAATGAAATTAAAAACTTCCAATATTTCCTGTGGAGTGGGCTTAGGAAAATTTGAGTGCAACTGCTGCACCGCTGGTGCAGAATCAAGCTCCCAATTTTAGGGATCTGTGTGGACCCAAATCATGGCTCTGGCAACCACCAGCTGCTCCGATGTAAATCTCTCAGGACTCCATTTGCTTCAGCAGCGTTATTCCTGATGCTCAGAGCTAGCACCCACGTTAGCTGTTAGCCTGTACTGGCTGATTCTGTCTCTAAAGTGAAAACTTCCCTCAGCTGTAGGCAAATATACTCGTCTATATACAGTTTGTGCACACATGGGGTCCCCAGAAGGTAACAGCAATAGAGTCAAGTATAGCGGCTCGGGAAATCGTTGGGGAGCTCTGATGCAAACAGGATGTGATACGTTTCTGGATGGGTTCTGTAAAGACTTGCTCTGAGCCCGTGGAAGACTCCAGAGATCAAACGTGCCAAAAAGCAGGTCCCTAGAGGAGTAAAAAGTGAGTGTCAGAGGACCAGAAAAAACAGTGGCTGCCGGAGCAGGGACTCTAGTGGTGTCCTGGGAGCTGAGAGGGAACTAAAATGAAAGTTTAGGAAGCCAAAGAATAAAGAGAATCAAAGCCCAAGGCTTTTGAAAGAACTAGTTAATAGAACCTTGGGGACTTAGGCATACGCTTAGAGCTGGGGTTCAGTTTATAGTGCACGTATAATATTTATGAAAATGTATGCGGATGGATTAGCTCTTTGGAATGCTGTTGGTAATTTATCAACAATTCCTTGCTCTGTTTTTCTGTAAACATTTATATTATGGGTTCTTTTATATTTCATGCCTCACAATGACATTTGGCTTTGCCAAATGTATCTCAGAGGAACTTTATTATTTTTGTATTGTTTGTGGTATGAGCATGAACTTTGACTTCCTGCCTTCCAATTTAGTTTGGTGTCTAGCTTTTTGCTGTCTGGGTCACTCATGTTACAGCTGGAGCTTCCTGTTTTCAAACCCGTATCAGCCAACCATGTAAACCTGAGGGTCAGCTCGTTCAGAAATGATGCATGATTCCAGTCACTTGTTTGCTGAAATAAATTAGATTTACGTAATGAAAGCTGTCAGGTGCTGTATCAATCTTCTGCACCAGTCAAAGTACTTCCTTATTTACAATTCTTGTTTCTTGATGCGCAACTCAGCTGCTTAAAAATACTTAGATTGTTTCACTCAGAGGGCAACTGAAAACTTCTTTCAGACCAAACTGAAAAAAATTTTTGTGAGCCTGATACAAAAAGTCATTAGTGATGACAGTTTAATTTGGAGGCAGGGGGAATTCTGTGTGTGAAGTCTTGGGTGAAATAGTAATCATTTGGGGCTAATTGCACACACTGTATCTGCAAGTGAGGATGTCCATCTGTGTATGTGTATTATCCTATCTGGAAAGGAAGGGAGAATGGAGGGACATCCCTGCGTCCATGCTATCCTGAAATCTAGGACTTCCAAGACAGATGTCATTAGGAAATAGGAAATGCTGTGTCCTGACTCTAAAAATAAACTCGGTAGATTCTGTAAGTACGACTCTGATAGGTCAGTGTGAGCTCCCCAGATCCATTTCAGCAAGAGTGGAAATACCAGGGCAGAAGGTGTTTTAGAGAAAGGATTCCCATAGGGAGCTCATCTGGATATGTGTTCCCTTTCTGCTCTTTTGAGGATTCTGGAAGGCAAGGCACTTTGCCTCTTGTTGGCTGGGAATGCTAGATTTTCTCAAAGTAGCTTTCTGATGCCATTATTTCTAAAATAACAGCAGCATTGCCAACCGCAAGTGTAAGCTTCTCCTCCCTTGCCCATAAGTCAGCCTTCAAAGCATCATGAGGTTTGCTGAAATCATGAGAATTTGAAGCTGCCATACTTACGAAGTTCTTTTTGTTTGACTTCTTGTTTTCGTGTCTTCAGGATACACCCAAGTCACATGGACGAGCTTTCCTCCCAAAAGGTCACATGCCGACCCAGGATTACATCAGCTGAGGCCTGAAGAAAAACATGAGGATACGTTAGGTGCAAGAAAATCCTGAGAGTTAGCAACACTGTGGTAGCCGGAGTGCAATCAAAACTGGCTTGCTCTTCCTTTCTTGATTCGGCCCGAATTCGGAATAACTTTTATTAAATCTGAGGACTGGTTATTCTGCAGCAAAAGAAAGTGCATATTCATCTCTTTTGTGTTGCTGCATTAATTAGCTCCCCAGAAGAGATGATTACTAATTTAAATCGAAAAAGCATTTGGAGCAATTAGATGTTGCTTTTATTTACAATTAAGGAACCTTTGCAGAGCTCTAACAGTGTAAAATGGTCGCTAAGTGCATTGAAATTACGTTTAAGCTACAACAATGTAAGAAGAGTAATTTCCACTGATGTTTCTTTACATTTAGGGTTTCCGATCACAGTTAAGGAGCTGTTTGTTTGGCCAACTATTTTGCCTCAGAAAAATGTGTATTCCTCCTTCACATCTGAGATATTCATTGCCAGTACAAAGCATCTCCAGTCTGCTTGCCTCTCGTGTGTTTTTAAAAAAAGACTGATAGATAATAACATGATGTGAGTTTCAGCTTACACAAATTCAGATTGTAAAAGCAAATGTTGCACTGAGAGTGTGAGTAGCACTAATGGAAATAGCTGGGTCATGGATGACCATGAAGGGAATCAGAAAATTAAGCTTTCCTTTTACTTCATATTCATTTTATATAATCGAGAGCTTTGTGCATCTTGGAGTTGGCCACTGTCACCTGAAATCTGAGTTTTATCTTTTTATATTCATAGCTCTTAAGTTCCAACAGCTTTCCTACCAGTTCATTTGGTTTGTTTGAACTTACGAGAAATTCTTGTAACTTTTAAAAGAGATTACATTGGTGGCAGGTTAGAATTCTCCATGAGTAAAAGTGGTGCTGGGTTGTTCTAGAGAGCCTCAGGTATTACCTTTATCCCTGGAGGCCCTTCCCACCCTGAGTTAAGCCAAGTGCATGATGTCTGTTATGCAAAGCTTGTTTCCCCTCTCAGCTTGATCCCTGGGAGAAAGCCTGCACACGGTGGATTTATCTGTCAAGCTTTTAATACACAAACATATACGTATAGCCGTACACACACACACACACACAAGGGGAGATGCGGGCATGCACAGGTATGCACAGGCATCTTTCTTTCTGTTAGAGAAAACAGTCAGACAAATTCAACACTAATGTGGAGAAGACAGCACGTTTTCCTTCTTGAGATAATTAATTTCGGAGGCCTGTGTCAGCAATTCAGAATATTCTTACTCTAGAACAAATAATTAAGTGTGATCAGTGATCAAGTTCTAAGGTTTCTAAGCAAAGAAGTTGTCAACCACAGTCTTTACCCTAAAGGTGTATAAAATAATTTATACATCTTGCTAGGAGACTGGGGAGCACCATAGGATTCAAATAAATGATCTTGAGCTTTATTAATTATTCTACTGGATGACAAAGTAAGGACATGTTTAATACATGTATACTGGTGTGTTTCAGAGGCCATGTGTTGCTGCATTTTGAATTGTTAGCAGTTCCTGAGGGTCAGCACCTTCATACTCAATGTGCACTGCATTGTTCGGATCTAGTTGGTAGGTGACAAAAAGCATCCTCTCGGCTCTGATCCTGGAGGAGGATCACATTGGGTGGATCTATATTTAGTGCACCGGAGGTGTTCTTTTTAGCTGTGGCTTCTCCGTGTCTGTAATTGAGTGTTGCAGTCTGGAGCCTCTGCACTGCTGGTGTGCAGGAAGCAGTTTCACAGCTGATGGAGGTCAAGGTTAGGTGGCACACCAAGCACCATGAGGAGAGCAAGGCTTACAATGCGGATGGAAGGAACCTCCTCAAGAGGAAGGTGGATCTTCTCTGAGGATGGTTCCCCACCCATTTGCTTTCTGCATGTGGGATTTGTTAGTAGCAGGAATATCACTGTGGTGATAGGACTGATGAATTTAGGGCTGACTACAGTCCATCTTATAGGTAGGTACAAAGTATTCCTAAGTCTTTGCCTTTGGACAGCTTTTGAAGAATTTACTAAATGCTTGTCAGGATCAAAGGTGAGGGCCTGACAGAGTCAAGGTGACAAGAGCCAAACTGGCTAAAACATGTCTGTTTTTAATGGGTTGGACTTGGTGAGGCTTATATTCTGTTATGGATACATATAACTATCATATCCTGTAACAGAAATTGTTGTTCTCAGATGGAAAAGTCTGTAACTTCTCCATGGTCACCTGGCACTACTGCTATCTAAGACATTAAATAGCGTTAGAGGTATGGCCACCACAGCATTCAAATGGTTACCTAGGCTGACACCACCAATGAACAAACAAACCAGTAGTCCTTCATCTATTCTGTTGTAAAATATATCTTTTTCTTTAAAGTAGCATTTGTACTAGGAATAACGTTTTATTTAAATTAACACTGTAATTGTTTGACATGAAGTCTACCGTAGTTCTGTAGATTGCTGCAGAACTTGGATTGGTGGTGAAGTAGCATTGGATTCCTCGTCTTCCTTTTATTTCAGTTATTTTAGTGGTCTCCCATGCAAGTTGATTTTCAGCCCTTGCCTAATTAAAGCTCAAATTTATTAACTCGGACAAGATGTTCAAGAGATTGGGACCTTCAAGCTGCAGTGATAGTTTCCTAATGCTCCCACCTTCCTACAATAGAAATGACATATACTCCTAATTTTCCCTTTAGGAATCCTCAGTAACTTGTATGAGCTCTCTAGCTCTGCCGTGAAGTTTCATTTGCATCTGTGGTGATTGTTTGAAATGCTGAGTCTTGCTTGTAATTCAGCTAGTTTAGGCTTCTGCTAGGTTGTGATTTTACCTAGCAGTGGTGCAACATTTCCAGGTACCAAATGAATAAAAGCACGAGCCCCAGTGGCTGCAGGAAATGGTCTGTGGTTAAATATTTTGCTTGTTTCTGTCTTCAGAGATTTCATGTGATAATAAAGATTTTAGAAAACCCTTTCCTTGTTTCTTGGGTAACCACAAGAAAGGAAAGGGGCAGATATTTGAAGGGGGTGAGAAATGAAAAGAACAGCACTAGGTAGCACCCAGTTCTGGATATTGATTTAACCCCACTTTAGATCCAGCACTTGACTACAGAAAGCCTGTTGCCAGCTGAATTTCTACTTAAGACAGATTCTCTACAAACTTCCTCATATTCAGTTCATGTGAGGAGGGAAAACAGCTGGAAGTCGTGCGGTTTACTGAGTAGACAAGTCCCGTGTGCTGGAGCCAGGGAGTATCCTGGATTTAATCTGGGCTCAAGATTCTGACTCATTACGTGACCCCGAGCAAATCATTTGACCTTCTTGATCTTCCGCCAGCTCAGATGGAAAATTAGGTAAAAAGCAAAGACTGCAGTGGAAATTTGGTTCTGTGACTGCACTGGATAGATGAAATGAAATGAGTAAACGTACAGGTGTTTCCCTGCACTTACACTATTGATACCAATGGGAGCCATAGATGGATTTAAACAAAAGTCAGAAAAGAGTAAATGTTTGCTATTTTTTTCTGGCTGAACATAGTCCTTCATAATATGTAGCTTCACTGGAAACACCCCATAGCAAATATGTTAAAATAAAGCAGTTCAATGTGCTGTGATTCCTAAGGCACCATCCACAAGGAACTTGATGGATTGCGATAGACGCAATTGATTTTTTTTCTGCTCTTATTTTTCTCCTTGGTCCTTGGCTTTGGCACAACGTTTGAGAGCACTCACCTCCACTTCTCCTGCCTTGAACAGAAGGGCCCTAGAAGTTCATAAACCACTATGAAAGATTCAATGCAATGGGTACAACGGGTTCTCACTGTCAGAATCACAGGATTTTATTCCTACTTCTACCACCATTGCACACTAAGCCTCTGTTTTTATCTTACCTATCTATAAAATGTTTGCAATGAGATATTCTCTAATATAATTGAAATTAGAAGTACTTGGAAATCCTAAGATCAAATGCCCAATTAAAAAAAACCAAAGGGTCTTTTGTTTTGAAGGAAAATTAGTTACTTGTAAAAGTGTGATGAAAGCAATGGCTGTGATAATATTCAGACTGGGTTTTTAGTGCCTTAAGGAGAAAATATCAAATAAAGACATGATACAATTAAAAAGAGAAGGGAATAAAGTATGTGGCATAGCCTGAGCAGGAATTGAAAACAGATAAAAAGAAAAGTTTTACTTTATGTTCTTTCTCCACCCAGGTTCCCAAAGCTCCTTTAAAAAATGACATTCTGTAAAACATTGTTGCTGTTCTGGTTACATCACAGGCCACTCAACCAAGCTTGTTATGATGTCACCACAACTACAAAATTATTTCAAGTCTTATTACTCACATTGTTTGTATAAATTTTCGTTATGTATAACTGCTGCATTGAAAACTGTGAACACCAACTGTGAGTTTGTTTGACCTTCTGCTAAGAATTTAAGAGTGACCGACTTAGTCCCAGTTGTAGTTTTATTGCATTGTTTTATTTTTACTACCATGCTATGGAGAACATGTTCATATTACTGAAATCCATCTGAGAGAGATCTTATTACCTGAAAAAATCGAGTTTTTTGATCTTTATACATCAAAGGTAATCCTTTTCAAGTCTACAATTGGTTTAGGGCCAGCCACGTGAATGCCACTTTTATACTTGTTGTCTAAGAATGGCTATGTTAGAAACCACCCCCCCTTCCTTAATGTCTTTTAGTTTGTGTGATTTTGGGTTTTTGCTTTAAAAATTTGTAACGATATATTAATTCCTTTTCTTTTTCACCAGTGCAAAGCAGACTCCAGCCATCAATGCCTTAAAGCATTAACTGGGAGTAAGGAAATTTTATTTGCATTGTTATGAAGTCTGGGGCGTTTTCCCTATTTAGCATTAAAGAATTATTTTCTCATGATTTTTTTTCCAGTTAGAATCTGAGCCTGAAATTATTTTAAGTTTCTTGGACATGTATTGTCTCTAGTGGACTTCAGCCTGATGCAAGATACCTACAGTACAGGCGAGATAAAATCTGAACCTCGAACTAAATTCTATCCTGCATAAACTCCTCTCTTTGAAGTAGAAGTAAAACTTCCATCTGAGCATCTGAGAGGAGTGTTTGAAAACAGGGCTGAGATCTGAATTTCATGGCCTGATCCTGTCTTGCTGATTTAAATTGTCCTATAGTGACACTGAAGTTATTTTGATGAGGGTAGTAAAGGAAACTGTTTCTGATTCAGTCTGATTCATCATGCCCAGACTTCTTTCTCATGACTGATTAAACAAACACCATTTATTGTGTGCGCTGGTTACTATGGTAACCAGAAACACTGAACATCAATGAAACTGATTAGAAATTGTGGTTCTTTATATCCAGAAACGTATCTTTTGTGTGGAGACTTTCTTATAAGTTTGGATTCGCGAGTTAACTTTGGGAAAGCAATCCCTAAATCTGCTGCCACAAATATCTATGGGCATAGGTGCACACTAGTAATTTATATGTGCAAATTAGCATTTTCAGAAGAAGCAGACAAAGGCAAATCATTTGTTTAAGACAGGGATCTGGGAAGCCTGAGTTCTTTCCCAGATTCGAACACAAACATCTCGTTTGGCCTTGAACCTTGTCACATAAAGGATTTTTTTTTTAAAAGGCCCATACTTTTGGGCACTTCTGCTTTTGGGCACAATAGGTACCTTAGCCCTGTTTTTTTTTCAGACATTCTGTATATCTGTGATTTTATTTGTCATCTGTGTCAAACTCTAGTTGTTTCCCACTCTAAAAATCACGTCTTAATGCATAAATACTTTGTTTTCATGTAATAGCCCACTGTGCAGAACATTTTTTCACTTCTCTTTTCTGGACCATTGATGAGTTTTTCTTAAAATAAGAAAGAAGGTGTTGTTTTCTTCTACCAATAGGTCCCAATTGGTAGGTTTGTTTAGTGATGGCTTTTCAGACAGGTTACATATGGACTAATCAGATTTATTTCATTTATGAATGATTATACATAATGGATGTCATTCGGCACGAAGATTAAAGCAGGAGGAATCTAACTTCAAAAATTAATCTGACTTGGCCTGAATCAATTGCATGGAAAAGAGAAGCAGCTTTGATCTTGCCTTGTGTAACTGTTCAGTAAATTTTACTGTTCCTGGAAGTGCACCTGCTTAGGCCTTGGAAGGGGATGCTAAATGTATATAGATGTTGTCTTTGCACTTATTCTTTTACCTGTGAAAGGATATCTCCCTGTTTGCTATCCATCTCTGGAGCGAGATTCCATTCTTTTCCCCTCTGTTTGCATGGATGCTGCAGAAACAGGCATTAGCTCTTGTTGTCTTAGCCCTCATAAACTCCTAATAGACAAGTTCAGACAGATTAAATATGAACATAGTCTGGCTAGACAGTGATGGAGAGAAGCTTGACATTGCCAACGTCTGAAACATTAATGTGGTGGCTTGAGTATGAGGGAGGTATCTGAGATGATTTTTTTTTTCCCCACAAGGAGACCTGAAATGATCTAGCATGAAGAATAAATTTACCAATCCCCTATAGAATGTGATTTGTCCTGGCCATGGGAAGGTCACTGGTAGGGCAGTGTAGGTAGGATTAGAGACAGAGACTTGGCTTGATGATTTATTTTTAGTTTGAAACTAATATCACTTCTCTGTTATAGTGCTCAGTTGCAGTCCATGACAGATGGGAAGAATCCACAGCCATTTGAACTGCTTATAATATTTCACCATTTACCACTGAAACCTTGCAGTTCATTGTGTCTTATTTTAGAGAGAAGAGATTAATACAAAAAAATAACATAAATCAAATCTTCTTTCTCTTTCTTTCTTCTTCTCTCTCTCCTCTCTCTTCTCTCCTTCCCTCTTTCTCTCTCTCTCTTCCCCCTCCTTTTATTCTTTGGAAGGACTCCAAGAGATACATTAGGAAATCTAATGCCAAATGCCAACAAAGACTGCACTATTATCAGCATAAGACTTTTAAATATTTTTTTTGTTAGAATGTAAGAAGAGCATACAAAGTAAAGATTTTTTTTTTTACTGGATTATAGATAAAATGCTGAATACCCAGTCATGTCAATCAGTCATTAAGCTTTTTG
Source organism: Thinocorus orbignyianus (assembly GCA_013400375.1). Lineage (NCBI taxonomy): Eukaryota > Metazoa > Chordata > Aves > Ciconiiformes > Thinocoridae > Thinocorus > Thinocorus orbignyianus. The sequence continues at coordinate 3,001,196 of VXBW01006525.1, forward strand.
AAAGAATTCCACTTGACTTTAATAATTGTGCTACAGCTTTTTTATCCAACGCTTTGTTTGAATTTGACATACAGACATGTTTATTCCAATCAATTTATGATAGAAGTGTTTTGAACTCCTTAACTGCATTATATCCATGGACTTTAAAAGATGCTGAAGGATTATTAAACACACAGTGAGACTCAGGGAAGTAATTTTATTCTCTTTTATTTGAGAAAATTATCCAAAATATGGCAGAGGAGCTGATAGTAGATTTCAGGACTCCTTATGGTGTTCAGCACCACAACTTTGGAAGATACTGCTTAATTATTCCTTTATTCCATGGGAATATTAACTTCAGCAAAGACTCTTACAAGAGTAAACTTGTATTTGCCAACATTCCTTTGCTATTGATACTTACAAATGAATAAAAGCATTAAGAAGTTACAGGCTATTTTTTATCATTCTCTCTACCGTTAATCTCTCCCAGAAGATGATGAAAGCTGGAAGGCCTGTCAGATAACAGCCTGGAACTTGTTTCCTAATAGGAAAAAATCCTTTATTTCTCTAATAAACATAAACTACAGTGTCGTGAATGAGATACTGTGTGACAATGCTAAAATGCTGAAGTGTCCAGGGATGTGGATTGAAGTCTCAGTTATGGAATAGGCACTTTTATGGCCTTCTTGGATGTGAAGCTACATCATATCCCCCACAATGGAAAGTTTAAATAGGAAGGCATCAGTAATCATACAAGAATGAAAGTGGGATGACATCTTCAAACCCTGCCTAAAGTTGCTGTCTCTTTTGTAAAACTACTTAGCAGACTACTTAAGATTGTAAGACTTAATTAGGGTATAGTAGCTATGGATGAAAACCTGAGACAGGATTCTTAGGAACAAGAGATGGGTGAATAGCCAAGTCACAGCAGGAATCCTGAAATTCACTGAAAACAGAGGGATTTAATGGTGCTACTGATTTGTCTAACTTCTGCTAATGCCAGTAATAGTTTCTCTGTAGGTCAACTGTTCTCTCTGTGGCTTTCTCCACTATAGCGTACTGAGTTTAGGCTACCATATTCATTTGCTGGTGTCGGTGGGAATAGGCTATGCTGTCTGCACTGATGGGTATGAGGTATTGCTGCCAGAGATACAGGGGAGAGGCTTATCTTGGAAAACCAAATTTTGACCATTTAATATAAAAATCTTCCTCTGCCAAAGGGTTGTATAAACTCCAAAGTTAATCAGTCCTGCAAAACAAGTGGTCTTGAGTAGACAGCAATTAAGGAATTAGGGGGGATTCTCTGAAAGGGAAAGTCCTTTGCAGTAAAATAGGTGCCATGAAAGTGACAAAGTGATTATGTGGCTTCTTTGGTGTTGAAAGCAAATGCTAGTCAAACCGGCTCCAAGGCTCAGCAGGTGGGTTCCCCACCTGACTGGTCCCTGGAACATGTGGCTGCACCTCAGAACAAAAGGAACTGAACGTAAACAGTTTTGGGTGGGCACAGAGACAGAGCCATGAGATAAAATCTTTAGAGAAAGAGACAAGACTTGAATTCACTCTTAAGGAGGAAGATGTTTTGGACTAGGATGGAGAAAGGAAAACTGAAAATTGTCAAAAGGAATTGTAAATAAAAGTAGATTAAGATAGTTTAAAGATTCAACATCCACTGGCTGGTCATTTGTGCCTTCAAAGAAACCACTTCTCAAGATGCTACAGACCAACTGATCAGTAGGATGAGAATTCATTAACAGAAACACAAGCCTTATGAATGCTAACCCACTTTTTGTTCTGTGCTCTGGGAACAGATACAGGGTGTAAGTCCATCAGTGACAGAAGGGAAGGAACTTTCATGGAATCATATAATACCATGTTGGATGGGATCTCAAGGATTGTGTGGTCCAACCTTTCTTGGCAAAAGGGTTTAAAGAATGGGACAGAAAGAAGGAGTGTGGTGGACTGTGGAACTACATCCTACTTGTTATAAATAAGATTGTCTAATTTAGTTTGCCCATTTTTAGTCATTTTTGTTCATGTTAATTTAATTTTCCTCTTCTAGTTTTCTGTATTTTCCCTAAAATAAAGGATTATAGCATCCTGAATATCTGATCTGCTTGTTGTTGGTTGTTGGAATTGGAGATGAACAAGAACCCTAATATGTAATGAACTACAATGATTTATATTGCTTTTTACGCCCTGGTTTTGCCTGCCCCATTTGATTCCCTGTTTCTCTGCTTGTCTATCCCACACCACTGTTTTCTTTTCCAGTTAGTTTTCTTGCCACTCTCGTTATGGTGGTGATTTCTGTGCAGTGGACAGCTGTCCATCAGAAACCAGTTACACCCCCCAATTTACTTTCTGCTTTCCCACTTATAGTGACTTTCAGTCACTAGTGACCTGGATCCCATTGATACCTTTGACCTGAGCTCAGTACCTTTTCTGTAATGAGTTCTGATTAGCTGCTGACAGGGGCAGGGAGGAGAAACTGCAAATCCTTCTGTTGTGAAATAGAGTCTGACCTTCCATTCACCGAAGTCAGTGAGTCCCAGTGAATCAGGATTGGGTCCAAAGTCTTGAAAGGAGCTTAAGCCATTTAAATTTTCGTCTGTAGCAACAGAAACGGCATTCTTGGCTCTTTAAATTACAGCTTTCACAAGGCCAACGCTGCTGTTTATTCTGTCTTGCCATGCAATCTTAGTTATGAATTCATCATGTTTGAGACCCTAAAATACAGAGTCAAACAATGCCACTTACAATGATCCAGAGTCCTCATTACCTCCCTTCTTTAGCTGTGGGCGGCTGGGCTTGCATACATCATCCTAACAGTATTTACCCGAAGCCGTGAAAACTGCTGGAATTGTGCTATGCCTCTGCTAGACAAAGTACACTTTTTAATAGGCATGGGTCAAAAGCAAATTGACTTTTTAGAAGGAAACAGGCTGCTCCTCAAAAACTATTAGGGATTCTGTCATCTGGAATATCCCTATCCTGTTGACCTTATTTACAGATTTCATGAAAAATACGGCATCATAACATTGATGTATAGACCCGCCAGCGTTCAATTTCTTTAAAGGATGCCTCCATATGAAATAAGGATGCTGGTCATGAATCCATGCATGCTGAAGCAATACTAATGAGACTAAGCACTGTGGAATATATTGCACACAAAGGCTTTTTTAAAATGTAGTCATACACTTTGGAAATAAAGCAATTTGGCATCCTACCGTGACTACAAATGAGGTAGTGTTATGGGAGGGGGAGTCGGGTAATAAAAGTGACAGCTGTAGAGTGTTATTGACAGCTTTTCTTTGTAATTGAGAACTGGGTCTGCATTTATCCACATTGTCCAAGCTCTGGTCTTCTTCAGGAATAAAACACAACCGTCGGATGGTACATTTCATTCAACCTGTAGGAATAATATTTTACTATAAGCGATTAAAACATCTTTTATTATTATTTTTATGCTTTTTATTATGATAACCATACTCACAACCATAATTCGAGTGCTCCAAGGAGCATACAATGCAAGTCAGTGAGACAGACACAAGGCAGGTGTTATATAAGTTGAAGGAACAATCTGAGGGATTTTTTTGAGAGGGAAAAAGTGGGTGGGCTCTATTAGAAGTCTGCACAATGGAAAATAAAGCGAGGAGCACTGGCAGGAGACATATAAAGGAAGATTATTTGAATAGCTATGGATGAGGACCAAAGCTGAGGTGTAGAGAGAGTAAGGGAAGCTAGAGGAAATAATCAGCAAGAAAAAAAATAAATCAGTAGAAATATAGGAAGTTCTTTCCGGCTGCCCAGACATCCCTGTTTTGGGAGGCTTGGGTCTGATGTTTGTCTGGCTGTTCTCTGGCCTCTGTCACATTGTGGGCAGTGAGGAGAGGTGCCTCCTGCTCACTGCCCAGTGCAGTTCTGGGCTGGCTGAGGGCTGGCACCAGTTTGCCCCAGTGTGGGGTACTGCAGTGTTGTGCTGTCTGATGAGAGGCTCAGCAAGAGCAGAAAGCAGAGCAGTGCCCCCTGATAGTGACTGCCTGCAGCAACCCAAGTCATGGGCAACATGAGAACCTGTCCTAAGCTCAAGGAGCTGCAGTGGAAGGTTTAAGCCAAAGCATGAAGACAGATATTAAAAATGTTCTTTAATTACTATAGGGGTAGAGATTGTACTTGCATGGATTACTAGATGGGAGGCACAAATCAGCTACTGAGATCTATGAGGGAGTTATTGAGCAAAGGGGAACTCGGAGGTATGAAACACAGGGCAGGAGGACACACAGACGAATGAAGGACAAGGCTGAGCACCAACAGTGGCCATGGGCTTGAGCCTTCATTAATCAGCAGTCATCAGGATTCCTGTGTGAACTCTAAGGAAGATTCAAGAGAGGTGAAAACACAGAGTTTAGAAATGTGCATCATCACATGTTATTTCATCTAGAACAGCAAAGTGGCAATTGCTCTTGGGAGCCTGTGGGAGACAACAGCCTTGAAACAAACAGGATTGGGATTCCTGGGCCTGTTGCTGATAAGGGATGGTAAACTGAGAACCTGTGGTCCAAAAGATCAGCCAAACAACAGGCGTCAGCTGATGCTTAGGCAAAACTGAGGGGACACTGGGGAAGCTGAAGAAGTGTCCAGTTAAAGGGGTTCTGCCAGACTTGTGGCTTCTCCATTTGTTTTTAGTGTCTCCATCTTCCCTCTTATTTAAACAAACTTAACAAGAAAGCCTGGAAAGGCTGGAAATGTTTATTCTCCTAATCTTCCCTGTAATTTTGGGGAATTCTGTACTTGTCTGGAATGCTCTTATGCTATTTGTGGTCTTTGGGTCACAATACATTGGCAGTCATGGTAAAATGATAGCATTTATGTATGTGAATGTACAGTCATCTTTGCCATGTATGGATATCATTACCAAAATGACAGCAAAATATTACGGGGATTATCTAGTTATCTTTCAGAATACCTATATTTTCTCTTTTAAGTTGAAATGTAGATGCTTTTTTACTTAAATTGGCATCAGTGTGTAAAAGCTATGCTATATCTTGCAAAGAAAACAATTTATCAATGTGACATGAGTCATCATATTTCAGCATTCAGATGTACATGGAATCACATATACACAGACATTCCATAGTGCTTTCTAATAAGAATAGAGAAGAAAAGAGAAGGCAACGCAAGGACGGGAGATGCAAGGACAGGAGGTCAAAAAGAGGAGGGGAGAGGATAGGAGGGGAGAGGAGAGGGGANGTGGTAGCTTAGAGTCAGCAATTCAGTTTAATAGACAGCTTATGAAATTATGCACAAACTTATAGGCCTTTAAAACAATGTTAAAAATCAATTTCATGTTTGGCAAACACTCAGCGTAGCTCTGTCAATACAGAGTGACACACCGAGGTCAGGCAGTGGCAGATTCTGCTCTCAGGTGGTCATGTAATCCAACAATAACGCCATTAAAATCAGTGGGGTGACTAACTTTACAAGGGGGCATAATGGGGCAGGATGTGACTTTTATGAGAAGAGTCTCTTCCCATTGGAGTTGAAGAGTTAGGAGCCAGATGTAGGCTACCGACACGAATGGAGTTTAGATTTTCTCTGGCAGGCAGAGGCCTACCATGTCTGCTCACAAAAATGTCTAAGCAGCATATCTATATGGCAGCACATATACATTGATTATATACACTGATATATTGCATTAGCACGTAAGCAATCACTCTTCTAATAAATTTTAAAAAATATGTTCCATACGACATCATTGCTTACTGAAAACTTGACACCTGACTCTCCTTTGTCTTCTCCAAATTGTATAATTTTTGTATAAATATTGCAAATCCTCACACATCAGGGTTCTCTGGGGAGCATAAATATGCTGTTTCAAAGAAAAGAAACAAATCCTGGGACAAATCTTGTCTTCTGTAAACATTGTGCTGACGTGTAGTGGCTGGCATATTTTAAGCAGGTAGAATTAATTTGCAATCATGAAAGTTCATTTCTGTTGTTAATAACATGTGCTTTTCTATATACATCAATAGAGCCCACTCCTATAGGTGTTCATGTGTATGTTAGTTAAAATAAGTCTTATTTTTCTAAGGTGGATAAATGAATTTTGGATTTGACTGCCAGCCATTCTCAACCTGTGCAACCAGGGAAGGAAGGGAAGGACCTCACATAACAGGACACATACAACATGTTACAGAATTTCACCCTGAATGCCTCCTTGTTTTTCATGGTGATTTTTTCAGTGGATTTCTACACTTGATGAAAGTTTTTGGACTTGAAAATGTCCAGCTGTTTACTTTCATCATGGCAAATTTTAACAATTAATGAATGGAAACTTCAAGGCTGTAACTGACTGGTGTCCTTTTTTGGGGGTAAATAAATTAGTTAAACTTATGGCTTATGATAATTGCAGCACATCATATGAAACAGGTTGGAACAGGTCCAGCGCAGGGCCACCAAGATGATTAGAGGGATGGAGCACCTCTGCTATGAGGACAGGCTGAGAGAGCTGGGACTGTTCAGCCTGGAGAAGAGAAGGCTCCGGGGAGACCTGATAGCAGCCTTCCAGTATCTGAAGGGAGCTACAGGAGAGCTGGGGAGGGACTCTTTGTCAGGAAGTGTAGTGACAGGACGAGGGGTATTGGTTTTAAATTGGAAGAGGGGAAATTTAGATTAGATATTAGGAAGAAGTTCTTTGCTGTGAGGGTGGTGAGGCACTGGAACAGGTTGCCCAGGGAAGTTGTTGATGCCCCATCCCTGGAAGTGTTTAAGGCCAGGCTGGATGGGGCTTTGAGCAACCTGCTCTAGGGAGAGGTGTCCCTGCCCATGGCAAGGGCGTTGGAACTTAATGATCTTGAAGGTCCCTTCCAACTCTAACCATTCTAGGATTCTATGAAATGGTATTTGTGGGAGCTAATCTGTCTTAATCACTTGTAACAGAAGGCACTTTGCTGAAAGGATTGAGCAGGATTTCAGAACAATTGATTTCACCTTCAACTGTATAAACCAAGTCTGTTCTCCATGTTTCTGGTTTATTTTTCTCCAAGGCTGAAAACTAAATCATTATCACTGCCATTAGACCATATTTATACATTATCATTCCATATCAGGAAACATCAAGAACCTGCTACCACTTAAGAAAAGGTGAGCCTGGTGCCAAGGGTGACCCTCCATGGTGGCGGTGTCCTCACTGATCCTGGCACAGTCTTACAGGGTCTGACCATGGTGTCAGAGCCAGGAGCTGGTAACAGGGTTCATCAACAGCCCCAGACAAGACAATTCAGGTCCAGGGTCCATCCAGGGATGAAAAGATACAGGACTGGAGGCAAGGCTGCGACATGGGTCTAAAGTTCAGCCAAGAGATGAGGCCAAAGACATGGCTTAGAGACAATCTATAACATATATCTCAAGAATACGTGCAGCCAACAAGCTGCCTACCATGAAGGTCCAAGGTTCAGCTGGGAGGCAAGCCTTGAGGCAAAAATACCTACTAAATAGTTCAGGAATGGACTGTAAAGCCTAGACTTAAGTGGAGCCCCTGAGCCCAGTGGTGGGGGAGTGTGTCCCTGGTGGGGCAAGTCGAGGCCATTAAGACCTTTTAGCACCTGCAGATCGCTGGCATTTTAGAAAAGATAAGTCTTTTCACTGAAGAGCTTTGTCTACAGGAGAAAAATACTGGGAGTTAATGAAAGAAATAATGCGGCTCAGTTTCTTGATGTGTCTTAGTAGCACAGGTTATCTCTGTCTTCGCAGGGGCAAAATTAAGTAATCATTTAACTAATGCTTTAAATGTTTTTCACAAAAGGAATCACGATGTAACAGGGACTTGAGAGAATCACTGGAAAGCCTTTAATGGTGGTTTAAAATTTTGTACTTCTAATATGTGATCACTACCAAAGCTCTGAAAATAGATGACAGAATTTGAAGTTGCTCTGCAGGAGTTTTTGAATATTGTATATTAACCTGTATGTTAGTGGGATATTGGATGCATTAACCAAATGTACGTGTCTAAAAGGCAGAGGAAGGATGAAGAAGCAGGAAAAAAAAAGGAATTATTGCTGAGAAGTGCCTTATCTTGAGCCCACAGTTGAAAGCTATAGAGGGACAATGGTTGAGCCATTGGTTTTGAGAACTTTGTCTTAATCTCCTGCTGAGTTTACAGTACTGGTTTTATCTGGGAAGGGCAAACCCTAAGAATACAGAAGAATAACCCCCTTGTGACTCTGGGTGTTTAAATGGGATTCTTCCTTCAGAAAAGAGGTTAGTGTTTTGTTGGGGGCGACAGGCTGACATGTGCAATGTTTGAAAGAGTAAAGCTTGCCCATCCTAATGGGTAACTCAGCGAGCCTTTGACAAAGATAAAATAGAAATGTCTGCAGCTTTTCAGAATCTCATTTTTTTAAATGACTGCTTTGATTCTACAGTTAAATAATGAATGTTTTTACTTTTGGGAGCTGTTTTGTCAATATATTTGCCTGTCAGTGTGTCATTGACTGTAAAGTGGGACTAAACAGGCTGTTAGCAACTGACCTAATGCATATATCGCTGATTCCTGTTAAACTGAATGTGTCTAACTGAATAATATTATCGATTCAAAATATCAGTTTCCTGTTTATGTTAGTTTAGTAAATCAGGGCTGGGTAAAGACACGGTGTGGCTGTGAATGATGAGCTTAGCGCAGATGGGGAGATGACAACTGTCTTGCACCTCCTAGATCCACTTCCAAGTAAATCCTTTCATGTAAACTTATTTCTCTTCGTGGTTCCTGTACTCCAAATTTAATGGTATAATGCATCCTTCAGTATATGCTTCCTGCTTTTTTATGTTGCAAATGTTAGAAATTCATTGCAGTGTTTTATGCTAAAGACTCATGGTGTTTAAGCCTAATTTATGAGCTAGTATGTGACAAATTTTGTAAAGCTGTGAAATTAAATGAAACACATGCAACTGTTTGCTCGGTAATTATTTACCATATAATTTCCATACCACTCTATGGTACTACATTGCAATTAAGTGATCAGTAGTGACTGAGTGCCAGGAGCTCTCCATTTTATCCGTGGCCTCCAAATAAGCTGCTATCAAAGGAAATGAGCTAAACTGCACAGAGAATACTGAAGGTACCCATCCACACCCCAGGTGGGTCATGCAGTTGTCGTGCAGCCTGGCTAAATGCTTATTTCTGTCTATAAATCCCAACATTTCATTCCTACTCTTTTATTTATCAGAAGTGTGGTACGGGCCCGTGTGGTGAGAAGCACATGTAATACGGGGCATAGGCAGATCAGTTCAAAAGAGAGACAGATTGCAGTTACCTTGTTTATATTCCCAGAGAATTCAGCTTTATAACTCATTAGGAGAAGGAGTCCTTGTTTCCAAAGTTATTCACTGAGAAACTAACAGCCAGCGAGTTTCTTTGTCACAGAGGTGGAGTACAGGAGATGGGGGCCTCTTGTTTTGGCTTCACATGCCCAGTAGAGAATTCTCCTCTGCCTGGCTCGAGTACATGGGAAGCACTGATATTCCTGCCTTCCTATCAAGGAGAGATGGATGAGGGTGGCAGAAGGTATTGCAGCTTTGTATTTGTGCAGCCATTGCACAGTAGAGGGTAAAAGTGGAATTTCTCATTCAGCGTCCTGCTGGTTGTTGGATTCAGTCTTCACCCATTTATTACCAATGTCAGCAGTTCCTGTGGAAATGTGGCAGGTACAGTGGTGAAACCCCTGTGGACTTGGCCTAAGATTTCCCCTGAATTAAAACTCAGGACAGGATTCATCTGCAAACTCCTGGAAGGAAGGACAAAGATGGTAGTGTGCCAGCCAAGTGAATTGTAGCATGAGAGGTTTACTCGGAGTTCTGCTACCAAACTTCCACTGGAGTAAGACCAGGAACCTATTTAAGAAGTCTGCCACTTTGTAGCAGGGGGAGGCCAATGAAATATTTCTCCTGGCTAAAAACTGGCTGGATATTTGGAATAAAGGGAATGGTAGCTTAGAAGGAGGATTTCCATGGCTTTCAAACTATAGATCAATGAGTTACTTGCGTTTTCTTCTCATTGTTTACTTACCTGGTATTTTCAAATATCTCTCTTTGTCGATTTCTGGCATTGAAATATGAGTAGGGGCACGACAATAGAAAGTGAAAAGGCACATTCCCCAGTTTTTGGGTACATTATTCCACGAGTCGCTTTTGTCGTTGCACATGACCAATTGACCTTTGAAATTGTGTCAGAAATAACTCTGCATCTTGATGGATGACACTGACCTTAATAACAATAACAAAAAGAGAGTAAAAAATGCAGTCCCTTTTCTCTGTAATCACCATGGACTGCTGGCTGTCAGGCTCAGACTTTCCTTATTGTTCTTCTCATTTACAAGCCAGACAGCATCACAATGGTTTTTACTTATTGGCTCGAAAAAGAGCTAATGTGAGGATGGGCAGTGCGAGTGCAGCAGCCAGAACTTCATGGCATTAACAGAGGGGGAGAGGAACTTGAAAGATGACTTTAAATATACATCAGGGACTCTGCCGACGGGAGTGTTACAGTCTGTTGTGATAAACTGAGATTCACTGGTGTTTTTCCAGCTTTATTTCTCCTTTTTTTTTAAAAAAAAAAAGGCTTTCAGACACTGCAGTGATAAACACCTAGCAGCATTCACAGATGAAGATATTTTTGCCTCCTGATAACACACAATATATGCATTATCATTGTGTGCGTATTCCATTAAGAAACAGACCTGGATTAGATTCCTGGGGACAGATTATGGGATGTTGCCTTTGTATTCATGGCTGAAATGGAATAATAGGATTTACCTGCCTCAGAGATCAAATCAGGCCTTGTTTGAAAGAACAGACAAACCAAGACTGGGAAAAGAAACTTTTTGTATCAACTCAAGTAGGGGAAAAATAATAATAAATGAATGCCCCCAACTTCTATAATGCTTTTGTCCTTATGTGTCATGATACAAGCGACTTTTATCATTAAAAAGAATAAAATCTCCTATGCAACCATTCAGTTGAAAATGCCATCATTTAAAAATGTTGATAAAAAAGAGGTAGGTAATAATACAACGTGTGGCTTCATGAGAGAAGTGCTATCTTGCTTTGATAGATCCTTTGTCCCTCTAAGTTTTGGAAGCAGAGAATATTCACGGTACGATTTACCAAACTTGTCTGAAGAAGTGAGCCTAGTGTGGTGAGTCTTACCTTGGTGCTTCACACAAAGGCCATTGTGAATCTATTCTCATCGGGTACTTTTCTAGATTTCATGCCCGTTAAAGCATCAATTACCTCTGACATTTCTATCAGTCTCCTATTAAGTTTGCACTTACTAAATTTCCAGAAATCATGAGCAAATTAAGCCAGGCATTAATGAGACTGCAGAGGGAATAACTTAAAAAAGGAGAAAAAAAAGATCAGTGTAATTTATGATAATAGATTTTCAAATAAATTACTTCCTTTAGTTAGTAACTTGTTCTCTTGTGACTACATACTTGATACTACACTGGAAGCAGTTGTTTTTCCGGCTAGATCAATTAGTTACTGTTTACACAGCACTTTGAAGATGTAAAGCACTACATACATGCAGACTTGTTGTTATTATTGCCAGATTAGTCAATACTCTACCAGGCTCCTAGTCCCATTTGCAAAACATATTTAACAGCCATCCAGTTGCCTTTAGCCATCCTGCTAAAGGGCTTCTTTCTTCTTTATTTTTCATAATTTTAGAGGACCTTCAGTTGTGTTGGTGGATTGGAGGGCTTCTGTTTTATAATATGGAGTAGCCACTTCATTGTACTGAAAAGACCCAGGAGGCAGACAGGCTAAAGTTATTATTACCTATTATTACTTATCATTGCCTCAATTAGCGGGTTTAAAAGCCCACTGGACCTCCAATCAATAAGAGCACAAATGGAATAAATTAGTTATATTTACTCTGTTTATTTTTCTCCCCCTATATGGCTGAGTACCTCTCTTAACACAGGGCTGGGGGTACATCTCAGGGAGTTTCAAAATTCTTGGAGTTTTGAAATTATAAGGATTAATTGAATTGAAATAAACACTATTTTCAAAGGGGCTTGTTTTGGGGATGCACAGCAGGGGAACATTTCGCATTGTATGCTGAAGTCAAGTTAGGTGTGGGGACACACAATGGGTAAGCAGTTAAGCTTCAGCTGAATTTAGGAGTTTCCACTCAGAGCTGGTGGGAGTTTGGCTGTTTGCAGCTCTCAAATACTCATCCAGTCATCCCTAACAAAGAGGTGCAGTGCTTATCTTCCTCTCAGACTTTTTTTTTTCTTTTAATTTAACCTTACAAATATTTCAGCCTATTGCTGAGCTCTTACATGGCAAAGTGCTCTGTACGTCACACCCGTGGTGTTGTTTCCGAACAAAGTGAAAGCCAAGCAAAAAAACAATAGGAAAGTGAGAATAAGGACGTTGCAGACACGGACACCTAAGAAATTGTGATTAATGCCACTCCCTGGTTTTATAATGCTTTTGTCTGGTGGCACTGGCCTGGAACAAACAATAACAAACCAACCATAATGTAACATCCCCTGGGAGCCATTTGGATCATGCAGGAGCTGGAAAGCCGACAGCATGAGCTAGTGAAAACTGTTCTAATTACTTGTTAAGATACACTCTAAAATCTGGCAAAGGGATGTGTATGTACCGAGTGCCACAAACGGTGCAGCAGTGCCACCACCTGAAAGAAAGGGAGACTCTGAGGGTGGGGGAGAAAGCAGTGAGGACAATTACATGAAACCACAGTAAAGGTCTGATTCTAAAATCTAACTGAAATCCTACTGCAGCCATTCCTAATGAGGCCAGCCTTTGGCCTTGATTTTTGGCCAAACCACTTTGCTTTCATCTCCAGTACTACATCCGAGACATACTGGGCGTGATACGGATGTGAAACCTGAGCAGCAGAGAAAGGAAACAGAGACAGAAGCATAGAATCATGGAATGTTTTGGATAGGGGGAGACCTTAAAGATCATTGAGTTCCAGCTCCCCTGCCCTGGATACCTCCCACCAGAGCAGGTTGCTCCAAGCCCCATCCAGCCTGGCTTTGAACCCCTCCAGGGATGGGGCATCCAGAGGTTTTCTGGGCAACCTGTTCCAGTGCCTCACCACCCTCACAGCAAAGACTTTATTCCAGTATCTAACCTAAATCTCCCCCTTTCTGTTTAAAACCATTACTCCTCATCCTATTGCTACTCTCCCTGGAAGCAGAGTTCACATGAAAGGGTTCTCTCCTTGCGTGGAGTAGGAAGGTGCAATGTGGGATCCCTTTTTCCCAGAGCTCTTCCTGGAGACTGATGATCCTCTTGCACGCCTCCTGCTTTCCTCTTGATCTTTGCACAGGAGGATTCCAGAGCTATTGGAGAATGAAAGGGGAGGTAAAAAAGAAGAACTACAACCTTTCTACTCTCTGTATCTTTACATCAATCTCATGTGGTTTGACGACAGGGTGACAAGGCAAGACAGTAAGAAGTGTACTCACCAAGGAAATATGTTTGCTAAGGAGAGCAGCTGAGTAACCCTGACTTCAATCTCTTATCTATTAAAAGAGATGCTTTTCTGGTGTGATGGTCCCGTAGCCCGTGGCATACCTGACAGGCCACCTTCACAGCCTTACGTACATCAGGACCAAGTAATTAAAAGAAAAAGAATTGTAGAAGCTCTCTCTCTGCTGCATACCAGGGACTGTTATTACATTATATTAAATTAAGTGTTCAAAGTTTGAACATTTCTATAGGAAACCCTAATAATTATTGAGGAATCTTGAACACTCCTGAAGGCAAGGTTAAACTGAAAGGTGCCATTTAAATAACTTTACCGTATTTTTAATCACTAGTCATTGTAAATATTTTCTGCATGTGAAATGGTTTTGCACTCAGAGTTTCAGGCTCTGTGGCCACTGTTAGTTGTCTGCAGTGCAGATGTATGTGAGTTGGAGTCATGGATTCTTAACAATCAAGGCTGTGTTTTCATTAAGAACACATTACTCAGTGTCAGTTATCTGGATTCAAGTTATTTGACAATGCTGTGTTGGCTGTACAGCATTCAAGCAAGCCTACCCAAGCACAACACGTGAACACATGTCATCAAAAGCAATTTGCTGATGATCAGCCAGTGCTGTCTCAGTTGTGTCAGGTTTCCACTGTCATTTTTAAACACAGTTTTCTAACAAACGCTGTCCCTAAAAAGTAAAGAAAAAAGTTTCCGAGATGGGAAATAAGTTGCTGAAGTGTTTCTACCCATTTATTGGCAGTGTGAATGATGAAAAAGCTAAACAGGTGCACCACAGAGAGCTAAAATCTGTGAGCCTGTAAAAATAAACACCTCCCCCCCTCATTTCTGCTGAGGTGAGTCTAAGAGGGAGGCTTCCTGTTTGTTTTTTCCCAAACAAGGAGGAAGCACTGAGCTTTATTTTCCTATATCTTGTTTAGCCACCTTGATTAGAGTCTATATTCAGGCTCCTTAATGGACAGCATATTATATAGGTTGTTTGAGGTTAAGTAACAATGGGTAGCATGGCTAGCACAGTTTCCCATGTCTCTAAATATAAACACAATAAGAATCCTGTTAAGACAATGAAGCAAGATAGAAACAGGCTTGCTGCTCCAGCGCGTAGGTCCTTTTTCTTGTTTTCTGGCCATTATGTAAACTGACATTCTGTTTTTCCCATTTGAGAGCAGACCTCTGCCTTATCATCATCACAGCAGATGTGCCCAGAGAATGTTTACCAATAAGGAAAAGAGACATTGCCGTTGTCTGAGTTGTTATTTCCTACAACGAAGAATAGGGGAGTTAGGATGAAGGAGGAGGACGGAAGGCAGCCGGCGTTGAAACGCTGCGCGTGGTGACAATGTCAGCACAGCCCCTGACTTGTGGTTAAGAGCGGAGCCGTTGCATAGCTACCAACTTCATTCAGAAGTGTAGGTGTGTGGAAGAAGTGTTAGCTGCTACCCAAATCTGTACGTGTGCATCCACACCCACAAGCACAGTGGTGCAGTATCTTCTGATGAAAGCTTTCCTCCCCTCCTCCAGTTATAGTTAGACCAGATGAAACCCTCCCGTGCAAATTTGCAACACGGGCTTTTAAACCGTGTAAACCACATCTACACCTGCTTCGTTTGGTTCCAGTGCAGGTCATTTACACCCAGATTAGCTGAATTATTAGTCATGCAACCTTGATGCAAAAGCTCCTGTATCAGTAAGTCCAAGGAGTATTTTCTACAGATGGAGGAGAGGTTAGTTCCACTAGAAAACTGAATTTCTCTGCAAATATAGAAAATGCCTGCTTTGGAGCTAAATCAAATTAAAGTCTAAAAATGGCAGAATGCAACAAGTTCTAGGCATAAAAAATGTTTCTGCAGTAATGGCAAAGTTTTAACTGTTAAATATTCATGAATATTTTTAGATTTAATTAGGAGAAAGTGGCAAAATTCTGCTCAGCTCTGGATCTGAACTTTTCTCCTTGCTCTGATAAGAGATCTCCTTCTGCCCTAGATGGCTGTGACTCCTAAAAATGCAATTTCTGAGAGGCATGAAGTATTCAGGCTTGGGTTTTTAGGTTGCATCTTTGTATAAAAAAACCCCACAAGCTGAATGTCTTTTGAAAGTGTAAGTGATCTCCAACAGCCACTAAACACTCCTGCTAACCAGGTGTGACCATAAGCTGTCACTTATGGGTCTGGAGTTTTTGCAAAATTCAAATTATCATTTTCCCTAATTAAGTGTTAGGAGAAGGCTTTACCTGCTACTTGACAAAGATCTTGGAGCGTAGACAGTGAAAGAGTGTAAAGGGCTGAGAAGTGGTCTTGCCAGGAGTCCAGCCTTCATGCTGGTTGTTTCTTAGTGAATCAAAACGTTCTTTAAATTTCTGCAGTGGGAATAACAGCCACAGAGTTCAAATCTCACTTATCTGGCTAAGAGAAATATAAACCAGAGGTAAAAAGTGAAATACTGACCCTCTTAACAAGAGGTCAGGACTTGAAGTCATTCTGATTTCTCCAAACTATGAATGTTAAAAACCCAGTAGTGTCTACATTGGAGTGGAAACGCGTCAAATTCCGTGTTCAGTAACAACAGCTTCATTGTCTGTGCTGTAGCTGATGAAGACGCGCTCAGCTGCAGACCAGGACAGGTATAACCATGGCACAGAATTTGTGTTCCTCGGGTTGTTTGCAAAGGTTCAGCCTCCAAGACAAAGTGTCACCATCTGTGAGCGAAGGTCTTGGCAGCTGTATTCCAGGCGGTCATTTAACTTGTATTAATACAACTTCACCCTCTGTGTTCATCCCTTTGTGACAGTTTGGAGATGCCATAGATATGGAAAGCGAGGGCATAAGGTTAGTCCTTCTGCACTGGAGTCGACACACACAATATATTTCCACCTCCTGGGATTTGGTGGAGTGGTTCATTAGTGCAGTGGAACTTTTTCAAGGCTCTAAGCGTTTTCTTCCAGGTATTTGTCTCTCTAATTATGCTTTTTCTTGTTATTATCAAAACCGCTTTTTTCTTTTTATATTTTTTTTTTTTTTCCAGGAAAGCTATAGGGTTAATAAGCCTGGAATTTTTAAAGAAGTGTCTGTGTAATTGTTATGGCACGTTTTATATGCACTGCAACATCATACTCCTGTAGAGAAGAAAATCTATATTTCTCCATCATACTTTAAAGACTAATTCCCTGGAGTAATCTCCATTCTCTACTAGTTTATTCTAAATAAAATCGATTTTTTTTCTGGGAGATTAAAACCTGCCTTGAAGTTTGTGAATGGTTTTGTGGTGTCGGCCTTTATTAATAGACTCCCTGCAGCTTAATTCTGTTTATAGAAGTTGAAAACAATAAAAAGAGTTGGCAGTATTGTCAGCTGTGCTTGCTTGAAAAAAAAATAAGAAGTATATATATATATATATGTATATCTATAAAAAAAAGGCAGACACCTCCTCCCCGAGATGTGGTAAGCAACATCGCTGTAAACAAACTTCAACTGAGGGTTTCGGAAGATCTGACTCACTACTGGGGGTAGAGTGGGCTGTTGAGTTTATCTATGAAATCATGCAGAAAGGGAGCCGTAGGACTTGGTGGTGTGTATATTGTTAACCAGGAGATGGTTGTTTATCAGGATCAACAATAACTGACGCACCGGCCTGTTCAGGAAGATAGAACCTACTGTGCTTTTTGCAGTGATCACGGCAGGTCCCACTGTGGTGTAACAGGCACAGACAGACAAGGGCAAGGATGCCCTGTGAGTGGGTTGTGGGCAGTAGCTTCCTGCTACTCTACAGATACCGAAACTGGTGTGTTAGGGCTGGAAAAGAGAAAGGAAGAGAGGAGAGGAGAGGTAGAGGAAGAGAAGAGAAGAGAAGAGAAGAGAAGAGAAGAGAAGAGAAGAGAAGAGAAGAGAAGAGAAGAGAAGAGAAGAGAAGAAAAGAAAAGNAAACCCCCATGACAAGGCATTCCTCTTCAGTAAGTTGCATGTCTCATTGATAGGACTTGCATTGTGGAGGTGTCTGCCAGCAGGTAGCTCCTGCCTTTAACAGTTAAGGTAAACATTGCCCTCCCGGTTAACACATGCAGTATTTAAATAGTAGATAGCAGTGCAAATTTACAATTCCTAGTTAATTGTCTTCGAAGTAAAACAGAGAAGCTGAGATCTAGGTGTTAACACTGAAACATGTAATTGATTATCTTCCCAGAACTGAGAAATCGCTTTGCAGGTGATCAGAGAAACTTCTCAGCATTGTAGTTGCCTTTTAAAATCTGCCCTAGTTTAGGACCTGAATGAACGGTGGCTCTCTCCCATGGTGTAGAATCATCGTTTTTATTCTCATAAAAGCAGGATGAAAACAAAATTTTTGCTCATGATAATTCAACAGATATGATCTGAGCTTGCGTAAATTTCCTTCAGCTTAGTTTTGATGTGGTACAGGGTGCAACAGCTGAGCTCTGCCCCCCTGAATTCTCTCAGCAAAACTATTGTATCTTATAATTCCAAAATGACATTATTTATAGTCTTGCATTCACTTAAGATATCATCCAGTTTTACTCTAGACCTATTCTATACTTTTGCCTTTTGGTGAATGAGTTCAAAATTTGGAATTTGTACTTGATTCTCTTTCAGCAATCTCTTTACCTTAGCACGGATAGGAATGATGGAAACATGTTTTTCTACATGAAACACAATCAAAACATTTTTCTTATCTGTTCACTTGGTTCTTCAGCAGGCAAAAGTCTGTACGGGTGCTCAGCGTTAAGCTCGTGTGTGTTCCTACTCATTTGAGTTTACATGGGATTTAAATGTCACCAAACAACGCCCTGAATCTCGTGATGGTCTTGAAATCATTGTCAAGTAGAAGTAACTCCAGAGACATCAACGTGTGATAAACCTTTAAATACCTCAAATCGTTGACACCAGCACCTCGTGACATAAACTGTGACACAAGCACCTTGGAGGGTTCAACCTAAAATTGAAATCTGAACTCATAGTGCTGGCAGTTTTGTATTCAACCTCTGCTGTGGTCCTGCCCTTTGCCCTTAAGCATTTTGGAACTGAGAAATTTCACTCTTTTGAATCAAATGTACAACTTACAAGGTGTCATCAATTTATTTGTAAAAGGGTTGTGTTAAATTTCACGATGGCATGTTTTTATGTCATTTCTTTATAAAAATTCAGGAAAGCCATCCCTAAGTTGTGCAGGCTCCACAGCATTTAGAACACATCTTATAGGAACATGTTCACATGGCTGTACTGGGAGTGGGTAACTTCATTAAGTCTTCATCACAGAAATGAAAAAAATTGAAACTTATTGAAAATTATTCAGTTATTCAATTGAAAAATTGAAAATTACTGTTTGGTGAGCAGGCTGGTGGGGTGACTTGTGGGTAGGGGAATCCAAAGCAAAGTAACAAGGTGGCAAGTATGAAACTAGAGAAAGAAAATGAGCTAAAAAGCATTGTTTCAGAGCAGCCCTGAGGTCCCTGTGTTGGGAACAAATGGCAGAAGTGAGCTCTCGTATCTTCCATAACTCAAGAACTTTTAAAGTTTTGAACTTCAGTTATCTTTTGTACTTCCAGCTTGATATGGGAATTATCTTCAAAGTAGCTATCTAAAGTTTTCTATCTGGAGAAAAAAACCAAACAAACCCCAAACAACTTAAAAGGAATACTAAAATATAACTGAAAGCAGTAGAAATCTACTAACTGCTGAGTAAAACTTGTCCTTTTATCTATAAATAGATTATTGATTCTGATACAACCACATCACAATGTGGGTGGAAGAGGAGCTCCAGAAGAATTGATCATCTCAGAGAGAAAAAAAAAAGAAAATAATTTTTACCTCCAGGAATGATACTTAATTTTATCTGGTCTTTTGATGCAAATTTGTATAAGACATGATTTCTGTTGTGTTAATTATAATTCAAGAAATATGCTGCTATAAATTCTTCACAATATATGTTCTTGAGATTCCATTTGCTACCATCTAAAAGTGTATTCAACTAATAATGAAAGGGGAATCCAGGCCCATAATCAGAAATGAAGCCAGAAGAACTTAGTTTCCAATCTGTATTTTGGAGAGTTTGTCCGTTTCCTTGGAGTATTTTGATTTAGTCAGGATGTACAATGTCATGGATGTCCTTCCAGTGACACTGGTGCTCATTATAGGTCACAAGAGCCAAGAGAAAGGGGAGAAAGTTGATGCTGCAGCCTTATGCTTCAGGAAAACACAAAGAGAGATGATCAGTTAGAGCCTTGCTCCCATGATAGCTGTAGTCTCATGTCGTCTGTTGTAATTTAAGATGTACATGTTATGTTAGAATAAAAGATAGAATGAAAAAAGGCTTGCTATTCAGTTTCTTGTTACCACCCACACGTGGTATCTTTTGATGAAATACTAAATTGTTTTTTTAGGAATACTCATGCTGCACAGTATTTCTTCAGCTTTTAAACAAAACTGAATCCACCTGCTGGTGTTCCAAGAAAGACCAACTTTTGTATGATTAGAAACGTCAGAACTGAATGCAATAGTGGTGGACATTTTCAGTAGAGCCAGTGATATCATGAAAGAATAAAGTCACATTTAAAAAGAAAACCCCAAACACCCCTCCCTACCCCCAACCTTATGTCCAGTATTTTCTGTGAAAACAAACTGATTCTCCTGGTGTATTGGATTACACTAAGTGTAACATAAATGGAATTAGAGAGAGACTAAAGTACAACGTGTTGCAATAGGAGAAAATCAATACAGATATTGGGAAGCCAGAATAATATATAGATGCAAAAAATAGTAAGACCCTAAGTGAAATTATGCAACTTATTTGTATTGTAATGTTCTGAAATATAATCAATATTGTTTGAACCTGGCCTTTTTCTTAGAAAAATAAGTTTCAGCAATAAGGAACAGAGGTGGAAACCAGCATTATCTTTAGTCAGTCATGAACTTCCTCATTAAGTTAAATAATGCTGTTCTCAAAATTCATCCAATACCATCATCTCACTTCAACAATTTTTCTTTTCAGTTCAGTTCATTGTCGTCTGGCTTTTACAAGTTTCCTGATCACCTCATAGTGTCCATACAGTGGTGCAACTCATTTCCCATGTAGCATTGTTTGAAGACTGTTGATGGAGTCCACACACTCGTTTGTAGAGTCTAAAAGTAAATTGGAGCTAAAGTGGTAAAAGACGTTAATTATCAGTGCTAACAAACCTCTTGCATGTGTGTGAGTCGGATGATACGGGGCACTGAAGGCCTTTGGGAAATACTAAACTCTTCCAATTTCTGTCAGCATCAGTCTGCTGGAGACGATCAGCAGTATATAAATCTCTCTCTATAGATATGAAACTCATAATTACATTTTTAGAGGTGCCTTGATCCTTAATATTATTGCCAGGGAACTTTTCCAGCTGCTGAGAAAAGGTTGAGAGACTGCTTTAAATATGAAGTGTATATTTGATATATATATGCTTCTTAAGCTTTGGTGAAAGGGGCATTAGGTCATTTTGTTATCTTATGAAACATGTTTTGAGAAGATCCATCTGTGAGACAACCAAATTAAAAGAAAAAGCCACAAACCCTGCTATGTCCTGTTCTCAGAGTATAAACTGGGTAAGAAATAATTCAAGTTACCGGTGAATGAATTTCATCTTTACAGACCTTTGTAAAGCAATAGAAAAATAATCACTGGTCTCGCTCCATTGTTATTCCGTTGTTTTTAGTCTCGTGGTGGTGTTCACACACTGAGGTGTCACGCTTGCAGGCGCAGAATCGTCTTCAAATAAATAGTTCAGGCAAATGGTTGATGGAGTGCTGCCATCTCTTGGTTATGCAAATTATATGTTGCAAGATACCAGGCACTTTTCTTAGATGGAAATGCCCTCCCTAAATAGCTTTACTCTGTTTGTTATGTGGAGGTTGATTCTCAGCTCTAATATTCAACAAACTTACAGATATTTTGTGTTTAATGCATCCAGCAAGGTTATTAGCGATACTGGAAACACATTGAGCTTGTCCTTCCTGTTAAAGATTGGATGCTGTTGAGGAAGAGCCCTAGAAGTGGTAGAAGCTCTTCACATATCTAAGCATGTGGAATCCCATGACAAGAAGAGACCGCGCATGTGTAACCTTCTAGCCCAGTAAATATGGGTGAATTACGTGTGGCTTTACAATAAAACACAACCTAGAGAAGTACAGGCAGGTGATGGCAGCAGATGCCTTGGAGGTGTGGGCACAGGATGATACCAGAGACCCCCAGAGCTATGGTCACTGTCTGGTTGTGGGATGAAAGCAATTTAACATCCACTTGGAATGTTAAAGTACCTTTTCAATATAATGCTTAAAATGATGAGAAATTAATCAGCACCTCAGGCACTGCTGCTACTCCGAATAATCCAGACTCAACCCAGTCCTGGTATTTCAATGTGCATCCTGGTCACCTACTGGCACCTATTGGCTACTCCAAGTCTGACTCAGCCTTATACAGCCACACAGCTTGTTTTCGTAGTACATTTGTCATGCAGGTGTCCATGTGAGAGCAGGAGGATAGATAAACATAGCAGTATGTGCTGATTAAACAGTACACACTGAGCTTTAACAGCCTGAATTCAAAGGAGGACAGCTATGTGTTCCCTTTATATGCCAGCTCCTTATATATTGTATTCTGAATTCTCCCCCTGCTTATGATCTTCTATAATGTGAGTTTGAATTGGTTATTTTCCATGCATAAACATGCAGAAAATGCCACTCCTTGGCAGCACTATTTATTCAGCTTCTGATAGGCATCTTTAAGTACTCAAGATAGGTATTTCCTGGTCGGTACATCCTCATATCATGCCATAGATATGTTGGGTAGATTTTCGTTAGTCCTTTGGTAGTTTACAGATACCGTTCGTGGTAGTCTGTTTTCTGCCTGCTTATCAGTCACCCCACTGTTTTAGCTGCATTCAGATGTAGTAATTAAATTTCATGGAGGTCTTTCAGGCCTCCGTAGGCTTCCAGTGACAACCTAAAGAATATTCAACTCCACCTACTACCACTTTTTTGGGTTGCATCTGAGGCTTTCAGTGTTGATCTCTTTTGGAACAGTTCTAGTTATGAAAAGGTGTGAAATGCCAATTTGATTAAAGTGGCTATGTGCAAATAGGCTGTGTTTACATGAATACTTATTAATTCTAGGTTATAAACGTGACTGTCATTCTGTTTTACAAACAAATGTTTGAGAATGTACCTCCAATGCTCCATTCAGGGAATATGGTGTCTCTAATTAGCAAAGTAAGGAAATGGCAAGTCTGCTGTGTCCTACAGACAAGATACATGCATGGGCCTGAGTAGGAAAGGAAGAAAAATACCTTCTTAATTAAGCTTTAGTTTACTTCTCCCAGTTCATCTTTCTTTGCTCAGTTGTTTATAGAAGGTGACAGCAATGGTGGAAGACAAAATAATTAAATGAGATTTTTTTTGAATCCTGGTGCTCTGTCACAAAAGCTGCTGCAGTCTAAAAACACCCTGACTCTACTGCTCTTTCAGTATTTTCAAATCTCCCTTAAAAGAATTAAAAGTATGCAAAAATCTTCCTTTTATTTTATTTTTTTTTTCCTTGTGTGGGTAAGGATCAAATATTCATGGAGGAAATTAAATATTTTCGTGAGACTTGAAATTCAAAATGACCATGTGGTTTTGAAACTGCTGCCCAAGGACACGTTTTGTAAAACTTGAGAAGAATGGTCTGTTTTTAGCAGCTGTAATCTGTATGTGAGAGGTGTAGTAAGGTCTACATTGAAAAAACTTGTCCCTCCCTGTCCACTTCAGCAGTTTAAAGAATGTGAGTGGGTAGAAGGGGCTTCCAAAGTAGTGTTTGGTGTTAGAAAGGTCAGAAAACCAGTTCTCCACTGTTGGTCCTCTGTATATTTAGGTGGCCAATATAGATACCACACGCCAAACAGCAGTGTTGGAAAACCAAGGTGTTGTCACCACCCCTTACCGTGACAGCCAGCCTGACACTGCTGTTTAACTTCAGAACTCCTACATTCCAGTTTCCTTCCAAAATAATAATTTCCTCCTGCATTGGCATTACTAGCAGACAATACCACTCCTCACCGTTTAACAGAATCTTGGATATTTCTATTTGAGCACTTTTTAGATCAGAGAAGCACTTTGGAGGTAGGATAGCTATGCATATATTACCTTAGTATTTTGGGATGCCAACTACAACACTAGAACAGATATGAGATTCCCTTCTGCAAGTGAAAATAGTTAAGGTGGTGTGGCTGAACTAGAAAGGATGCTGGAAACCAGGGAGCAAACATTTGTTTCACGGCCTTATTTAGTATCTGTTGAAGTTCATGTGATATCTGACAGTTTTGATGGGTATCTTATAATGCCTGTAGGATAACAATACACTGCAGGACATTACATGACCTCTCAGGGAATTGTTTTCACCCAGTTACACCCTGCCAAATGAGCTGTAGTTTTCATGCCCACTCTGCTGTCTTAATTGCAATTAATGCATTTGTTAATAACTTAGAGTTATTTCTTCTCACACTCTCCACCTCCAGATGAGGATAGCTCTTGTGCTTCCTTGACCTGTAAAGGGACAAACCATGCAGTTTGGAAAATGCTGTACATTAAAAGTGTATTGACTAGCTTAATTAGGGGCAGCAATAAAGTATTCTTGTTTTCAGTTCTCCAAAAATCATGGAATCATAGAATCATTTGGGTTGGAAGGTACCTTAGAGATTATCACGTTCCAAGCCCCTTGCCATGGGCAGGGACACCTCCCACTAGACCACTCCCAAAGCCCCATCCAACCTGGCCTTGAACACCTCCAGGGAACACTTAGTTTTTGATTCTTCTCTTTGCTGGTCATGAATTGTCTTTATCAGGTTTTTGGAAACACCACACACAGGTCGTTAATTGCTATTATGATTTGGAGGACAAAAATAACTCCTTGGATGTAACAGCAACAATTGGAGACAAAAGATGTGCTTCCTTACTCTAAGACCTGAAGTTTTGGAGGATTAGGAGGAGAGGGTGAATGAGCCAACTCACCTTCAAGAAAGTAGTCAACAGCTGCAAAGATTGGGGTTTGCTGGGAAATGGCTCTTTCATTTTTTGTATTTGTGGCAATAATGGACCCTGTCAGCACACGCTCACACACATGACTTTAAGTGTAACTGTCTTTGATCGATTACACTGGAAGGAGGCTGCTTGTAATTCTTTGTTTGTTCCACTTTGCATACTAGACCATTTCTTGGTCACTTTATTATTCTGATCATTGGGTGAATATTTAATAGATAATCACATATTTTTAGAAATTATTTTATTTCCAGGCTTTTATGTTAAATCTGATCAATTTTTATACTTTATTCAAATAAAGCATGATAATTTTTCTTCTGTATATCTGACCTGGTATAAGACAGCAATCCTTTCTCTGCTATAAAATTCTGGCATGTTTTCAATCATCTCTTTCTTTTCTGATCTAGACACTAGCTGCAAGCTTTACAAGCTTTTGTTTTATTTCCCACTCCTCCTAGATGCTCATACACAAATGTATTTCAAACAATTGGCTATGAACTATCTGTATTATTCTGATCCACATGTCAGTGAAATTATATCAACAATATTTACTGCACTGAAAAGCTCTAACAGCATCCAGCAGAACATCGCCTTGCCTGGTAATAGTTCCCAAACAGAAATAGATTACATTTTTCACAGCTTAAGAAAAAAAGGTTAATATTGATGTGAAAAAATCATATGCTGCTTTTTTTTTAGCATATTCAGTAAAAGAAAAGAAGTCTGTGTATGGGTCAGTTTTAAGAAAATGTGTAAATTATACGACTATTAGTAATTAGTAAGGTTTTCTTGCCATGTAGAAACATTTAAATCTCAACTTCTTCTAACTTCTTTATATATTTTTGTGTTGCAGAGAGATTGTTGTGTCACAAGTGACATGATCAATCAGCTTATCAAGCTGTTCTAGAGAAATAAACTCCAGCATAAAATTAAAGTACTGTAGAGACAGTGACATTTCTGCCATATGTGCGCCACTTTTTCAGATTCAGGAAGTCACTGAACTGGAAGTCACTCTTTTTACACTACAGTTGGGAAAAGAATAGTCTTATTTGCAAAGCATTTTGCTGTATTTATAGTATGACTGTTCTTGGCAAGTTTGTTCTTATGAACGATCAGGAAACTGAGGGGTAAAAGTGTTTCCAAATACAACCTTATTCTGAAGCTGACAGTGAAACTGTTTAAATGCTTTGTTTTTTGTATGAAGGTGGATAAAGGTTTCATATTATTTCACGTCTCTTATATTGATTCTTTGATTGTGGGTTGCGTAGCCTAGAAGATGAGATGACACCATTGTCGGTAGGCATTTGGAAAAGGAAAAGAAGTCTGCTGTCTCCTACTCTTTTCAAGGAGGGTTACAGAAAACAACCAACAGTAATCAGGAATCAAATTATTTCTTCTGATTTCCCACGGAATATAAGGACAGTTTGCACTACACAGAAGAAAATAAAACAGAAAGGTTTATTAATAACACAATTAAGAAAAATAATCTTAGAAATTAAGCCTCTATGTTCCTGGTCCAGTGAAAACACCTTTGATAGCAAAACTTATTTCCAAGCATAGCACAGAATTTTGCTCAGGAGAAAATGTGAAAGAATAAGTTCAGAGTGGATCTTAGAGCAGACAAGCTGTTTATGACAGACTGGATGGGTGGAACAACCTTTTGATGAACTGAGAAACCTGCCTTGGTGTGATCCTGTGTGTTTTTTTTCTTATATAACTCACACCATGGGGAGAACAAAATACACACCAAGAAGTTCTACAGCGAGGGCAGCAACACCCTACTTTTTTAAAAAAGCTCTTAGGACTCTTTAAGCATGAATAATAATTCAGGCAGAATGAGTACACAAGTTGTAATGCAACTTAACACCTACTCGAAATATTACAGCTCCTTTTCTATAGTGACAAAAGTAATGAGAATTTAATCAGAATCTGCTCATAAAATGTGGCAGAACGGTGAAGCTACAAATGAGAGGCATTCACTAGCACATTCTTGAGAGGAAAATCTGCTGGCTGCTTTGCAGGTATCCCTATTTTTCTTTACTTGTGAGCAATTCAGCAGCTAAACCTGTGCTCTCGCAGGCAGCAGTGTTCTGAAGAGCGATGCAAATATGTCTCTGCAATGAAGTGGGTTGCATGCTCATTTGAAGAGCTCACAGAACAGAGTTCTCAAGAAATTATAAGTCTTATACATTTAATTTAACTAAAAACCAATTCCTGTTGTCTGGGTCACTCAGACACAATAGTGGAGTGACTAGTAGACCTTTCAAGTGAGCAGTGAATAGCAACCAGTCAGGAAAATTTTCTGTATTTGCAGAAACAAGTGAGATTCGTTAGACTATTTAAAATGATTATTAGACTATTTCAAATGATGGCTTACTATGAAAATGATAAAAAAATGAAATGTTACCAAGAAAAATAATTGATTTGGCTGCAGGTAGTTTGTTGCCTATGGGTCTTTAAGATCAAGGATGCTATCACTGAAGGATGTGTGTAGAAGTTGAGGATTTCAAATCAAGCTGCAAAGCTATCAATGCAATTCACCTTTCTTGAGTTGTGCAGGTGTTTTAGACAATAATTACTACTCAAAGATTTCCATGTAGGAACTTTATATAAAGATATAATGCCTATTGATAAAGTGATTTGTAACACTGTAGTCAAGTGGATGGCAAACCTAATTAGATCACTTGGTAATGATAATTTTCTGTGTTTGCTACTGCTTTATGGTTCGCTCTTTGGGAGACCAGAATGGGTGTTACTACCATGTGATCCAGAACCTCCTAAGCTATGCTCTACTACGCTATGTAACTCATGGCTGGTCCGTGAAACAGATCACGCACTGGGAGCACCAAATTAACATTGGACTCTGTTAAAGTTGACTTCCAAAAAAAGGTACTACATAAAACCATTCAGCTGACAACAGTTTGCCATGGTGTCAATCTGTAACTTACACCTTGATCCATGCAGAATCACAGAATCACAGGATCTTCATGGTTGGAAAGGACAAAGTCCAACCATACACACACAAACCCCCCCTACAATCTCATCTACTAGAGCATGCCCTGAAGTGCCACATCTACACGTTTCTTAAATACCTCCAGGGATGGTGACCCCACCAGGGCAGGCTGTTCCAGTGCCTGACTACTCTTTCAGTAAAGTCATTCTTTCTAATATCTAATCTAAACCTCCCCTGCTGAAACTTCAGTCCATTTCCTCTGGTCTTGTCGTTATTCACTTGGGAGAAGAAGCCAACACCCACCTCTCTACAACCTCCTTTCGGGGAGCTGTAGAGGGCAATGAGGTCATTGTAGAGGGCAATGAGAGATAACAATGTCTGTCCCAGCTGGGCACTTAGGGACATGGCTAGATTTATACTCCTTCAGGATGTGGGGAGCAGAGGCCAACCAAATGAGCATATGCAGTGAAAAGAGGAAAACGTGGGATTTCAGTCTTGTTTTGGAGAGAGTGGGAAGAGGAAGTCAGGAGAAACCATCTCGGGATCCTGACCTGGGAAAACCGAGGTTGAGTCCATGCCTATGGCTCCAGGGTGGAAATACATGTCTCTATACATATCACACCATATACCCCATGCACAATAAACCTCATTTTTCTGAGAAGCAACAAATATAATGCAGATGTGGAGTAAATTAGCTGGTTTGTAACTTCTCTATTCGTTATAAAATTAATTCTTCACAAACTTCATCCATTTTAATAGGGATGTTAAATAAGATGACAAATTAAAAAACCCCAAACAATAAAAAATATCCAAACAGCCTCCATTCTTAGTATGATTTTTAAATGGATTCTTTTTGCACATTTTCAGTCTGCCATAATATATTATGATGTATTACTCTTGTAATGGATCACTGATGGATAATCCCATACCACTGGTGATTTACCTCTCTGCAAGCAGTACCGGAGTTTGTGTGACAGTGTAAGGTGAAAGTCATTCAGATCTCTTTCAGCTGGTGGAATTAAGAAAATTCATGCATATCCCTGCCGTTCAGACCTTGAGAACTATTAATTGCCTTAAGTATAAGCTTAGGAACAGAGCAGAACACTTAATCTTCTAACAAGTCTAAACCTTATTTACCATTCAGCTACAAGCTCTTTATTAAAAAAGAACCCTTCACCAACAGAAGGTTTTAAACTTCCAGTTCTAAACCCCTAACCAGATTCCAGGTTAGGTTAAATCTTATCTAATAACCTAATTGTTAAGCAGGTGATGATTCGTGTCGAACTCTTTGTGGTAGCTGCTTCTGGTAGAGTGTCCAGGTTTGTGGTGCTGTGTGACTGGTACACAAATCTCCTCTATGTGACAGCCATATTCCCGTTCACATAATTTTCATGAGATGCTTTTTAACCACAGTGGTGCTGTGCAGGGCACACTTACTCTCCTACTTTGCACAGATGTTGTAGAATTGAATGAAGTGGTTTCTCGCACTGGTGGCTTCCTCTACAAACCAGCTGATCCTTCCCGCTTTGGCTCACAAGTGTACTTCACCTCTTAGCAAAACCTGCCATGGCATTGGATAGTTTTCTGTACCAAAATGTGTTATGAGACAGCCCAGGTGGAACTAACAGTGATGTTTTGAGCTCATAGGAGTTGATACCACCTCTAGTGTGTTCTTAGGAAACGTCTCTGCACCGAGATCTGTAGAGTCCATGTGGCATCAGGTCATGTAATGCTTTGGAGCTCCTTGAGCCGCCATCCTATTTGGGATACTTCAGGTGGTCTTNCTTTATTAAAAAAGAACCCTTCACCAACAGAAGGTTTTAAACTTCCAGTTCTAAACCCCTAACCAGATTCCAGGTTAGGTTAAATCTTATCTAATAACCTAATTGTTAAGCAGGTGATGATTCGTGTCGAACTCTTTGTGGTAGCTGCTTCTGGTAGAGTGTCCAGGTTTGTGGTGCTGTGTGACTGGTACACAAATCTCCTCTATGTGACAGCCATATTCCCGTTCACATAATTTTCATGAGATGCTTTTTAACCACAGTGGTGCTGTGCAGGGCACACTTACTCTCCTACTTTGCACAGATGTTGTAGAATTGAATGAAGTGGTTTCTCGCACTGGTGGCTTCCTCTACAAACCAGCTGATCCTTCCCGCTTTGGCTCACAAGTGTACTTCACCTCTTAGCAAAACCTGCCATGGCATTGGATAGTTTTCTGTACCAAAATGTGTTATGAGACAGCCCAGGTGGAACTAACAGTGATGTTTTGAGCTCATAGGAGTTGATACCACCTCTAGTGTGTTCTTAGGAAACGTCTCTGCACTGAGATTTGTAGAGTCTATGTGGCATCAGGTCACGTAATGCTTTGGAGCTCCTCGAGCCACCATCCTATTGGGGATACTCAGGTGGTCTTCTGTGTAATCATGCTGGAGAACAACCCTAGAGAGGGTACAGCAGAGGACTACAGAGATTATTAGGGGCCTGGAACATCTCTCTTATGAGGAAGGGCTGAGGGACTTGGGTCTTCAGTCTGGAGAAGACTGAGGGGGGATCTGATCAATGCCTACAAATACTTAAAGGGTGGGAGTCAAGAGGCTGGAGCCAGTCTTCTCTCAGTGGTGCCCAGTGACAGGAGAAAAGAAAATGGGCACGAACTTGAACATGAGAAGCTCTATCTCAACATGAGGAGGAATGTCTTCACTTTGAGGGTGTCAGAGCACTGGAAGAGGCTGTCTAGAGAGGTGGTGGAGTCTCTGTCTCTGGAGACATTCAAAACCCACCTGGACACGTTCCTGTGCAACCCGCTCTGGGTGGACCTGCTTTGGCAGGGGGTTGGACTAGCTGATCTCCAGAGGTCCCTTCCAACCCCATATCATTCTGTGATTCTGTGAACCCTCTAATGCTCAGTCAGAAGGGAGATAAGAGGCGTTTCCCCAAACACAGATACCAAATGGGAGCAGGTGAGGCCACTCCAGTGACCACCTATAGCGGCACTTCGCTCGCTCCTCTGAGGGCTGGCAGCTGCCGTTGACTCAAGGCTGAGAGTGACCATCGGTCTGAAAGTGAACACGAAGCCTTTAGATTTGCTGCGGTTTAGATTGTGATTTTGAAACGGATTATGAGAGATGACAAAGATTATATTGTCCTTCCTTCTGGAGCTCCTCTGGGCCGCCAGAGGGCAGCCTGCGCCCGGCTCGGCTCGGCTCGGTTCGGTTCCATTCGGCTTGTGCAGCAGCAGAGGGTGGGTGCGAGGTCCTGGCCTCATGTTTTAAAGGAATATCCCTAATTCCTAACTCCTTAGTCCTGGGAGGACCCTGCGTTTCCAGGCTGGGAAGCTGTTCCCGCCCCATCTGGTGGCTCTGAGGTAGGAGCAAACTGGGGAGGAAAATACTCAACAAGACGGTGCCGATGATGAGGTTTGTCCTCGTTTATGTCCCCATTTGCCCCTGACAGGGCCCGGCTTGCTGGGTGGGCTCTGGCCAGGCCATTCAGGGTTGGCTGAGGTGGATCTTCCCAACCCAGAAACCCCAAACGCCTTGTAGTTCTGGAAATACGCTTTATTTCAGGGGCAGTGACACCTCCCACCAGAGCAGGTTGCTCAAAGCCCCATCCAGCCTGGCCTTGAACCCCTCCAGGGATGGGGCATCCACAGCTTCTCTGGACAACCTGTTCCAGTGTCTCACCATCCTCACAGGAAAGAATTTCTTCCTAATATCTAATCTAAATCTTCCCTTTTTCAGTTTGAAGCTGCTACCCCTTGTCCTACCGTTCCACTCTCTGATCAAGAGTCCCCATCTCTCCTGTAGCCCCTTTAGGGACTGGAAGGGGCCCTAAAGTCTCCCCGGAGCCTTCTCTTCTCCAGGCTGAACAACCCCAGCTCCCTTACCCTGTCAAACAGATGCTTTAAACCTTTAGATCTGCCCATGGTTTTGCAGACAAAGCTGCAGTCAAGGCACATC
This sequence comes from Thinocorus orbignyianus, assembly GCA_013400375.1. NCBI lineage: Eukaryota > Metazoa > Chordata > Aves > Ciconiiformes > Thinocoridae > Thinocorus > Thinocorus orbignyianus. Next base: position 3,032,660 of record VXBW01006525.1, read on the forward strand.
ATGGCAGGGGAACAGACGTCAGTGGCTGCTCGTGGGTCTTGCTCTAGGAAAAATGCAAACTCATTAAACCTCCCACCTTTCTCGTAGAATTGTGGTCAGGGCTGCAGACTGTGCTGCCCACAGTAAGAGCATCTCTGCCAATGAGCAACCAGGTCCCTCAGTTTGTACAGGTGAAAAGATGGACATTGCCACCCAAAGGCTGTGACAGAAAATGAGGTGTAAAGCTAGAGCTGAAAAGGAAAGGAGTCGAAGAAAAACTAGCTATTCCCTAGTGTTTGGCATTTGGGTGTAATGCCAGATGTATTAATCCCAGATTACACAGAAATGTCAAAGTAAAAAAACCTCTGAAAGCACTAATATTTATTTACTGGCGCTCTTTTGCCTCTGAATAGTTATCCTATGTCTGTGCGACTATAATTTATAGATCCAAGAGAGAATTTCATTAAATAAGCAGAAGACAGTAGATAAAATCCTTTCAGAGGACCAAAAATCTGTTATAAGAAAAGAAATACTACCCTGTAGCAGGGGGAGCACTTATTTAGATTTTGGTGTTTGAAGCACTTCTTGCTCCGACCAGGTCCAGAGAAAAAAAGGTTTGGTTTTTTCAATGTTTTCCCTCACCCAGGCTTTGCAGCCAGCCAGAGATGCCGCTAACACCTGCTGAACACAGGATTCCTCCCGTCTGGAGGATGCTGGTGCAGGTCAGAGACAGCGTGGGTGCCACTTCTGCAGCTCGTGCTGTAGCACAGGACGGAGAGAAGAGGTAAATCTTTCTGTACCGCCGGAAAACAGCAGCTGATCAAATAATCCATCTGTGAATTGCTGTAGGAGAAAACTAATCACGTGTCAAGTGTAGTGAAAACGGCAGAGGGAAGTTGGTTTCATTACAATTCAGGAAGGTGTCAAAGGATGACCTTCTATGAAATTGCCTTATGATATCCCTTAGGTGTGTTTTGTCTGATCTTTATTGTGTTAAGTAACACTTTGTAGAGGATACAGCTTTAAAAGTAGCTATCAAATGCGCATGCTTTCATGGTTTCTGTAATTGGAAGGATAAAATAAAACCCTATGAAGTATTGAAAGATTCGGAGATGGAGCAGCCTACCCCTTAATATCTTTTTGTGAAAATTTAGATCCAGATTAGGGTTAGGTGCAGAGCAGTAAGTTTTGAGGATGAACAGAAACGCTGTGTCTGAATGTGAATGAAGCATGATTCTAACATGGTGTTCTCACAAGATTTTGGTCCTAAATGTTACAAGTCTTGGGAGGTCACAGGGTCTAGGAAAACAGTCTTTCCTGTTTGGGATCTAACCTAAAACTTAAATCCTAGGCATAAATTTGGATACAGAATCCCTTAACATTCATTGCTAGGGTTTCCTAGGTGCCTGTACCATTTGTTAGTAGCCATTTAAGATATAACACCTCATGTGTTTTCTATGACATCTAAAAAGCTAAGTTTAAATAGTTTAAATTATTTTCTGTTCCAAGCACAGGTAAAAGAATTTTTTTTAATGTTGTTAGCTTCTATAGCTATGTTAACTGGGGGTATATAAGTGTAGTTTGCAAGTTCTTTTGTGACTTGGAAAGGGTGTATGGAGTTTAAATAGTAAGACTTAGCCATAAGATGTTCCATAAACAAGAATTAAAAAAATAATTCAGTATCAAAATAATTTGGGATCACCACCAGTTCAGGGTGCTGACAAGATGAACAGCGATTTCCTGTGTTGATGACTATAGGGACTTGGCAAAGAGATTACACTTCTGATATTCTACAGGGCAGATGGAAAGGCAGGGAGGAGGTCTGTAAGCTCCTAGATGAAAAAGCTGCCTTGTCACAACCATCCTCACAATGTTTTCTAAAAATAAAAGACTGGACGTGGCTAAACAGCATCAAAAGCTATGCAGTCTCAAGCTGGGATTCTCCTAAGTGCTCACTTGTAGCATTTCAGCCGCAGCAGTTTCCAGCTGCACCTGTAGAAGTCAGTGCGATGCTTAGAGCTGAGCTCATGGAAGGAGGCAGGTCCAGCTAGTGTGTGAGAACACTCTCATCATAGGACCTGCATGAAACACAAAATTACGTGATTAATCTTGGGGAAAGGTGTATCTATGTAAATTGCAGCACTAGTAAGTCTTTTGATTAACAGAAGAAGTTCCCTCTCACAGACTGCCAGGCAAGGTTTTTTTTTCTCTAGTGGTCTTTTCCCTCTCTCGTGGTGGTTTTGGCTAATTCTGATTAGTTTTACCTATCCAGTTTGAAGAATTTTTTCCACTTATCACAGTGATTATTCTATTTTCCATAGAAGGAAATGGAGATTTACCAGATATTTGATTATTGAGTTTAGATGGAAGATACAGACAGCTGTAGCTTAGATGGGGGAAGGCGTCTTCCAGAGAACCCTTTGAAAAGAACATACTCTGGGCAGGGAGTTTCTATATGTACAAGATGGGAAAATAGCATACTTGTCTTAGTACCTCTGCTGAATATCAGTCTTTTTGCATAGAAAAAAAAAGTGTATTGGTTTTCATAAATTTATTTTGTTTTGCACTTTGTGCAAGTGGGAAAAATATTCTGAAAAGTGAGTTTTTTGAGAACTGAACAAGTCGTGCCTTGAGTACCTTGTCCACATGCTTTTGTGAGCCTGTGGCTGTTGAGTCACAAGGGCCCAGAAGACTATCTCACCTCTTCAAGAATAGCATACCTCATCTGTCACTCAGAGAAATCTGTAAGTAGGTCACCTACTGTAACTCCCTTATGCCTTCTGTAAGTGCTTGGGAAGGAGCAGTTACATTTTTGGGAGAAGTTCTCGGGTGGTGGCAGGTTAGTGATGCCCGTCTCTGTGTAGTTGCCCTGGCTGACTGGCTCTGCAAAGCTGGTGAGCTAATGGGATGTAGCACTCGCAGTGACACTTTGCCCTCCCATCTCTCATATTCCCATTTTCTTACTGTTGATCTCTCCAACAGACCAAGGAAGCATCAGGCTCCCTGTTGGTGAGCTGGAGAGAATGAGGTTACCTATGTATGCTGGGGTTTGGGAATCTGGGAAGCGTACACAGGCCACAGATGCTTCCCGAGGAAGTGTTCTATAATAAACCATTATGAAAAACATTCCTTCCCAATCTCTTTGGGTGAGTAGCTGGCACACGTCCTGAGGCAAGAGAATTTGAAGCTGAAAGAATAAATGCAATGTGAAGATCTGCCATGTAGTTGGCACTTGTGGGATTCTGGTTGCTTAGTGTCTCTGATTCTTTTTTGGACCTGAGTATTTCCTTTGTAGCCATAAAATAGGTTTAGGCTGGGGCAGAGAAATCAAGCAGCCTCTGCTTTTGCTTGTGTGTAGTGGTAGGGTGAGCATAATACGCTCACTTGCTTAGGAAGAGTTGTAGACTTACTGCTAAATTTCAATTCTGCAAACATACCCACTTGTGAAGCTTTTTTCCTCTCAGTGGAACTGAAAGAACATCCAGGGACCAACTGAAGTAAAGTTTAATTTGACAAAAAATAGGGAAAACATCTATTACTTATTCATTGGCTTAAATGGGGAATAAGAGCACGGCACTGAAAGTGTGAATGATGGAAATAGCCCAGTGATTCCCATTTACAGCCACAAAATTTTGATGCAGCAAGAAAGACTAGTTTGATGTGACACTGATGTAGGCAGGTAATTCCAAACAGTTGGTGTGCATTATCTAAAATTCCATTAGAGTAATCAGTTTTGAAAGAACTACAGCCTTAAATTTTCAAATACCCCTGAATGACTTGAATATAATGCTATGGATCTGAAGTGAAATCATCCTTTAATGGATTTAAATCCATTGCTCAGTATTTGAAGACTTGAAAAAAAGAATTTACAGGATTTTGATAGACATAGTGTAAGTTCTTTAGGCTTAGAGGTAAGTATTAATAATATAGCTGAATCAGTGTCTTCCTTTTATGTTTCTGTAATTTATATATATGAAAAAGAAATTTTCCAATCATTTTGTGTCTTCAGCTTGTATCTTTGATTTCCTAAATAGGAAACATAAATGTAATTCTGAATTTTCTGTTTCTTTTAAGATGACTTATGTGTAATTAATTGTCTGTAAAAATGGCATCCTAATATCTCAAGAGGGAACCTGGAGGTAGGTGTTAACTGAAGAAAATTCCTTTTTTAAAAAAAATGAGTTATTTTAGAATGCATGTTGTTTCAAATGTGCGTATCAGTTGAACTAATTCAATAATGGAGTGATTTTGTGTATCTTGAGTTTGCACAGTATTCTACTCCTGCTGTGTTATGCACTGCAGACTCACTGAGATATATCTTTCCTGTAAGTCCTCTATGTATTTTTAGACCTGCATATAAGACCTTTCCTTAAAATGTTGTTTTCAATATTAAAACAATGCTCTTTTCTTGATCCTCACAGCCCCGAGCAGACAAGCCTAAATCGAGAAGTTTTATTAAATCCAGACTCTCCTTATTTGGTAGAACTGCACAGCTGAAGAGGTATGTTGTTGCACACGTTATTTTGAGATTCACTGATTACTTCAGTAAGTTGGAAAACAAGGTCTGGAAATACTGGCAATAATAAATGGCAAACACCCGCGCATATTGCACAATGATTTTATAATGGAGGGAGACATACAAATGAAGTGGAAAACAAACACTCTAAGAATCACCTCCTGGGATTGCTTGAAAGAAAAGGCAATGATAACCAACAGAGGGTGTTTCAGCCTGTTAATGAGCAGATGTAGCTGGCAGTCTTCCATAACTTGCTTTTAAATTAAATCATTATATAAAGTAAAGCTTGATTTCTGATCTGCCTTTGGTGAGCTGGTAGTGAGATGTGCACAGAAGAAAGCGGGCCATGCTGCGCCATTTATTAAGCTCCTTTAATGGATATTTATGCCTATGTCAGAAATGTGTTGTGCTGGTGAAAAGAGAATACAGGAACAGCTGTAAAGGCAAAACAGTGTTTTAGAAACTGTGTTACTCGTTCCTGCTCATTACCTTTAGGCATATATTGTTTGAGTGCCCATTCTTGAGGACTCGATACAAGAAATTGCAAGTGACACTTTTTTGGCAATGCCTCGATATTCTTTTCTGCATATAAATTTAAAAAAAAATGGTTCTCAATTTTGTCACATGTGCTTGCCAGAAGTACTGGTATTTTCTTAAAGTATAAAGTCAAAGAACTGATTTAATTATTTGAGTTCAAGTTGTGTTGTATTTTGTATAATTTCTTTTTAAACCTGGGGAGCTCAGAAGATCTGGATATTGTGGAAACATTTGTTTAAGTCTTAATCTTTTTATTTGATCCAAAGTGCTTCGTATGAAAGGACCCCAAGGACTTTTGAGAAGAAAAAAACCATTTCAACAGTCGAGTTAAATGAGATCTGATTTTGATGTTGTGATTCTTTGCGAACCAAATATCTATGTGTAGGAATTTATTATTTTATATTGTTCTCTAATGAGACAGACATATTGATATAATTTGAAAAAATATTGCCTATTTGGAGACATACTTTGTCTGATTTGGTTTTCTGCTTTATTTTTACATTTTTAAAGGACTACTGTTTGCTTTCTTATCCATAAAAGACTTTGATAGCACGAGCTATGTGAGAAAAGATTATTTACTCTCATTAAAGTGTATACCTTCTGGATATAGATTCTCCGAAGTAAAGAAGGTAATGACTTTACTCAGAGACGACTCCTCAGAATGCTGGCAGTAATGTGAAGCAGTCTCAGGAGATGTGGATGGTGTCTAAGTGAAACTGTCCCAGGCTTTATCTGCAATTGGCTCCTGAATAATATTGCTACATTGTGGGTTTTTTTCCCCTGTGATTTATTATCTTATCTTTTATCATATAGTAGAAAAAAGAATTTTCCCAAGGTTGGGATAATATTTTCTCTCTATGGAGAATGACCCACCCGAAGACCTTTGTAAGACCTTTGTGCTTCACTGACATTAAATACGAGTCCTCAATTCATCACTGGGAGAGAGATGTAAGGAAGGTGATGCAAAAGGTGATGCAGAAAGATTTTCAGACATTTCAATAGCAGAGCAGCTAAGCTGAGATGCACAGCAGCAAGCCTGGAGCTCTTCTGGGACCTTAGCAGGAATGTCAGTTCATCAGTTATATGCAGAGCAGATACAGGATGTCCCAAATTAAATATAAAAATTAAAGTGAGTATTTACTTGATTGGCTGAAAATATGATAGCATGTAGATTCCCCAAAGTCAAACAAGGATTCTACTGTGCATCCGAGAACAGAATCCTGCTTGCCTTTGTTTTTTTCAGTCATGAAGCTTTCTTACAAAGCCAAGCCTTTCAGAGCAGGATCTTGATGAGGAGCCACAGTTCTTCAAGCACTTGTTCAAGGAATTATGTCCAGAAATATTTCAGTGTCTGTGTATTTCTCAGCTATCCCTGTGTCTGGTGACAGACATCTTTATTAAAGTTCTCAGTGGCTTTCCATCTATGAAACTGTTGTAGAAGGGTGTAAAGATTTCCTTTATGATTTTTTTTTTTCTTTTTCTGAAGAAAGATTGTTCATAAAAGTCTTCTGCAGAGGGCTATCAGTATGAATTTACAATAGCTTTAATTCATTTATGACCAAAACAACTTAAAAAGTGCAGGATATGTGGATGATCATTAGAAAAAATACTCTGTGACACCAAAAAGGCAGCAGTGAGATGAATTGCCTAATGCTCAACATGTGCAAGATGGGATATGGTTTTAGAGGTATTGAGGAGGTCTCAGGAGATACAAATCAGGGAAAGATCAATAAAGCTTAACAAACATCAGAAGAAACAGCATGTTCTTCGGAACATGTACTAAGCAATATTTAATTTTATGATTATATTCCTAAATTCCAGTCAGGCTGAGCTTCTAAAACCGGGATAGATTTGGAATATTAAATACTCTGAAAACAAATATAGCCTCTTATTACTTTTGGTTTCTGATTTCTAAAGAGCGTGTGGAAGAAACCCCAGAGATCTGTGGCTTAGAAAAGCTGTTTTCAAAAGCACTTTAAACTTTTAACAGGTAGGAAGGGACACTCTCATGTACAGAGACACCTGGGCTCGCCAGGCAGCAGAGCCCTCGTGCAAACCAAGACATTAAACGTGCCATGTGCATTAAATGTTCTTAGCACCATCACTAAGCAATCTTTTGGTTATTTGCACATGGACAGGAGGGAGCAGAAGGACAAAACGGCGAAGCTCATGTTTCATACCCTCTCTAGGCCACTGTGATAAAGCAAATGTTTGTAGTTTCAAGTAAAGGGCGCAGTATTTTGGCAATTCTAAACCATAGATGATTGGGAGTTTTGGACTTGTGTTTATGCATAGTATTAAGGTCTAAAATTCATGTGGTTTTGTACTGTTTAAAGGTGTGTAGCACATACGTACCAGCACACAAGCCTGAATAGGTAAATTACTGCACTCCACCCCGCAATTGCAATTACAGGGTCTTACACCTACACATTGCTTTCCAGCAGTGAAGAAATGCCCAAATATGAGTAAAATTGCTTCTATGCAAGGGCTTTGCTCTCATACTGTGTTCCATTTCTAAACTGATATAGATCAGTGTATGAAATGCATGGGCATGTTCGGTGATAGAGAGTAAGAGAAAATTTCCCGGTATTTTTGCATCTAAAATGGATGAATTCTCTGTTGCTCTGCTTTTCTCCACAAAATATTCTAACATAAAGGCTGGATGATTTGTGCAGCACAAATGCCATTATCATGTTGATTGAGGTAAAGGGCAGAAGTGTTGGTCATAGGGATGCAGAAGAGAAGAAAAATTTCTTACTGCAAAATTAAAGCTTAAATCAATTTAAATGAAAAAACCTTGTACTGTCCAGGGAAGACTCTCACAAAATCTGAGAAAGGAACATTGAACTTGATACTAAAGAGCGGCATAAGGGAAAAAACGTGATTGGAGAGAGAATAAATCAGCACAAAAGAGAAAACCGCCCAGGAGAAAAATCTAACTAGAGCAGAAGAGGAACATGAAAAGCAAATCGACTCCTTTGTTTCACACTTAGCAGAGCCTCGGTGTGGATTGCAGCATCAGTGTCAGCTTGAAGTTAAAAAACCCCACAACCTTGAGTCACACAGGTCAGAAACCACCTGAACACAACTTCAGCCCTCTTATGCCAACACATGTCATTGGTTTCATCTGGACTGCGACGGTCTTTTCTTTTCTGGTCTTTCAAGAGACTTTTATGGTCCATACCAAAGAGCTCCTTCTTACATTTTTTTCTTTCTCACACCCCTCTTGCCACCCTTTTCTGCTGACTTCAATAATTCATTTGGCGTCTGCTCCTATCTACTGCGCTGCTCCGCATCTCCCTATTAAGCTTCTACTTATGTATGATCCTCGTCTCTACATTTACCTTTCTCTTTGCTCCTTCAGGATCTTGTGTTCCTTTAGCACTTCTTTTCCACAAACTGCATTTGTAGTGTTCTGTTTTCTGCTTCACAGAGTCCATGTGCCAGACTTAACTTCAGTTCATTGGTTTTTGGTGTGACTCCTGACAAAGCACTTTACCTCCCTTTACTTCAGTTTTCACAACTGTAAAATGGTGATAATACTGTTAACTCCCTTTGCAAACTGTTTTGAAATCTACCAGTGCAAGCTCTGCATTAAAGTGAATATTGTTGCTGTTTAAATCGATAAGTACTAAGAATAAGGTGAGCTATGGATGTCTCTTTCAGAGCTTTAATGTGAGATCCTGTTTGATCTTCCTCCGTCCAGCTGAGACAAAGTACGTGCACGCTGTGTATCAAGTGCAGACTGCAGCCTGAGCTCTAGCTCAAATTTATTGATAATACACCGTGTATACATTATTTCAAAGTTTTATCATTGTCTTGGAAATCTGTTATCACATCTTGAGGAGGGATTGTAAACTGCTCCTTTCCTGCTCTGGGCACAGGTGTAGACGAGAGAGGAAGGACTCCTGCACGAACTTCCATCCCTGGTCTGGTGACAGGATTACACTGGTAAGTGCCTGATACACTTTCTACATGCACTAACTAAAACATATGAGCATGGCTTTTCTTGGAATTTTCCCTCAAGAATCATTTATCTCTATGTTGAGAATAAGCATGAGCAATTTTCCTCAGAAGGTGAAGTTCAAAGCTGCTATTTCTGAAAACAGAAGCTTAGAAAGAAAATGCCACATCAGTGTTGACTCTGGCATCTCATCAGCATTTCCAGATCTCTTTTAACTTACCCTTTAGTGAAACAAACAATATGTGTTAGAACAGAGCTGGCACTTAAAATGAAGATCATATTGAAATTCTTCGAGAGTGCTCTTTGGTTTTACACGAATTATGGGTTGTAAGCTTTGCTTAGTAGAGACTTCATAAACATTTACCTTGTTAAGCCATTATTGCCATTTTCCCAGTAGTTTTATGTGTAGGAGAATAGTATGATGTTTCCTCAGATACTGAAGTACATGATATTCTGAAAAGTATATGAAATACTTGTGTGAAACCCTGTGTTTTCATAAACAATGACTAAGTTTTTCTGAACATGTTAATGCTAAATGTTACACACTGGTATTGTATAGGAGTAGGTGTGGCTAGACAATCTCTCAAGGTCATTTCCAGAGCCATATTCTGTTGTTCATGGTATGATCATAAAAATTCATTTATCAGTTATATGTTGATTGATATAATGATGTGTATTTTTATCTTTGTTGGGTTAATTTTCTTAAATTAATTTAATACCCACTTGTTCTTGCGAGAAACTGTTGTATTCAAAGCTTTTAGGGATCTTTGGTAAAACTTATCACCCACTGTCCTGATGTCTCCCTTTATTTGAACTTACTTATTCCCACATTTTGCAACAAGCCTGTTGGTAAGTGTGGTCTAGAGTTTAAGATTATGCTGAATGCTGTATTTACGGGAACCTCTCGCTATCCTGAGATGCTCTCATTTCATTAGATCGTATTTCATTTCTTCTTCAGTTCTTTTTTTATTCTTTTTTTTTTTTTCTTTCCTTCCACAATAGCTTGATGTATAAAACTTAAAAGGTCTGCAGACACTAGGAGATGAAAAGTAGAGTGATTCATCTTGGCACTGATCCAGTCTGTGGACTGAACAATAGATTTGGTAACTGTCACCGCTGAGCAGAGTCCTGGCACGATAACAGCCAACTGCACTACAAGCCTCCAGTCCCCCATGAGGGAAGCTGAGTGCGAGCTCTGACTGTGGGTATCTTGTTCATAGTGCCACTGAACAGCTCTAAAACTGTTTCTACACCAGGAAGCAAAGAATTTTAAGCTATTTGGGTTTTTTATGGCTCATATTGGTGTTTCTATTTCCAGTGTAGTCTTTGTACAGAGATAAGAATATTCCTGGACATTACTTAGTCCAGAGTGTATTTAAGAAGAGGAAACCTTGGATAGCTGCTAGCTTGGTTTGCAAAGTGCCTAGCCCTTTCCAGACCCAATCTGTGTGGCTCACACAAGCCTGGACTCAGACTTAACTCTTGTTAAGGCAGAGAAGGTGTTGCAGCTGCCTCCTACTGAGTTTGACAGTGGAGCAAGTGACAGGCTGTGCCGATGACAGGTAGAGAGGTGATTTGGTAAGAGGGCTCAGATCTGCACTTAGACAACAAGGCAGATACTGGCAAAATGTTTGTGCTTGCTTATGGCAGTTACCAGGTTGTTGAATCCTATCTCTAATCTAGCCTTCTCTGTGGTAGCCTCTATCTTGATGAAGAAACACACAGTTACTCTCTTTCTCTTCTGGAACATAGACAGGTAATCTGTCTTAATCTCAGACCTTGCAGTTCTGCTTTCTCTGAGAACAATGACTGTACAGTTTCTTTAAAGCATAGTGTTCACTTAAATGAAAGTATCTTTACTACTGATGACATACGTAGCTTGCTGTAGGCTTTTCCTGTAGTCATACCATTCCCTGAACCTAAGGAACCCACAGTTTCCTTGGAAACTCTCCTGGAATCTCTCCTCTGTCAGCAAGATGACTTCCATCCTCTCTTCCTATGAAATATCCCTCTTAATTTGCTGGTCTTTAACTTCGTATTCCTGCCTTTGACAAATCAAGTTGTGGAAGTGGAAATGGGGTCTTTGATTGTGTCATCTTCCGAGTATGCCCTGGACATCTGCTCCGTTGCATTCTTTATTCTTCCTACTGCTACAACAAAGTCATACAGAGGATTGTAATAATCTACTGTAGCTGATTTTTAGGACTAAATACTATGTTTGTGAACTAGTCATCCTAGTGGCTCCTCATGTGCAACGAAGTGGTCTAAGGTAGCTTTTTGGCCAAGTGCAATGCCTGTGAGTGCATAGTGTCAATGACTGATCAGGCAAAGTTGTTTGCTAATGTGTGTACATAAGATTTTATTTGGTAAAAATATTTAAAGCATCATTTAGTTCTGCAAACAAGAAGATGACCTTATTGCCAGTAGAGAGTCACGTACCAATATGATGGAATTTTCTAACTTTTTATACTGAATGACTTCTTGGGAAAAGGAGAAAACTTACTCCAAAGTGGAGATAAGAAAAATCATTGTCTGAGTTGATACCATCTTAAGTCTAAGGATGGTAACTGCATAGGCAGAGGTCTCCAGATTAATTTCTTGTATATCCAGTAGACTTAATCTAAGAATGGCATTCTTTTGGATCGGTGAAGAAGATCACTGGGAAAGAAAAGAATTATTTTTATTGGTAGCAGAACTGAGCAGAGAAATACCTGAGCAGAAGAGATAGAAAAGTCTGTTTGCACTTGATAAGCAGTAAATCACTTTATTTGAAACATTTTCCATGCAATAAGTCACTATTGTCTTTTTAAGGTACTTCTTGTGTGTGCAGGCTCCAATCCAACTGTGCTATACACTGTCCAAATATAAAAAAGAGTAAAAGCCAGCCTCAAATAGTTGAAAATCTAAGTGAAAGGCAAACATAAAGATAAAGCAAGTAGATAAAGGGAAGAGGGGAAGATGTAGGGAGTACAGATGGTTTGAGTGAGTGAATCTCAGCCTTGTGACTAGTACCTTTAGGAAATGTGGACATCATGCTGGTATGGAGCTTTATGAAACATTTCGATAAAACGTTATCAGGGAATGAATCAAAATAGTTCCTGTTAAGGAAAACATTATCTTTGCTGCCTATTAGAATTCTTTCATTACTTGAAGAGAGGAAATCTTGTAGCTACAATAGTAAATACAGTTTAGTGGATAAAGGCACTCTGAAAAAAAAAAAATCTCAGCAAAAGAAGAATGTTGGGATTATGGAGCTCTAAGAAGGTAAGAAATAAAGATTTGAGAAAACGATTAATAGTTGAGTAATGTAAGAACCCATACTGGAACTTGTGAAAATTATCTGGAAAGGGTATAAATAGTATTTTTTTTTTCTCTTATTGGCAAGGTAAAATTACATGGGGCTTGTTAGCTGTGAGGAGATACAAAGAATGCAGAAGGATCAAACAGTGATTGAGCATTCAGTAATAAATGACAGGTGAGCTTCAGGGTAGACAGCTGATGGTAACTGATTCTGAAGGGACAATTGGAACTAATCATACTACTTGATAGATTCTAAATTAGCTGTAACAACTCCGAGAAAAAGACTTGGCCATTGCAGGGAACAGTATAGAGAAGGCAGTTCACTGCAGTCTAGAAAGAAATTGAGATGTTAGATTGTATTAAGACAAAACGAGTATCATTACAGGAATTTATAGTACACCTTTGCCCATGTTAAAGTGTTCAATCTCAGTCGTTCCATCTCAAAAGGCATATGAAATAATAGAAAAAGTCCTAAAGAGAGCAACTAAACTGATGGAGAAATTCTAAAACAGTTCCTGGAGAAGTAAACATGAGACTATTTAAGACAGTGCTAAGGAGAAATTAGTATGGGACAACATAATACATGAATGATAGTGAGGTGAGCCTTCCCATTTTATTTGCCATAAAATGAAGCGAAAGGGATGCTTCAGTTAACTATTTAAGTGCAGTTAAAAGGCAGCAGACTCAATATAATGACTAAAGCAAACTGAACACTCTGCTGAACTAACCCAGTGTTTTGATTCTTAACACTTTGCTGAGAGGAACATTGTTAGCTGAGATTTTCAGAGTTGGCTCCTACCCAGTGGCTGCTGCTCTTACTGCCACGTGGCCACTCTGGGTTTTCCAGGGCTTTTGGCACCCCGAGGTGCAGCTGGTCACCTGAAAGCCACTGCTGGCCACTCTGGGGTTGGTTTCTGGACCAGACTTAAAATTGTGTGCTGTCCAGCTGCCGACTGAGTGACTGAGCCCTGAGTATTCTTCTGAATGCAGCGCTCTTTGTACTGGTGACCAAACATCACGTGAGACTGTCCAGCTTTCTGGCATTCTACATCCAGAGAATTCAAACTACTGCTCATTTCTACCTTCAGATCCTTATATGTTGCATCATGGATGCTGTCATGGACACCTTAGCAGGTTAAGTATCTTCTATTGTGCGAAGCACTCTCATTATCTAGTTTCATCACCAGTGCCATCCCTTTAGTTAATACTCCATCTGGACAAACTCTGATCTAAGTTCCCTCTGTAAAGAACCTTTGATATTTGGTGGACTTTTAAAATGGGCAGATAAATGACTATAAAATGATCAGAATATCTAGAATCTGCCATTCGCTCCCTCAAATATGTCATTACTTCAGTTACAGAACTGCAGTAATTGCAATAATTTCTCTTGTTAGGTCTGTGTACCATTGTTTAGCCTGAAAAAAAATTACAACTGATTTTGGGTAGCTAAAAGGTAACCTGGTGTTTTCTGAAGTTCACCTGAAATAACTCTGGGATTTTTACCCTTGAATATAAATTTAAAAATAAATGATCATAGTGATATTTTTGTTATTTTTCTAAGATTTTCATGGGCAGAACAAGCATTTTTTTAGCAGAGGTTTAAAATATAACATTGAGAAGAGAAGGGCAGCAGATAGGATTGGAAGGGACTCTGAGAGATCCTTCAGCCCACTCAAAATGTGATTGATTAAGCCAAACCATTCCTGACTAATGTTTGTCTAATTTGTCCTTAAATACTCCTGGCTGCAACTGAAACCTATTAGCAGAGTGAGCAGTAAGAGCTTCTTGCAAAACTTACCTGTTATTTGAAGACTGTTTTTACGTCTCCTTGAGTCCTGGCTGAGTTAAATGTACCCAGTTCTCTCAACCTTTCCTCTCAGAAGGTGTTTTCTCCACCATTGATCATTCTTGCTGCTCTCAGCTGTCCAGCTGACTCACATCTTTCTTGATGTTTGGTGTATTAAACTCCGTGCAGCGCTCCAGCCTCAGGCAGTAACCTGCTGAGGGCTACTTCATCTGTCCTGTGTGTGACATCTTCATCACATACTCCAGGAGCAGGGTAATTCTATCAGAAAAAATACCAACTTGTGTTCTGTTTGTAATCCTTTAGCCTCCACATCTTTTCCCTAATTAATTGTTGTGTAATTAGGTGTTCTCCACATTGTATTTGTGCAACTGATGATTTCCAGATAAATGCAGTATATTACACTTGTCTTCACTGAACACTATCTTCAATTTGTTTAGATAAGTTTTGAATTTTAATGGTGTCCTCCACAGTCCTCATGCATCCTTCCAGCTTGATATTATCTGCAAATTTAATTACTGTGTGGTTTATTCCATCATTCAAGTCATTCATAAAAATGCTGAATAGCACTGAGCTTACCTTAGGCTCTTGCAGGAGCTTTACTCAATATGTCATTTCCTTTTGGCAGGAAACCAAAAGTTTTCTGGAATTTTTTTTAGTAGTCATAGAATCATAGAATGGTTCGAGTTGGAAGGGACCTTAAAGATCATTGAGTTCCAACCCCCCTGCCATGGGCAGGGACATCTCCCACTAGAGCAGGTTGCTCCAAGTCCCATCCAGCCTGGCTTTGAATACTTCCAGTTGTACAATAACTTCATCAAGATTGTACCACCTTAGCTCATTTTTGACAATTTCAGATGAGATTGTGTAAAAATACTTTCTCAGGTTAATCTGAAATTAACCTGAGCCCAGAAGCCTATGAACCTGTCCTAGAAGGAAATCAGGCTGACTTTTCAGAAGCATGCTATACAGGTGTTTATTGGTTTCAATTGATTTTGTAATTATGGAGGATTCAGCCCAACTTCAAACAGGCTGGCATTTCCATGTACTGCACTTTAGAGACTAGCACTATATTTGCTTTTTACAGTTGTCAGACACTTGCCTCCCACTCTGATTTCAAAGGGAAATCACTAATGGATCGAGGTTTCAACCAAAACAGCACAAAACATTTCTGTTACTTGGTGTGTTTCCCTGGACTAACTCTTTCTACTTATTACTAATGTACTTAGCAAGTATTCCTATGTTGCTGTTTCCTTGTGTATTTATAGCTGTACTTTGACTTGTATGTATGTCTTCTATGTTCCTGCAACCGCATCAGGATATTAAATAGGAGGCAACTGGCTTTCATTTCAAAGCCAAGCCATTTTTCATCTTTAATGAGATGACCTAATGGTCACTGCTAGCCGGTGATTTCTAAGCAGACTCTTCACAGTTTTCTGCCTTGTAAGCCTTTGCATCTTTTCCAGTCTATATATACCAGATACTGACTCCATTAAAAAAACCCAACTATTTGAGCTCTTCTGTAGTGTCACTCCTATGCATTCTTTCCTGTTCATGCTCAAAGACATAAATCCAGCTGTAAGAGAGCTGAGTTCTATTGATTTTATATATATATATATGTATGTATGTATTTTAGTTTCAGATTGCCTATTTCTTTCTCTTACTGATGTGGCAAATAGTTGGTGGTGATTAGAAACGGAAGAGCTGGTGTGTGTACTCATTGTAAAGTAAAGCATATTTTGTTGCAGTGGTGGTGATTAGGCATAAGCTATCATCATATTTTGGTGTTCTACAGTTAACTATGCATTAAAAATATTAATAGGAATAATAGCTTCTATTTTATGGCACAGAGCTGCTTTACAATCCCTACCTAATATACTGTGGGAATGTAGCCCCCACCTGGGGAAGGGAACAGTCGAGTAGCCCAGACCCTACCAGCTATGTCTGGGAAAATATCTGCAAGACCTCACAAAGAAATTTGAAAGAAATGGGAAATTTTCTTACAGCCAAAGACACCACCAGTATTTCAGTTAACAGACTGGCTGGGGATGTGGGAGAGGGCATTCTTTCTCATCTGTGGGTTACATGGGTAAAGGTTCAGTGGCTGCATTCTGGCCCACAAAAGTAATTTCACATATGGCAGTCAGCGACAGCCAAAGAGGACAGCTACTCCCTGTAACACAAGCCTAAACTTCTTTTAATATTCCTCTCTATTGACATGTAACTGGCCTGTCTGCAGCAGAGAAATGGTGTGACTTAAAAATCAACTCTTAATGAAGTTGCTTCAGTAATGCGGGCCCTTCCAAAAGGTCTGATTAAGCCAAATTGTGAATCTGTTTCAGATGAGTCCATTTATTTGTTTGTGTTCACTTTCTGCTGTACTTTGGTGGCAATAATACTCATAAGCAATAATAGCTGATTTTTCTCTACGATCATTTGCCTAAGAAGTTAGATGAGAAAAATAGTATTGCCCAGTGATCTGTGCACCATCATCAGCTGTGCATCTAATCATCATTAGCCATGGAGTTTACACTCTGAGTTGTAATATCAAGAAAAGAAATGAGAAAATATAGCTGAGCTGTGATTAGCAAAACTGAAAGTGGGGTCTGGTTGGGAAATCCCTACCCACAAGAATGATTGAACTCATTCTCTTCCCGAGCAGAAGCAGCTTGTGGTAGTGATATGGATGTCTGTGTGCTATAACTTGGACCGAGGCCATCCTTTCTCTTCTGAAAGGTCACCAAAGAGCCATTAAATAGCAGTGACTTTCAGCTTCGTGTTCAAAAGTAGTTTGCCAGTCACAAGGCAGCACTCTACAAAGTTTTAAATTCGTCCTGTTACATGAAGAGCAATGTAATAAGCTCTGGGAGTCACACAGGACACGAACTATCCTCTTGGATAGCACTTAATGTATGCTTTGTCATCCCTGAAACTCCACAGTCTTCTATAGTGCTATTACACTTAAAGAAGAATATGTACCTGGTGAATCACTCCTACTAAATCTGATTTACTTGTAGCAAAGCCTAAAACAAACAGCCCAACATTCACAGTGGTGAGATCTAGAGCTTCCTTTGCTATTCCACACACAGGATAATGACAATGAAAATAGCAGCAAAGGGTACCAAAGCACCTTGAGGAAAATGACTTGTTGTAATAGTGCCTGACCTCTATCTGCAGTTCGTCCTTTATGTGTTGCCTGTACAAAAGTGGAACCAATACATATTATTAAAAAAACAAAACCAATTCTGTAGCTACTGGATAATAGACAGGGCATGTATTTTTCAGATCTTTTCTCTTGCCTCCTACCATCTTTTTTTTTACTACCAAAAAAAAAGGGGCAAAAGGAAACATTTATTTGTTTAAAAATGTGTACCTTGCATTTCTCTTCTGATAACAAAAAAAAAAAAAAAGAAAAAAAAAAGAAAAAAAAAGAAAAAAGAAAATAGTTCCTATACTATTATTTATTACTGTGCATTGTCTGCTAAGGCTATGTTTTCTATCATGGGATTCAAATTGCTTCTCGTGCCATCAGCATTTTCCTTTTTCACATTTCTTTCAAGGCAAAATAGAAAATGTATTTCTCTGCAGTAGCGACAGTGATCTGGGAAAACTTTATTTAGGGTGAAAGGGAAAATAATGGAGTCGGAACAAGTCTCTACACTAAAAATCTATTTAGAACATCGAAAACCAATGTATTCACAAGACAGCATTGTATCTGTTTTAAATCAAGCTCAGGAAGATACAGAAATGTAGTGTGTAATGACCACTAATGTGCCAATTTGCACCGTCGATTAACAAGTCTGAAGATGTAGTAATGAGGAGTTGAAATGAAAGGTGGTGTATTTATGGAAGACAGTAGATTTATTTTGCAGAAAAGCATTGTGAAGGCAGTGCCACTCCTGTAGTGGTAAAATTTGGAGTGCATTTAAAAATAAACAAATATATTTCCATTCAGGGTTATTGCACCAGAGGCTTCATAAATAAAAAACCAAATACTGCTTGCTTAATTCACATATATGGTTACCTTTAATGGCAATAGGACTTCCAACATGAGTAAAACCAGCAGGGTCTGGCCCATAAAAATTATTCTTGTTTGCAGTCTGCCTGTTTTCTAAAGGTGGGCACTAAGATTTCATTTACTGTCTTTTGCAGCAGCATCTCTGATTTAAGGAGATGCTGGCTCCTACCTTCTCATTCCCCTTCCATAGTACCTCTTCAGCTGTGCCAGCACAGGTGTTGGTGAGGGCATTTGGCTAACCAAATGTGGAAAAAAATCCCCCAAACCAGCCAGTACTGTGTGCTTATTCCACAATGGCAATGCAGAAGAAGAGAAATGAAGATCTGGGGGGTTTAATGAGTGTGGGTCATCCAAAGATAAATGAAAGCAGTCATTAGTGAATGACAGATACAGAAGCAGGGTCTGTTTCTGAGTGCCAGACCTCTCCTCTAGTACAGTAAATCATTTACTGATACAGTAGTCAGAAAGGACTATTAGAGCTGATTATCTAGTTTAAAATGCAACATTAAAATGATCATATTACAGCATCTTCTGGATTTTAGAGTGAGTCTGTTTGCATAACTAGCATTTAGAAAATTTAGCTCTGACAGGAAGTGACGGGTTTATATCAGACAGCTTAAAGCTTCAAGTTTTCCCCTTTCTCCAGGTAATTAGAAACAATAAAGAATTGTGTCAACAGTGCAACAGGAAAGAAGGAACATAAATTGCAGAGCAATTAACTTCTTTTTCCTTTCTTCTCTGAATACACACGCTAATGGATAGTGTTCAAACGGCTTGAGTCACAGAGCGGTACGAGGCTCTGTTCTGAAATCATTTAAGTATGTGCTTAACCTTAAAAAATGTGAACACTGTAAAAGCTACAGATGCTGAGACCACTTAATCTTTAGGATGTGCTTAGTATTTTGCTGGATCAGGGCTAGAGTGCTGAGCCTTTACAGGGATGAATGCAAGCTGATCTGCTTATCAGAAGGTTTAAAGGAAGTTTCATTTTTCCTTTCATTTAAAATTCTGTCAACAGTCTACCTTCCCTGGCCCCTGCAGGAAGAACTGTATCTAGATAATGTTTCATTGTTACTGTAGCAAATGAGCTGTAAAGTAAATGTTCTAATTAGTCTTTGAAACACTAGGCTATCTGTAGCTAGTCAGACAGATTTGTAAGCTGGTGTGTAGAGATCCTTTACTTGACTGGGCATCCCATTGGGAAGAAAGCAGGGCCCTTCTGTGCTTTTTCCTAGTTTTGTTTTTGCTTTTAAGCCTGTTATGACTCAATAGTCACTCTTTGGCTGCCTGATATTGTGGAAGGAATCCTTGTTTTTATTTCTGTACTTGCCATTTTTTCAGCTGCTGATATTCCAGAAAGCACATAGCCTTTGCCTTGAGGATTTCGGGTGCAGTATATGCATTCTGCTTGAGATCATGCAGACAAAAAATATCATTTTTGCCTTCTAGTACCATCTTTAAATGTAATACACTTCATGGGCTTGTCTTGGTGTCCAGGGAGACTTTTATGTGGGCCTTGAATAAATTGATACTGGTACTGGCAACATTATAGGCAGGCTGACAAGACTGTGATGCCTCTAGAATCTCTACAAGGCACACCACCGTTTCATAGAGCTTCTATCTTGCTTGGAGCATCCCAGAGGTCTCTAAGATGGCATTGGAGTGTTGAGGTGGCTTTCAAGCAGATAAAAAAGAAGCAATGAGTGTATAAAAAAAATGAATCTCTGTGCAGGAGAGAACTGCAAATGGAGTTTGAATGTCCAGGATCCCCAGTGCATGAAGGAAGAATGTAGGGAAGCTTGAGCTGAAAGTCTGTAAGTTGGTCATTCCAAGTTGGTTTGGGTGTTTTATAATGAAACATGCTTTATGGCATGAAAACACTTTGAGGCTCAAGTCTATTCTAGCATCTCTTCCAATTAAAGACCTTATTGAAACCAGGGTGAAAACATACTCTCATTCATCATCTTGGCTCTAAACCTGGCCCAGAAGGCTTCTACAGACACCTGAAACTTCTTAGGAAACAGCCTGGCAAAGGTTCTAGCCTTTACTGGCTGCTGTGACCGTACTGTGTAGTTGAGGAACTCAGAGTCACATCTCACTGAGAGACTGCCAAGAGATTAAGTAAACAGTCAAGCAAAGCATAATTCCTTTGCAGAACTGCCCTTTGGTACCATGATACTGCAGGAATTCCTGCGCTGGCATTTCACCTTATCTTATCTATAAATGTGTTTGCTTGGGTTTTATCTACACCTTGACAGTTCTCCAACAAAGCTGTGGGCAACCAGCGATAGTGTAGAGTGACATGAAGAGTGATCTGATCCCATCTAATCTTCCTGGGCAACAGAGTTGGCTGAGATGCAGCGCTGACGTAGAGCAACATTAAGAGTGGTGTGATTTATTGGCACAGACCGAGCATCAAGGTTGGCTTAATGGCAAAAAATGGCCCATCTGCAAGTAGTGCTGCCGAACACGGTGGAGTTGCACTAAGCCTTAGGAATGGCTGCTGCTTTCTCCCTGCACCTGATGGGTGTGTGACAAGTCTATTACCATTTATCATGTAAATATACATTTAGGGACCTTATAAAGCCGCCTGAATTGCTGCATCTGTAGACTAACTAACTGCTCCTTGATAGCGTTGGTGGCTTAGTTAAAAGGACTGTCTGAAATGCATGTCATTAACTTGATGGACTACAATAGCTCCAAAGGTTTATCAGACCAGTGCAGGTGTTGAACCTGAGTGTGGGAATAATTCTAGTGGCTAGAGCAGAAGAATAGGAGGTTGGAAATGTCATGAAGTCTCTCACTGGTGTATTTTGAGTCTCTCTTAACCTCACTTCTCACCCTTCTGACAGAAGTATTTGAAGAAAGAAATAAATGTCAGCACAGGCTTTTAGAATCTTGGGTTTTAGGTGCCTTGGAAAAGCAAAGTATTTTACAAGCATTCAAAATCAAATGTCTCCAGTCAGGTAATAACAGTTATTAATTCTTTCAATCAAACTACTCAAAGCTTTTAGTTCTTGTGTAAACCACTACACTACAGCCTATTTAAGTTGAAAAAACCACAATGAACCAAGTCTTTATTACGGTTTTATTATGGGAGCACCGGAAGTCCTGCCACTAAACTTACACTTTTGCAGAAGGAAAATGGCAGCCGAGTTCTCTCATTAAAGAGATACCAGCTACATCCATTAAACAAAATCAAAATAAAAACCAGAATAGCTTAAGCTTGGAATCAAACTTTGGAGTTTGTGAATTCATAGCATCTTAGAAAAACATAGTTTGGAAGGGAGCTTTGATGGACATCTGGACCAGCTTCCTCCTCCAAGCAGGGGTAACCTCAGATGAAGGGTTGCTCAAGTTTTTGTCCTGTCAAATTCTGAAGATCTTCAAGGACTCAAATCTCTCCTTTATTTAAAACAAACAAACAAACAAACAAACCCCCCAAAAGATCACAGCATATTATGGAGTGATCTGACTCATGCCTTTTGAGTCATGTGTTTAACAGCTTGGGCTTTAGCAGTCAGTGAGCAACTGTTGACTGAAGGAAACAAGGAAACAGAAATGGTCTTTCTCTCTAGGAGGGAGGTGCAAGCTGGCTCTATACATCTATAACCATTTTCTGAATACATGTATTTTAGTACATAAATAGTGGGAATTTTTTTTTTAAGCAACCTCTCCCTCTCTTATGTTTCATTTCCAAGGTAAATTTTACCCCACAGTACATTTTTATGAGTGCTATACATAAAATTTTTGAAGTTAGGATAAAGAATAGAAACACAGGCAGAGCTTTTATTATAGCGCTGCTAAGGATGTTGCTGTAGTAAATAAAGTATCTTTAATATTTTAAGAATGGCATCTCTGAAGTATCTTAAGTGATATTTCTTCTCAACTGCCTTGCTTTAGCTGGAAAAAGGAAAAAATAGTTCTTCTAAACACATGTGCTTCTACCTCATCAATTATATATATATTTTCAGGATATAATTAATTATATGAATTCTATGTGTCTAAATGAAATACTTAATTTTTATACTAAACATAAAGTAAGAATCTTGGAACTGAGTTAGTTTGTATATTTTTGAAACTGGAAGAGGGGAGATTTAGGTTAGATATTAGGAAGAAGTTCTTTCCTGTGAGGGTGGTGAGGCACTGGAACAGGTTGCCCAGGGAAGTTGTTGATGCCCCATCCCTGGAAGTGTTCAAGGCCAGGCTGGATGGGGCCTTGAGCAACCTGCTCTAGGGAGAGGTGTCCCTGCCCATGGCAGGGGGGTTGGAACTTGATGATCTCTAAGGTCCCTTCCAACTCTGACCATTCTATGATTCTATGTGGACCTTGACTACCTCAGAATAATGATTATAATTATAAAGTGATGCCTCTGAAAGGCTCAAATGTGCTTAGAATTGTTTATTTCAAACAGAAAGCTTGTATTTACAAAGCTTGGCTTATGCACATGGGTGGATCATGAAATTATTCATCAAATTATTTATGAGAAAATTGTACATTATTCACAAATAACACAAACAAAAAGAGATTACCTTAATCAAGTAAATAATTAATTGTGAACTCTTTGCCCAGCTCAATTCTAACCAAATTCTTACAATGCCAGGAAAAGTGAAAGAAAAGGATATTTGTAATAACCACAGATCACTTTTGTATTGCTCCTTCACTGGCATTTGCCAGAATTCTTCTGTAATTTCCCTAAATTGCCTCAAAAGGGCTGTAGTCATTGGGAAAGTCATCCCAGAGTGGCAATTGGAGGTCACTTGAAAACTGTTAGACAAAAAGTACCTTAAAATAATTTAATATAAGGAGTAGTAAATATGTGTAATATGTTATTTTCAAAGGGCTTTGAAGCAGGGAACATTTTAATGAGCTACGGAGGCAAATAAATGACTTTTTTAGTAGAAGGAGGGGGTGGAGATGGTTGAGGGAAAAAAAGAAATGGGACTGAAGAACCCAAATGGATCAGGTATGTGTAAAATTATTCTGCCATACTGTGAGAAGGAAGAGAGCAAACCTCATGAGTGCCACTTCTTTCAGTGTTTTGAAAAAGGCACTATTTCTTTGCTAGGAAATGTAGGCCATTATCAGTCACTGCTATTTCAAGCATAACATGGGCAAAAAAAAAAAGGTAAACTCAGGCTCTGTTTTCCCTCCCCTCTTCACCTGGTAAGTTCGGGGATGAAAACTTCAGACTGCTGAAAGGTGCATTTATCTGTTTACTTATTTACTATGTTAGCTAGCAAAAGTCAATATACAGTTATTTTTGGTAATTTATTTCACCGTGAAACGTGCAGGGATCTGTTTTCTGCCATGTAATATCTACTGTTATATGAATCTCTACTCAGAAGCTAACCAAGAGTGATATTAAGTATTTCATATTGACCATGATGCATATAATTTCAGATAACATGAATGCTTAGTTGAAATGCATGTCTCTTCTTGCATCCACTCTCTCTCTATCTATTCATAGGACATTGATCAAACAATTATGAAAAAACAAAGGACCCAGCTATAAACAAGTCATCACCAAGTATACTCCATGGCAAATGATTTTTCACTGCAGCTACCCACAAAATAGTTTTTTTCTTTCACGAAATGTCTGTCTGAGTCCAAACCTGCAAAATTTCATCTTGTGCTGTCAAGTTTCCTGGAATTTGTACGTCAGCCATGCAGCACTTCGCTTTTCCCGAAAACTGGCTGTTTGGATATTCTCCTTTTATATTGACATCACTGATTTGAAGCAGGACGGATCCAGCCTTTCTGAGGATGTCCTGGGTGGGGCACTGATGAAAGAGCACTTTGGACACAAAAATACTGTGGTTTTTGAGACAGTTGTTTTTTGGTCTTGCAGGAAACTGATTTTTTTTTTCCCCCCCACATAAAGCAAACACCACTTATGCTTTTCAAAATACAGGATTTTAAGTTTTTTATTCACCTGCTTAACATTGGGATGTTGCTTTCACCCTCCTCTCCACCACTTTGGGGCTGCTTTGCTGGGTTCTGGCTGAGATGTGCTATTTGCAGAGCTGTGATAATCCATTTCTGGAGTGGTTTTAGGTACAGCCTCTGTAGACTTGCACCAGCGTGAAAGAGCAGAACTTGACTCCTGCTGTTGTTTTACGTGTTGCAGGCTGCAAACACAGAATTTCAGCCACAACAGTGGGACAAAATGCAAGCAACACAGCATGTGCATGAGTGGATTACGCATACTTTTAGTTTCTTTGGGATTTGTTTTTCAATTTTACTCTTGCTGCAGCATTTTGTTCCCATATAATTTCTGCTCACTGTGTTTAAATTAGAGATGGGGAAGGGGACTGAAGTTTTCACCTGCAACTCCCTAAACATTAATTGTGCTGCAGAAATACAGATGAGAGCAGGACTTTGTCTTCCCTTGTGAGACCTGTAAAATATACAGACAAAAAATTATTTCATCAACCAGGTAGTTTAGCAAATTCTTCCTTAAATCTTGCTCTTTATAGACAAGCACCAGTAAATGTTTTGTCTTTAAACCCTTTGATTGTTTAGCATGCAGAATTTTAGACATGTCAGCTTTGGTTGTTTGATTTATACCTTTGACCTATCTCTAATTATTTTAACCTTATAATTTGCATAAATCCAATCTCTGCTGTCAGACTTGGAAGACAACAGAAATCCCCTTACGCATTGTGATTCACTATAGAAATTAGAGGTGTGATACTGGATGGGCTTTTTTCATTTGACCCCTTACAACTTCTCATTTTGAATTACTCTAGTGAATTTTTCTGCTCTTGAAAGTAAAAGAGGTAGAGAACAGATTGCTGCTGAGTGCTGCCTCGTGTTATGGAAACTTTTTTTGTCTCCTTCTGACAAAGGGGATTGATGTCTGCCTGCAACATCCCTTGCTGTACCTGAGCTGCTCAGCTCAGTGGGGAGGTTTGGACTGTGGCTCTCAAGAAGTTCAGGACAGAGGTGCTGGTTTCCTGTCTTACATCAACTATCTAACCTGTAAACTCAGATTTCAGTCCCATTTCAAATTCTAGACACTGACTCATCCAGCCAAAGGGAATTTTTAGACCTAGAGTTTTGGTTCAAGCCCATTTTATGCTGTGAGGATGCTGCCATACTGCTATTGACAGCACTGTATGAACTGGGAGATATCTCTGAGGGTTTAATGGTCCTTTCTGGCTTTTCTCAGTTCCCTGCAGCCAGACTGAATGTCTTTCCAGCATAGGTAGAAAAGACAGGAAAATTTTTGGGGAAAGAGCAGTTTTAAACTTCCAAAATTTATTTCTGCAGAAGAAAGTGTCTGTTTTGAGAAGGAACAGCACATTCCACTCCCTGTGCAGAGAAGGAATGAGCTCCTGGGCTGAGCAGAGTGAAGCTGTAACCCTGCCTGCAGAGCTGGAAGAAAGGCTGCCTTTCCACACGTGGTGCTGGTGTGGGACGTGCTGGTGTGGCAGCTACTATAAATGGCTGGATCTTACCCCTCGGACATATGAAACTATTTTCCAGGGAGAGAAGGGTGTCCATCAGACATGGTGGCCTTATCAGGCGCAGTTTCATACAAGAAATTGAAAAGTTTATTTAGTTGGCATTTTCCTCATATCTCACCTCTCTGCAAGAGGGTGGTTAGTACTTCTCTCCCTGGCAAAAAGGGGTGACAGGCCTTCATATGTTAAAAGATGGGGAGCTGTTCTGATGTTGCAATAATGAAAGCCATTACTATCTATTAGCTCAGATGGATTAAAAGGTTAAAAGACATTCTGATGAAAATTAATTATCCTGAGAATTCAGTTAGAAGTGTTCTTTGATGTCTGGCATTTGCATGCCTGTGATGAGGAATAGGTCGCCTGCTATGTGCATAAACTCTCAAGGCTTACAAGAAGAGAAGTAGCAAATCTACTGCTAATCTACTTCTGCTTAAGGTTGAGCTTCTTACTGATGTGGAGGAAGTCACACCTTTGTGACTTGTCTGCAGGTTGACTAATAGCGGACAGGAATTAGAAGCAGCTTTGTGGCTTTGATTAGTGATATTCTCACTATCTCCTTAGCTGGAGCTCTGTCCTTTTTCATTCTGCTCTTCCGCTGATTCTGGAAAGAAAAATTAAGGATGGAAATGCAATGTATTTTATAGTAATGTGACCAACAAGGGCTTTATCCATCCGGCCACGGGCTACACAACTCTTCCATGTGCTGAGATTTGATTACCTGGTGACACTGGCAATGCTGCTTGCCAACTGGAGTTCACCTGGACACAAGTAATCATAGAATCTTCTGGGTGTGTGCCAGAGAGCTTACCACTTTGTACACCTAGCACTTAACATATCTGTTTTAGTCCTCCCCCTCTCTTACTCTGCCTTTGTAGCTCTATTTCAAGGGGCAGTGTGACATGCTGTTGGCAGGGCATCCAGCACAATTCAGGAGTGACCCAAGACCTGGTAACACCTTTATACACACATATCCCTTTACGGAGAGAAGAGAAGGAACTGCATTATGAAGATCTGTAGAAAGAAAAGCTTTGAAAATGAGATTGGTGAAACATGGTTAGGCAGTGACTTGCAGTGAAGATTCATAGCCTTCCAGTTAGTAAATATAAGCAGCCAGTAGTTGCTGCTTTCACGATCAAGATATTGTGGGCCCATCAAGTGGGAAGGCCCTTCTCTTTGCAGCTCCTGACAGCCACGCAACACATTTCTTTGGTTGTAGCCTCAAAGGCGTTAAAAATCTTCAGAGCAGACTTCTACAATCTGCTCACTTTCTCTGCAGCATTTGCCAGCTTCAGCACGTGAGTTAGCCCTGCTCACAGTCCTCAACCTCCCCACAATACCAAACTATGGCTAATAGGCTTTTCCAGCCTACTTTTTAGTTGTTCAGGAAAGCCCGAACAATTCCTATCTGCTCTATGGTCAGGCCTCATATGAAATATGCTGTCTTCATTTAGTTGGGGAACAGAATCTAGAGATCTGACATATCTTTATATTGTTCACTCTGAAAAATTGCTTTATATATCATCTCGGCAGATATCACATTTGATGCCACTTCACTTCTTTTCGGACCCTGTGCAAGATGTCATCAGAGTTCACTGTCCTCTCAAGCCCACTATGTTTTAAATAAAGCACATCAAAATAAATTGGAAGATTTAAAAATGAATGAATATCTTTTCAGTTTGAGCGCCGAGCTGGACTCTTAGCAGTTCTAGAAGAGAGCTGTGTGAACTCACATCTTAGCAGTCTTGTACACCTGAATTTATTTATTTTAAATTTTTTTGCTAGTGTCTATGGTAGCAGACATGTGGATAGACTAAAAAAAAAGCCCTGGATGAGGAATGAGTCACGGTGTGTTCTTTATGTTAGACTGCTTTTCAAAGTTTAGACCAAGGAGAGTGAGCAATGCGTTAGTTTTACTCGTCTCCTTTCATGTACTTCATGCATATAAATCTCTAAAATCCCCATAGTTCAAGTGCCTTGATACAAAGTCAAATACAGCTTCATGGCAAAATTTGGCCAAAGGATGTCTTAATGAGTGCGTATTTGTGTTCTCTCTGTTTTCTTTACATTTTGGGATTCTATGTCTTTCATGACTGGCTACTTTACTTCTTAACCTTCTAAGAAGTGTATTCAGACAATCTGAATTGAAAATTGGAAGTGTAATGACTGTTTTGTAAACGTGAGATATCAACTGGTTACTCCAGTTGCTCTGTGAACAGAGGCAAAATCAGAGTTGGGGTAATTCTAGTGATGCAGTAGGCTTGCAGCTGTGATTAAACTTGGTCTGTTATTGCTGAAGAAACTGTTGATCCTGCATAGGTCAATTAAGTTCTCAACATTGCTTCTGCCTGGAAAGAGTCTTGCCTTCCAAAGAAAATAGACATGGAGAGCCCAGTCGGCTCTGTATTTGCAGCACTTTGCACATCTCTGCTTGTGACCTTTATGTAAATGAGAGCGCCATTCCACGTAATTGAAACCATATGCATAGAGCAGCTTAAAATATTGGATACCTCTCAGACCAGTGATGCCAGAACAATGTGCAAGCATCAAAGAGAAAGGTGATTATGCAAAGCAAGAATTACCTTCTCACATGAACAGGTCACGGACATTTTCCTTTCATGACACTTGGGAGAACTGTCAAGCTTCCGTGAGCAATTTGGATCTGCCAGTGATATGCTTGTAGCAACAGTTACACACAGAACTCCTTTCCACCGTTGAACACAGTCTGTAATTAACTAATTATCTCCATTGGCTTCGGCTATACAGGAAGTCTGACTGGGAGCAAGGATTTTAGCTGCTGACCTGGTGATCAAGCTTTGAAGATACAGCTTTGAAAAACTCAGTGAAGCGCACAGTATCAGAATAAAGCCTGTAATTCAATACTCGTGACTCACGGCTCAGCTCTTACTGCTGTCTCCCTTTGGCTAAAGGCTCTGGCTTCATGCATCTAACTGCTTTATTTCTAGTGCCACTCTTTGTAGATGCAGCATAACCATGTACAGTGAGACTGTGGTGAGCTTTGGCTTGAAAATTGAGCATCTTTGGACCAGTTTTGCTTAGCATCTCAACTTACTGTACAACTAAGGAAAAGAGTTTTTGGCTAAAATCATAGAATCATAGAATGGTTAGAGTTGGAAGGCACCTTAAAGATCATCGAGTTCCAACCCCCCTGCCATGGGCAGGGACACCTCCCACCAGAGCAGGTTGCTCAAAGCCCCATCCAGCCTGGCCTTGAACACCTCCAGAGATGGGGCATCCACAGCTTCTCTGGGCAACCTGTTCCAGTGCCTCACCACCCTCACAGTAAAGAATTTCTTCCTGATATCTAATCTAAATCTTCCCTCTTCCAATTTAAAACTGTTATCCCTTGTCCTGTCACTACAGTTTGTTCTGACAGAGTCCCTCTCCAGCTCTCCTGGAGCTCCCTTCAGATACTGGAGGGCTGCTCTAAGGTCTCCCCGAAGCCTTCTTTTCTCCAGGCTGAACAGCCCCAGCTCTCTCAGCCTGTCTTCATAGGAGAAGGATGGGTAAGATTTTGCTTGTGTTTTCCATATCTTTTGCTTATCTCCTACACAAAGGATCAGAACTGTTCGACTGTGCTCCATTACTCTGATCGTCTTTGTGGCCCTCCACTGGACCTGTTCCAACAGTTCTATGTCCCTTGTGTCATTCTGATGAAGTGACTGGAGCCAGACGTGCATAAGCTGCTGGGTGCTTTTCCCCTTCTCTCTGTCGTTCAAGACTCTGAGGCCACTGCAGAACAGAGAAAGAAAAGAAGCTGAGGAAGAAATAAGAATAAATGGACATCTGGTGACTTTGTAACTCCACCTGCGCTGATAGAACGGTGCAAGTGTGCCAAAAAGAAAGCAGTACATTTTGAGGATTCTGGCTTTTATCTGAAGAATATCTCTTATCCATAAAGACCATGGAGAGCTTTACACTTGTGGAAGTGTGAATAACCCTGTTAAGTCCTTTCAGTTGGAGAGGTGAAAAGCCAGTCATTGGACTTGGAAAGGGTAATTGACTGATGGCGTCTGTGACCCTGCTACTCGGACAGAGAAGGACCTTGTCAGTCAGACAAAAAATTACTGCTTAGGAACAAGCACAGAAATGTAGTGGTGCAGCTCCTATTATTAGTCAGGTCTGTGCATTTTAACACTTCATGCAATGCTTTAGAAATACAAGAAGAGACAAACTGCTAGTTTGAAGGCCGTTATGACTTTAATCAGAAACATCCTAGCTGTTAGTGTCCTTCCTTTAAAAGCACAATTAGAGAGCAGTGGGAGGGAAGGAAGGTGGTGAGACCCAAGGAAGCCTCTGGGAGCTCTGCTTCCCGCAGCACTAATAGTGTTCCCTGGGGACACCTTCAGGTAGGGGGTATGATGCGTGGCTGGAGAAGAAGGCTGGAGGTCACAGCTCCAAATGTTGCTTTTACGCTGAAATGTAAAAGGAATTGCTCAAACCTTGCAGTGGCTCAGAGTAGATTTCGGCACTATCTGCCATTTGTGGCCCTCCCTATTTTAAGATTAAAGCTTTGCAGTCCAGCAGGGTTTGAATGACCTTTACTTCTCAAGGTCAGGCAGGTTGTTTTTTTTGGCCTGAACTTCTAAGGCTTTCCTTGCTGCTAATCTTGCGTATGGAAGTAGAAATTGTTCCTGACATGTAAATGCACCTACCCCAAATCAAAGTCTGAATCTGACTTCTGGAAACCACCAGCAGAGATCTTTTCTGTTCCTGTTCTGCCGTGCAGTAGCTCTGAATACACTGCCTGGTGGATTTTTCCCAAGGTGGATCTCAGAAGAATCCCCTAGAGGTTTGTTATTGTCATCAAATGGACTTAAAAGAAAGAAAGCAATTTGCTATGTTTTCAGACAAAACTAACACATTTTATTTTTGCTCCTTGAAGGTTGTTCAGAAGGAAGCATGTACTGTGCTGACTGACTAGAGCTTTCCTCACGCGTTTCATCACTTTCTGATTCAAGATTTAAGTCTTTGGAGAAGTTGCTTAAAGCCTCAAGGTGCCTCCATTTTTTTTCCCATTTGAAAAGGAATTTCATTTCTTTAGAGTGTCAGCAGGTGTTTAGCGTACGGCCTTTCCATAAGGAGAACCAGCCTTTGTTGGATTTGATTTATCTGTGGGATGTTCCTTCATTTGTCAGTGGTGAGGCGAAAAAGGAGGCAACCTGGAGGCAGACTGTAGTGGTGTGAGTGAAGACAAGCTCTCCTGGTAAAAAGCTTGTAGCTGGCCAGCTCTGCCCAAGAATGAGCGATGGTGGCTGGAGGAAGGCTAGGGCTGGGTTACAGTATAGTTGAAACAATTTAGGATAACTTGAATCTGAATTCTTTCTGATTATTTGGCTTCAACTACTGATGACTGTCAGTGAGCATAACTGTAGAAACATGGTCATCTCTGCCATGGAAGTGAGCATTTACTGTGGCGTGTAGAAGTGTAGAAAGTTAAACAATGCCTTTTTTTCCTTGTGGCAAGACGGATTTTTGTGGTTGTTTCCAGAGATCAGACGAAGGCTCTGGTTTGTGACTGAGCTCATCAAGCCAGTTGACTTCTCTCTTGATTGATTTTTGATATTTACAAGTGCTGTGATACTGCAGATAGGATGTAATGAACTATATCCTATACTTTTGTCTGTCCAAATCTGAGGACAAGTACTATATTTTAAGGAAGGCATAAACTTAGATAAAAGATTTATAATGAAGTAAAAAAAACCCAAAAAAAACACCAACAAAAAGACCTTAAGAAAAAGTTTAGGATATAAGAACATAGTCTTGCATCACTTACCTTTGTCTCATAATTAGCAGCTCATCATTTCTTGACCTTGTATAGAGTTTGTAGGAGACAGTTCCTGTGGTGCAAATAGGTCAAGACTCAGTCTGGCATCATTGTTATTGATTTTTACAGAGCTGAAATCCCAAGAAGCTGATGTGTATGGAGATAATACCTTGTGCTGTTCAGTGTATAAAATATATGTATTTTTTTTTTCTTGAAATGGAGCTGAATAAAGACTGTTTATTTTTCACAGTCCTTAAATGAGGAACACAGTGATTGTAGCTATGAGGTGTACATATACTATTGAAACAAATTATGGGAAAAGAGCTGTATAATTCATTCACTGATGTGAGCTAAGTTCATATACCACTGTCTCAATGACTGACTGATATTGCTGTTTAGTAGATGTGACATTTAAAAGTTTAATCTTGATCCTGCAGCATTCACTGGCTCGCTCTAAATTGTAGAATAAGAAATGGGGCATTTGGCATGCTTTCAGGCACACTGCTGTCTGCTGCAGAGTACTCAGTAATATTTCTAAATGCACGTATCAACCTTTTCATCTATTGATCTCAAAATGTTTTACTGAGTTAAATTAAGAATCATCACGCTTCGTATTAAAAAAAAGAAAGGCAAAAGGAAAAAAGAAGAGAGAGAGCTAGGAATGAAGAACCTTACCCGAGCCCTTTACAAAATCAGACTATTTCTTGTGATCATATATACAGCAGGAGACCAGTGTCCACCACTTCTGTGCATTAGGAGAGTCTTTCAGGGTGTGAGCTTTGAGGCTCACGTCTGCTTACACCGAGACTTTAATCACCTTCAGAATACCAGTTCTGTCCTGACAGTGTTGTAGCTGGTTGCAGGGATGAAGACATTATGCCAGATGTATCTCTTTCTTCCTGTTTTCAGATTATTTTTTGTTGTTGTTGTTTGGGAAATTGAGCAGTAAATTGCAGGTGAAAAAAAGAAAGAAAAAGCAAATTATCTGAGGATATTAAATTTGGTCCTATTACGGATATCAAGCAAAAATACTGAACTTGTGGAGAATGGTTTTAAAATATTGAAATGTCAGTGGCATTACACACATGACTTAACTTACTTTTCCCAATGAAGAAGAAATATGGAAATGTGTTCAAATCTTTTCTCTGTCTTCAATGAACAGACATAAATTTGACTTCAGAGTTACATAAATTTGAATTCAGAGTTTTAACTTTGGGTTTTTTTTCCAATTTATGAATAAAATGCTACTGTGGTGGATAATTGAAAACGTACTCACGTAATATTACCTTAGGTTTACCTGAGACATTCTAAGGACTATTTTACATGGGCAAAAGCATGGAGTCTATTGAAAGGGATATCTTTTGCTGCGTTATTTGGAGAATACTGAAAATTTGATTATTTGTGAGTCAGACTCAATTTCATCTTCTTTTAAGAATAAAGCAAAAGGGAAGAACACATACATAGAAGAATAAATACAAATATCCTTTAGACCCTTACTTAATGGTCCTCTCGGGTGTGAAATAGGGCTTGCTTTTATGTCCCCTCCAAATGTCAGCACTGTTTTGGACAGCTGGGGAGGAAAGGCCTTCCTTGCAGTTATGATCTAATCTGTCAGGAGATTCAGATGCTGGTGGCTGGAGAAGCTGTTGCAGTTTTAGATTACCTTAGTTTAGTTTTACCAGAACAAAGCAGCTGTGCAGGCTCTGGCTTCCTTTCTTCCCAGTGCTTCTCCCTGATGTTATTTAGCTGGTTTAATGGTCTGTTTTCACCCCTATTCTGTTAGGAATCATCAGTTGCTCCCACCCTTGCTCTGGGGTTGGATATACAATATCGGCATGCATCTTTTCACCCTGTGGCCTTGAGCATCGGCCTTGGCCAGGGATCCTATAGCTTTGTGAAAAGCATATGAGATATCTGCTGATCAACAAGTGGTGAACAGCTAAAGCAATTGATGAAAAGCGTCTTTGGGGATGGAGGTGCAGGCTGAGAAAATGAAGGGGTGTTGGCATTGAGCATGATAATGTATTTCCTTAGTTTGTTCTTGAACCTGACCTGTCCCAGGTAGTTGTGTCCTGGCCTTGTATGGTGAGCACTCTTCCATTCCTTCAGTTCTGGTGCAAAACTCTGCTGTTCACCTAGTGGCATTTTCATCATGTAGATTTAGCGGGAAATGGAAGGACAGGAAACAAAATCACAGTGCTGAGAGGCTCCAAACCTGTTTTCAGCACTTGCTGTTCACAATGTTGCTTGTAGTCGTTGCGTGTGATTAGCTGTCGTGGTCACAATACATCATAGAAAGTAGGGGAAATTTTTCTGTTTTATACAGATAAAGAACTGAGAGGAAATGTAGGTATCAAAGAGAGCCTACGGTTCAACTGGGAGTTCAACAAGGTTCAGGGAAAAAGAGCCTTTATTCAGTGCTCTCTAAAAAGACTATCCTCCTTGCTTTTACTTGTGCTTTTCAGTTCTTTTTAACTGGGTGCTTAACCTGCTTTTCCTTTTCTCTATCATTTGCCCTTCTACTATTTTCCAGAAATCAAAAGCTTTCCTAGCAATGGTAGCCCATGAACCCCATCAGGACCTGACTCGCTGAACGAGTGAAAGGTACTCACATGAGGCACTCAAGTAGGAAGAGTGGAAATAGGTAGATGCCAGTCAGGAGAATTTGCCCTCTGGGTTCTTACAAACTGGCATGATAAAACCGTATGTAGGGAGTGCTTAATCCCATTTCTTATGCTGAGATTAAAAGTGACTTTAGCTTGCATGTCAGAGAGATGGTGGATGAAAAGTCCTTATTTATGCATTTGCTCAGTAAACTCTATTAAGATGCAAGTCTAGCTGGAATTTAGCGTGCTAATTTCAGAATAGAGCAAATCCATTACACAGGTGAATCTAACACAGACTTAAAATGTGAATCTTGGTGCTGCGCTGGTCCTGGTCTTATTGGAACATGCTGCTTCCTTAGAAAGCATGTCTTTTATTCCAGAAATAAGCATACGAAAATAAAATAAGAACAATAAAAATAAAATCCTTAGACACAGATCAAGGGAGCAAATGGTGTGCAGACAAAGCTAGAAAGTGTTACTGTCACCACGGGTGCAGGGATTGCTCTGAAGTGTGCATAGATGTTAATTTAGGGTTAACACAGTCAATCTCTCCAGTAAGAATATTTTGAAGAGTAAACATGTTGAGATATTCCTTTACTGTCTCTGGTAGAAATCGGCTTTGGTCGGATTTTAGGAAATAGCTTCTTTTTTCAATACTTTTATTTTTTATATCAGACATTGTAGCTTCTGCTGTCCTATACATCTTCTGGATACAGATGGTGCAAACCTCATCAATTTCGTATGTTCAGAGAGATAATGTATTAAGGAAACTGTGATATGTGTGCTAGAAATACTGTATACCTGTAGGAAATACAGCCTTGTATTTCTACCTAACCTATTTACATGAAGTTATTGGCACCCAGAATTTCCATACTTCTGTACCTACCCAGAAACCTGCTATAAAGTTTCTGTGGTCAGTCATTCCCTGCTTTGCACCTTATTTATGCATTGCACAGTTAATGTCAAATGAGACCTGGCACTTTGTTTATGCTGCACTTATTTTGCACAGATATGAATGACTGACAGGACTGCAATGCAGAAAGGAATGAGACCCCTATTTCTAGGATGTGTGTGCTCTTCTGGAATTTTTAAAGCAGCATAAAAATGCATATTCAAGTCTAAAGGTACAGAAATTACTAGGGGAAGAAAAAAAGAAAAAGGTGTATTTGAAAAAAATTAATGATGCCACTTGAAGCTGAACACGCACAACCTGGAGAGATTTGCTGATGAAGTGTTACTGGGGCAGATGGTTTCTGAATGGATGGATAATATAACAGACATGTAAGACTGCTCTGAGCTGGATGTGGGTGAAGTGCTTGCTTTGAAACTGTGGCGCAAATGGGAACAAAAGGGAAAAATGGTTTAGCTGAAAATATAGCAGCCACAAAACTCAGTCTGTTTTGCCATGTTACTTTCACAACTACATTAGTTCACTCTCTAATTTTTATTTTTTTTAATCCACATTAGTCTGGATTCATTTGTAAAATAGTTACAGATGAATTTAGTAGAAAGATGTATTTTTTTGTTGCTATCGGAGTATTCTGTCCTGTGATGCGCTGTGGGACTCATTCATGGAGAGTTCATGACATTTATGAATACCCTTTTGTATGAGGACCAAATTTATTACCAAATGATAAAGCTGAAATGTGAAGACTAAATAACATAAGTATTTTCATGACAAATGTTGTTGAAATGTAGCTTTTTCCTACCGAACACTTGATGCAGGCAAGATGATGAAAACAGTGCTTGCAAGTTAACTTACCCTTCTGTACTCTTCCACCAGTAGTGGTAGTTGTAATGGGAATATTGGAAAAATATGGATGGATTCCTAGTTGTGATAAAATAAAAAGTTGTCTTTTAATCAATTCTTTCCTGCTCTCACTGAAAACAGAAGAAAGCTGCATTGGCTTTGCCAGGGGACCTTGAGTGAAGCAGAGGCAAGCCAAGATTCTGCCTGGTCGTGGTCTGAGGACACCATAAACCGGCAAACTGGAGGAAGCAATGAAATACCGATTCAAAATGGAGCTCAGTCAGAAATGTGGCCAAAGACTTAAAAACTAAGGGAACCCATGCAGAGAGAGAGGCATCTTATATAATATATATTTATATTATATTATACGGACATATCAAAACCCCCAGGGTGTAGAACACACCCTTTCCTGGGTGCTTCTCAAGACAAGTGGCAGTGGAAGCTGTTGGCCATATAGAAAACCAAATGTACGTGCCGCTGTGCTGTGGGTGCGCTGCAGTTCCAGTGTCAGACTTCCCTGCACTGTCAGGATGTTTCTGTGTCACTTCATCAGTGGGTCTTACCTAAGTGGGTCTACTTACCTAAGCAAAACTGCCCGCCTGAAGCTGAACTGAGTCTCAGCATTTGCAGTTTAACACCTTCTGGATGCGGCGGAGCAAGGCACGGGGGTAGGATGAGGGTGGCTACGGCAGGATGCAGGATAAAGAAGTGAGATGCACGAGCCCCACCAGCACAGGGTCAGTTCATCCAGTAGATATCTCAGCCATACTACATGCAGGACTTATAGATGTTGAAAAAAACCAAACTTCTAAAAGTGAAATAGTGCATAAATGAAGTGTTAAAGAGAGCCAGGTCACGGAGCAGTTGGGAGCCATCGGTTAACTGTGGGGAACTGGAGCTGTTGATGGCAGTACAGAGAAAATATTTTTTTCATTTAACTTTCATCAACTGGTTTAGTCAAATGGCTGTTTCAAAACTGATAAACCAGCTGGGAGCTGAAAAAGTGGGAAATGCTGTGTTCTGTTCTAGGTGTAAACATACGACATCACTGAAATGGGGTCTCCTAGTTTCAAAGTCTGAAGGAGACAGTGAGCATTTGGTTCTGGGCTGATTACCTTAGTGAAGTTCAAATACAGAGACTGGGTTGTAAAAATTGTGGCAGTCTATTTTTTTTTTCTGTAGTATCATTAAAATCGATC
The DNA here is from genome assembly GCA_013400375.1 of Thinocorus orbignyianus. Classification (NCBI taxonomy): domain Eukaryota; kingdom Metazoa; phylum Chordata; class Aves; order Ciconiiformes; family Thinocoridae; genus Thinocorus; species Thinocorus orbignyianus. Next base: position 3,069,588 of record VXBW01006525.1, read on the forward strand.
ACTTTTCATGCATACAGAGTTGATAGACAAGTCCAAGACATCACTGGACATAACCTTATTGATTTTCTTGATAATCAAAAAAGAACAAAGTCACAGGGGAAAATGAGAGACAAGATGAACTACAGACCTTTGACTGGCTGATCTCTCATTTTATCCGTAGTTACAACTCGTCTGTATGTGAGAAAACCCCCCATGTACCTGTTCTTGTCCTTCTCCTGTGCTTTTACAGTGTTGATTCTCTGAATGTGTCCTTGAGCAAGAAGAGAAGAAATAATAATGGGGGGCAGGAGCTGAAAACCAAAATTTTTGTGAGTCTAGACTTCAGAAGACATTTGGATTTTGTCAGTAATTTAAGCTTAATTTAGTCAGCTGCAGCCTCCTCGACATCAGTTGGCATTTTTAAGACAAAACTTCATTGCTCAGAAATTCCTTGGAATTTTTCTCCCAAATTTAGTTTTCTTTATAAAGAAAATGTGAAAGGGCCATCCAAATGAATTCTTCTGCTTTTACCAGTTCTTCTAGGTTAGTGTAGTCCTGTAATCATGGACAAATGGTGTAATTCTCCTGGGCTTCCAGCCCTGCTGTTACATGTACAGCTCAGCAAAGGCTTCCAGGATGGAAAAGGCCTTTCTGGTGAGGTAAAAGCCAGCCTGGCATCACACAGGTGTTTATTGTCATTTTCTGTGGATTTTGAATTATGTCAATCTATTCTCTGCAGTTATCAGATCTAATAGTGGAAGTAGTAAGTCACCATAAAGAACTGTGCATTTCCAGACCATTCCAGGTGAAATAAACATCAGAAAAAATATTAAATAATGTCAGCGTTTAAAGGGAGGTTTCCAGCTGCCTCCTCCACCTTGACGTTGCTTTTATGTGGGAGGCAATAGGACCGAAAATTTGTGTGAAATAAGACAACTTTAATGGGAGGAGAGGGTGGAGGAAGAAAAACTTCCTGGAGCTGTCGTTTAGCTTGGGGGTAGGCAGCTCTGCATCCTCCAACACCTGCCACCTAAAGTGACTTTTACCTTTGTGCTGGGAACATACGGACAGTTTCATTCTCAGCTCTAGGAACTTCAGTCAGACGTGATTCCACTGGTTTTCATAGCAATCTCAGGTGGTTCAAGAGAAAAGGAAATCACAGCAATAATCTTTGTAATGAAAGCACTTCTGCAAATTGAGGTGTTTTCTGGGGTGTGTTTCATCTCCTGGAGGACTGGGACGGTCTGGCTGATGGTTCGTGTGCTGTGGAAGGGAGGATGAGAAGAATGCTAAAGTGTAATGGAAAATCAGTAAAATGAACAGATGGTGAGAAGGGTGAATGTTGCAGCATGTTGGAAAATCCAAATGGTTGTTTAATTGTCAAAAATTGCAAGCACAACCATAGAGGACCTGCGGTACTCTAGGTTTTGGCAACGGGGTGCAGGTTACTTGGATCTGGGGCCACTATAGGCCCACTGGGAATTTAATCTTCTGGAGATGACCAGGGCAGCAGGACAAGAAAGACAGCAGCTGTTTTCAGTTTTGGAAAGAAGGATTTGCTCCAGGAGTTGGCTCAAGATCTAGGGAGAACTCAAAGCATGTGATGAAGAGCATCTCATTTTTGCATTGAAGGAACTGGAAACCCTAAAGCTCATCATTAGTGACTGAAATTAGTGTGGTAGCTCCCTCAGAACTACAGGTAAAACATGGACTTTCGGATGTGGTTTACATTGTGGCACATTTTGAACATTCTTTTAAGAGATGTTCCTGCTTCAGCTACGATATGGAGGGCTCTCCTGAGACCATCTCAGGGGTTTCTATGCAGATAGCTTGAGTTTTCATCATAGGTTTAAACAAAATAATGTTGAAAGTGGTGGAGACCTCTCAGATTTACTAATGTCTGCTATGTCTTGAAGTAGTCTTTATCCACTATGGAAAAGACCGATAATTCACAGAATCTTCTCCTGAGAGAGCTGGTTTAGACTCTAAGCCATAACTGAAGACTTTTCCAGGAAATCTTGGGAAGAAATACTCCAAAGTACAATAAATTTCTTACTCCATATTTAAATATAGTGTAACTTGGGTTCCTTATGATTATACTTCAGTTATAATACACAGTATGTTCTGTAACTGGAGAGTGGGATGAACAATGGGAAAATAACTGTTACATTGGTACTTTTATTAGCTTTATATTAAATAAGAAGTTACCCATGAGGGACTCCTCCAGTCCCCTTCCTCCCTCACAAAATATCATTCCATAGGAGTTGGTGGAGGGATTCAGACCGTCCATTGATTTTGCCTGAATTTGCTAAGCAAAACCGAAATATCTCTTGCATTGTCTGCTGGAGTGATGAAAAGAGACTGAAGACCCAGGAAGGGGTGAGATTTCTGTGCAGATGCCACGTAATGCTGAGAGAGAGCGACAGTGACGTGCCTGCTGCTGTCAGGGTGGATGGCACAAAGAGGGAGGCAGACGGTGCGGGGCAGGAGAGGGGCTCGATCTGCTCTTTATGTCTCTCGAAAGTGATCCTTAGTTTGTTCCTGTGTCACAGTCTGTGTGCAAACAAGTAAACAGCTTTAAGAAGGATTTTTTTTTCCTCATACACTTAAGAAATATATTTTAAAATCTTTATGGTGATCAAAGAATTTGAGTGGGAAAGTGCTGAGAGCTATGAGTGAGAGGAAGGTGGAGAAGGTGGTCAAACTGGCTGCACTGGGATGGGACAGAGATAAGGCTGGGGTTTGCCAGCAACAGCAGGGTGTTCCTGCATTGAGGAGGATTTAGGAGAGAATGACTTGGCTGTGGAGCTTCTGCATGGGGTCTGTGGGGCACAGGTTGATGGAGCTGGATGAAAAGGTTGGTGATGGAGAAAGAAAGTGAGGAAGCAGTTGTAGACCATATCATTGCGTTTGGAGATACAGGGGAAAAGAGGTTAGCGTTGGATGAAGGATAGTTTAAAAAAAGAACAGTTTAAGTTTGTGCAAGGAGATGGAGAAGAGGGAGAAACACATCTGGAAGGAGTGCTTGGGGAAGAGAGGAAAAGCAGGAAGTGAGGTCCCGATGTCCTGTGTGAGGTCCCTCATGCTAGTGGAGGGGTAAAACCAAACAGCAAAGGGGGGACCGACGTTTGTAGAGAAGAACAGACCACAAAGCAGGGACTGCCAGTGTTGCTTTGGTGGGAAGTGCAGAAAGGGGGAAACTGCAATTAAGGACACATGCAAGGGAGGAAAGAGGATGAATTCCTGTGGGGGCAAGGATAAAAGCGAACAGACAATATGGCAGCACTGAATAGGTGAAAATTACTCATAGAATGAACTTCTGCATCAGTTAACTGTCTGATGGCACATATTTTGTGGCACTGTAATAAACATCTGCTCTGCTCTCCTGTGTCCCTGTGATTTCTATTGAGGAACCACAATGCACATGAAAGGTCTTTTATAAGTGACCGATTTGAGGACAAATAGAAACTGGTTTCCTCCTAGAAGTGCACTTGAACCTCAAGTTGAACAAAATGCTCTGGAAACCCTATTGCAATCTCTGGAGACAGGGGCAGGCTAAGGGAGAGGGAGTGCTGCTGATCAGCCTTTGCCATGTGGGAAGAGGCATGCAGGCATATGGCCATGGTTCTCCCCAGCCATCCAGCTTCGTTTATGCCTCTCATTTCTTCATTCCTACAGGCCTAATAATTTTTCAATAATAGAAAGGTTTTTAAAAATCTGTTGGGATTTGCAGACTTTAAAGAGAGGTTCCAAAGGAAGTCATTGGCTTTGCCTTCATTCAGATGCTGGAGCTGAATTTCCAGTGCAGGAGAACATGAAAAAACAGCAAAGAGAAATGGCCTAAGTGCACATAGTTGTAATACATGCTGCATTTGTAGCATCCCCAACAGGATACAGAAACAATATAGCTCAGGCACTTTGCTAGCATGAAAGAGCATCATTCCTTTGGTATTAGTTTATAGCACATGGAGTCATCTCTCACTTGCAGGAAAAGTCACTGAAATAATTTATGTCACTATTAAACAGCTTCACTGCTGATCCATTGCAGCCTCAGCACATTAACTATATTTACCATCTAAGATGCAGAAAGGAATCTGTCCTGTCTGACGAGGAAGCAATAAAGTTTTAGTGAAATGGATGTAAATCAAAGTTTAAGTTTGCCTAGTAAAAATACATAAAGCTATGTTTCACATCATGTTTTATGCATAGCAGTATTCTGCATTTATGAATAAAGCCTGAATTTGTTGATAAATACTATTTCCGTATTGTTGATTGTTTTGGTCTGTAAATTAAACACTGTGTACATTCCATGACGATCTAAAGAAAAATGCCTTTTTTGGCCCATCCCTTGTTTTTGCAAAAGTAAGGAGTGCGATGAATGGTAGAAAGGGGAAAAGAAATGGCTTAAAAATGCAAAGCTGTTAGGCATTCGCTTTCTGGAATCCTCTTGGTTTCAAGTGCACAGTTTGCTGCATAAACCTGGATTTCTGTTTTTCTCTTTGGAGCTTGTGGTTTTGCATCAAGCCGTCACTTTGTTAAAGTCTCTCAGAGTGCCTGTATACATGACAGACTGGCCACAGGATGGGGTTTATTGCTGTAAGTCCTTTCCTGGAAGATGATTTGGCCTCCAAGAGCCTTTGTACGTGTAAGGTAACGAGACTTTACAAGGTAACAGGGAAACAAGCTCCGTAGTTTTGTCTTTGCTCATTTGTCTTGAGATTCTCATTCACCTTTACTCTGGCTTTAACTGAAATGCTGTCTTAAAAGCAGGTGGATGGTTGTTGCTGTTGGGAGACAGGCCAGATTTTTGATTTTCTGTGATGATGAAGACCAGCAGGGTTTTGGAGGGAGCAGGCTCGGTTGCTGGATGTGCTCCAGTGTGGAGCGACAGTGTCTTGAAGATGGATTGCAAAGCTGGTGAGAGCAGAGTGGTAAGCGAGTCCACAGAGCTTGAAGGGAGTGTCGTAGGGGAAGGCTGCAGTAAGAGATGTCTATCTAAGGTCAAGAAAATTCTCTTTTTTCTCTAATCAATTCTTTTGTACTCTATGTGCCAATTTGGACCACATGATCTGGTGACCTCTGGTCCCCTTGGGTTCTAGGTGGGGCATTGGCATCATTGTTTTAAATGTCGTGGTGTGCTGGAAGTTCTTCCTCCCCATAGAAAGGGAAGAAAAGGGTTCAGAGAGACCTAACTAGAGAGAACATCCCTTGGCAAAGAGCTTTGTGTGATGGAAGAGGGGAGATTTATATTAGATATTAGGAAGAAGTTCTTTACTGTGAGGGTGGTGAGGCACTGGAACAGGTTGCCCAGGGAAGCTGTGGATGCCCCATCCCTGGAAGTGTTTAAGGCCAGGTTGGATGGGGCTTTGAGCAACCTGCTCTAGGGAGAGGTGTCCCTGCCCATGGCAGGGGGGTTGGAACTTGATGATCTTTAAGGTCCCTTCCAACTCTAACCATTCTATGATTCTATGATTCTATGTGTTGAAGAAGAAAGACACCTTGCCTATCAGCTGGCCATCACATATCAAGGTTGATCACATATCAAGATTGAGAGGAGACAGGGAGGAATATGGTGCTTGGTTTTGAACATCTGTGACATGATCATCTGAGCATGGCTTATCACTTCCAAAACTTGTAGAATTTTTCCAAGACCACTGACTGGTATAATAATCTTGCCTTGCTGTTGAAGTTGAGACTGTAACTTACCAAGATTTTTTTTTTTTTTTTCCCTCTCAGGAGAATTCGATTAATCTCATTGTTTTTAGGATCTACCAGTGCCTGGCCACCTCCTGAGATAACTCCATGCCCTCACAGGCTCGTGATGCAGCATCCCTGCCTGATTCCCAGTGTGGACTGTGCACTGCATGGGCTGTGGTACTAAGAAAGCCGGCCTCGTCTGGCAGGCAGAGCATCTCTCTGTGGACTTAATGGCCTTATGTGGCTCACAGAATGAGGTCAGATGATAATTTGAACATGCTGCTACATTTTTCCTCCTTCTTATCATCATTATTATTACCAACATTCTTATTACCATCATCCTTGTTATTAACAGAACCATGGCTTATGCATCTCTCCGGCAAAAATAACCCTCAAGGTCTGTTGTACCTTGGCCTGAGTAGATGGTACAAACAAACGAGCTTGTTTGCTTCTGTTAGTTTAAAGCAGACTTTTATGGTTACTTTAATGTATCCTTTTTCTTTATATCTTGAAGGCTTAAAAAATTTCCCTGAGACGTATCAGTGAAATGGGAGCTACGCTGAAGGAGCCAGCTATCAGCAATCCCAGCACAAGGATGCTTCAGAATACATGGGTGTATTCTGTAGCATCTTTCATATGGACAAAGTTACCGTGCCTGGCAGGCTATCTCGATGTGTCCAATTGCCTATTTTAACAAACACATCTTTAGCCTTCCAGAAGTAAAGTAAGGTCATTGCTCGGATGAGTAATCTGACACTTGGGAAGAGATGCAGTGTGATGCTTCTACAGCTCTCCAAAGAGCGTGCAGAAAAAAAATAATAGTAAAACTAAAAGATAACATATAAGCAATAAAAAATAGCAAGTATCTCTTCCCGGGCACATCAATCCTGGCATCATCAGCCCAGCCACGAGTTAGATGGTGAGGGGAAAACAGAGACAAAATGTGTCTCATTCTAGCGCTGAAGATTACATGCCATCAAACAGAGAAAATTACCCGAGACCCTTCCATATCACCTAAAAGTTGGGGTTGTGTATATGCAGCGCATTGAAAATCTAGCCCAATTTATCATGTTTGCAAGAAAGCAAATACTTGGAGGTTTTGTATTTTAAACAGCACTCGAGGTGCATGGAAATAAATAAATAAGGTAGCCTTAAAGTCTAAGCCCAGGAATGCAAATCTGAGCAGACTTCAGCCTTCATCATCAGCTTAGCTCTCTGGGTGTGACAGGCAATTTTCCTTTTTAATTTTCACCAGCAGTAAGGAAGCTAATGGTACATCTTAAAAGATATGACCTTATCCTTGTAAGCTACCTGAAGCTTGGCAGAAAATAGGATAGGCCCACTTTCTATGAAAGGCTGGCTTGAAGGGAAAAATTCCCTTCTTGCTTGCATCAATGGACTGAGGGATGGGAGGGAAGATTTGATTCCTACACACAATTTTAAGCCTGCTCCAGGTTTCATCCCTGTGATGGTTTCCAGTGGTAGCATTTTGTGTTTTCTTTTAAATTATGGATGCTCCATATAGATAGATATGATTCTATTTGGCCAGAATAAGTATAGCATAGGACAGAATTTCTCAGTGGCATACCTAGGTGCAGACTTTTCTTCTTCCTCCTGAAGTCAACAGAATGGTCTGCATTTGTAAAATTATGGATCTGCTGCGTTTTAACACGGTGAGGATTTTGATGAAATAAGAAGTATAAATTGCAGCCAGAGCTATTTCAGTGAGTAATCTGACAAAATATCATTGATATTGTGAATCTGTCATAACTGCGGTGAGAAAAAAGAGTGAATCCTTCTGTGTTTGTTCCTGTAGCGTTGCTGATCCAAATACACCTCTGCTTATGGGGAAATGATACATACAACTCTATTAATTTTATCTTATAATTAAATTAGTTTTGTTTATAAATAATTTTATTAATTTTATACACACACTTACACATCCCTCCCTATCCCGTTACTGTGTTTTTTAGGGGAGCCAGACCTTTCCCCACTGGCCTTTGGCAGTAGTTACTTCATTAATTTACTGTTTCATCGGCCATCAGAAAAAGAAATGTTTATGCATCATTAAATTCCTCTTTTAAGATGTCATACAGGAACTCTGTCAGAGCCCATGTCACAGTGCTGTGGCTGCAGGATCAGTCTCTTTTCCTTTCACTCTTCAGCTCGGCTGTTGCACTGCTTTTAATTTGCTTTACGATTTCGTTATAAATGCAAAGTTGCATCCTCTCATAATTCCTGGAGTTAATAGACTCTGAGAGCCTGGTCTGTTCAAAGAGTGCAGTCTGGTAATTTGCAAATATTTTTAACTGATTTCCATCCTCGGGCCCAAATGCTGTGATGCTGTGCAAATCTAACCCTGGATGGCAGGCGGGATGAGGGGAGCAGGAGGCAGAGCCCTGCCATTCTGGCACGAGCTGGACTCCAGGTCCCCCATGGGAAGCCGACAGGCTTTAAACCTTCTGCCAAATGACTTGTCCAAATTCCCATAACTCTGTGGATCAGCAGAAAACTAAACCTGAACATCACAAATGCCAAAATAATGATCTAATCACTGGACCATGTGTCCTCTATTTAACTTGGCTTTAGAATTTGCACTCTGCTGACGTGAATAGGACAGTTCACACATCCAACTACTGTTATTACAGGTGTCTAAAGACACGGGCACACATTGCTGCGTTGGTTGAAACTCATTTCACATTTCAAAGGTTTTCTTTGTGATCAAAGGGGCTACAAACTCCTTTCTAAATGAAAGCAGAGATTTTGGGACAAAATATATAGCCACCACAGAAAAGAAAGGGCTAAGAGGGAGGAGGGGGACTGGCGATCAACCCAAAGCAGGCATTTTTTTTTTTTTTCTGATCTGCCTTTGCGAGACTAAGACTTTGTTGGGAAGAGGAATATCTTCCCATTCTCTAGGTGTGTTTGATCAGGAAGTTGTTGAAATGTAACTGCAGCTGAAATGTAACTGAGAGCACTTCTAATGGCTCTAAAGAATGTATTTTCAGAAGAGAAGCCTGCTTCAAACAAGCCGTGTTATAATTTCCTTGTACTATTGTGCCATCATTACTTGGAGCTGCAGAATCAAAGACCAGCATTTCACATTCTGGCAAAATGACTGTGTGTGTTTACACAAACCAGACCATTTACACACAGCTTAGTCACTACTAAATTTGATTATAATAAATCCATCGTAACATCATAACCAAATAGAATTTTTTCAGGAACTTAGCAGAAATGAAGCTTCACTAAAAAGATGTTCAAACTGAACATAAAGCTGGTGTGGACAATTTGAACTGATGGAACAAATGGTGAGGACATGGACAAAGTCATGTCCTCGCTGTGCTGTGCAGGCTTGGAGTGACCCTCAGTGTTGTTTATGCACTTTATCCAATTATTCTCTCCTGCAAAAGGCAGAGTGGATGCAGGAAACAGGGACCAGACCCCAGGACATGGCTCTCCTGCACGAATCTGCTTACTTTTGCCCTGCCAAGAAGGTTCCCTGCCTGGTCCTGAGTATTTGTGTAACAGTGGCCCGATTTCAGGAGCAGGGATGCAGCATGGCCATGTCTGGGAGCTGTAGGTCTGCCTGTGCCACACCAGAGACCATCCCCTCCTCTCCTTTGGAGTATCATCCTAACAGGGCAAAAACCTGCAAAGGCCACCTTCTCCTTCTCTAACCCTACCTACAAGAAGCTGGTATGATACTGCGTGTCAGGAGAACTGTGACTGTGTTTCTACTAGTCAGGATTGGTTTTAGGGTGCCAGCATTTAGGGTGGGCTTGGAGCCTCCTCGTCAGTGCTGTGAGAGGAAGAGCTACTAGTTTGTTATCCATTTTCTTACATACTTGATAGGCTTCAGTCTCCTGAAATGTGCTGCATTTCCTTCATCTGAAGGCAAAAATCTACCCAGTTTGACTGGACTGTTGTTATGTGTGTGACTCTTAGTTTGTGTGCTGTTGACCTCCTGGCCAGTTGTCACCCTAACTCTGGAGGTAAGGTGTCCCTCTGGCAAACTACAGCCCATGGCTGGTATTTCAAAAGCTCTCCTGGCAACTGTTTTCCATGACTAGTATCAAGATGATCTGCAAAGATACCAAGCACAGAGAAAGAGAAGATTCAGATGCTGTCAGCAGATGTCAGGGTGTTTGTTTATTTGCTTTAATTGTTGCACTGGATGTTCTGGGTCATTAGTCGCGATTCAGGAAGATTCAAGCTAAGGTCACTTAGCCCAGCTGGAGAGGGCAGCTCAAGCTCTTTGCCTCCACATGTGGCTGATGCAGATGCAGGTGGTCTTTCGGGCAACTTAAACTAATGTTTGTTCTGTCTCCTTTGAAGCTTTATAGTTTTAAGTGTCTGAAGTGAGTGAGCGTTCTGGTGCAGGTCCTTGAAATTTATGGCATCTGAGGGTCAGGGTTTAAAGGATGACTCTATATTAGCTTCAGAAACAGAAGTAAGAGATCTCTTGGAGATATTTTGTCAGGAAAATAATAATTGACTGGACCTATCAACACTCCTTTGCTCTCTGAGTACTAACTCTGGCTATTTACTGATCATACAGCACGTTAAAGCTAATTTCTGACTTGAGTGATATATTGATAGGGATATCCCAGTGGCTTTGAAGTCTAGAAGAGTGGTGATTTATAGAGATTGTGCTGTTTACTTTTAGAAAGGGAGGAGCTACATTGCAACAACAGGAGCTCTCAGAAGGCAGGGTCAGTGGTTTTCATTGATTCCCCAGAGTCCTATTATTTGTGCCTTCATCTGATGGCTTAGGCCAAATGCTTTCAGATGTTTTATACCCCAGGAAATTTGGGGAACAAAAGCAAATTTGGATGAGTTTCTGGATTCATATTTGCAATGCTCTCAGTCTAAGGGTTGTCTTGCACTAGTGATTTGTGAAAAATGTGAGAATCCAAGTACTATTGTAAAGAGTGTTGTATAATGCTTATGAGCCTAATCCTTAGTATAATCCTTAAATTTTGTGTATCCTGGCAAGTTTCCTTGAAGAAGTGTACTTTGCTGCTGGATCCAGCAAAAAGAATAAATTCCATGAGCTAAGCAGAATGGTCAATATCCAGTTTGAAATTAATTCTTGCCTGTGTGACCCTAGGGTTGCATGGTTGCAACTGCCACTACATCTAATATTAAAAAAAATAAGTTTTTCTTTTAAGTCCCTAAGGATCTCTAATGACATTTATGAAGATTCACTGCTTAACTTTTTCTTCTTTTTTCTCCTTTTCCTGCCACGATTTTGCACATCTATCTGTATGGATTTATCATTACCCAACTGGTTCAGATGGGAAAATGGGGCATAATATCAAATAATCTCTTTAGGACTTTGCAGGTGATTGGCTAGAATGCTTTCCAGGTGATTTTGAAAAAGAGTATGGGTTGGCTCTTTTCATTTGTGATCTGTGAACAAGAATACCATGCCATGAACGCATCAATCAGTCAGAAAAAGAAGTTGGTAAAAGATTTGATCTTTGCAGTACTAGTTCAAAGCCTATATTGTTCCCCAAATCTATCCTTAGGATGGAAAAAGCTGGTAAAAGATGCTTTTCTCGATAGTGACAGCTAAAATGGAAGTATCACTTTCTCTTTCCTACAGCTTTGGGGTAGAACTTGCTTGATTTCTTCATGTATTTCTGAATTTCACATGCAGTCCTACATGTGATGCCAGTTTTTAACCATCTTCATCCCATGCCCACTCCAGATCAAGACACCCATTCTGTGAGCGTAAAAATTTCCTCCTGAAATACAAAAATCAGAAGAGAGCCCTACCATGTAGAGGTTCTGGACCCTTTTGAAGGGAAGGAGGAAACACGCTGTTAGCGTGGGACAGGGAAACTTGGCACTGACACCACTGGAGTCCTCGGAATATTGGTCTTTGCAAGGAAGGTTTAACAAACAAACAAACATCACCACCCGCATCTGACAGGGCATGGCAGCTGATCAAACAGACGAGGGTATAATTTATCCCTTCCCCTGTTTCTCAGTGTCTATTTAACGCATTAGCTAATATCATACTTGCTATGTGGTGTCAGTTATGACACAAGCCGCTTCGTCTGTTGGTTTTAGCCTGGGTTTAATTGAGAGGAAAGGAGAAGGCAAGAAGTGGAAGAGTTGGCACAAGAGAGGAAAATGGGAGTGCTGGATGGAAAAGAGAGAAAGGACACTGTCACTAGAGGCTGTGGGACATAGACACATCCCAGACCTCCAGAGCTGTCTTTGAGTAGGAAACTACCAAGAAGTCCTTAATAATCTTGTCTAGGCTTTAATTACTCATGCCTTGGTTACCACAGCATCCTTTTCTCTGACCTTGACAATTGTAGCTGTGCCAAATGTCAACTTTTTCCCCCCGTGCCCTTTGTCATAGCTTCTCCTGATGGATCGTCTCTTGCTGAGAAGGGACAGGTCATCCCACAACACCAGCCTGGCTTTAGTACCTTTACAAACATAACGTCTTCTCTCAAGCTGCCTTCACAGTCTGTAGACTTGTCTTGGAAGTGTCTTTGCTGCTGTCCCTCACATTGCTTCTTAAGATTTGTGCTGGCTACAGATAAATATGTGGAGACCATGACCTGCCATCCTGATGGAGCTTGTCTCCGTGTGTTCCTTTGCTGACTTCCTCCAAGTTAGGTCCTCTTGGATTTTGGGCTGAAGCTATCTCTTTGCTATTTGTTTATAAGGGGTTTAGCAGAATGTGATTACCTCCCAGGACAAGGCTTTTTACACATCATACTAATAGGGATGATAAAAAGTTTACCAGAAAAAAAATATTGAAGGACAGGTTATATTTTAGTCATGTATTTCTTGATACATATGATACAAATAACTCCCACTTCTCCCTCCCAGTTAGAGGATGACCTCCAGGGTCATCAATACCGAATGCTTTTTGGTTTCGTTTGGCAGAAGGGGTGACTATTATCGCCACTATTTTCATGTGAGTGCTTCTGCAATAACTGTGATTGAGAATCACACAGTAGGATGCTATGGAGAGCTGGAAAACTGGTACCTTTGAGGAAAATTAGAAAAAGAATTCCCCTCTTAAAATGAATTTATCTGATTCCTGTCTTCCTCAGATATACAGATTGAAGCTTAACTGCATAGAGTAGTTTTTTATTGTTTCTGTCAAGGAGGATGAAGGAAGGATTCTGATTGAATAAATGATGTGTGTGAGGCATGGTTGATGACTAGCAATCATTGATTTGCCCAGCTCAAGTTTTCAAACACTGCAATTATTTTCCTATTTTGTGGCAACTATCTCTGAAACTATATCATGTGTAAGTACTCTGAATATTTTATATTGCCATGCTTCTTTTTCCCCAGGTTTCTTCCTCTCTTCTTTCCCTTACATTTTAATGGCCTGGACTTTGAATTGTTTTATCACTCTAAAAGAGATTGACTGAACAAATAATGTTTCTGTTTTGTTGATTGCCTTGTTGTCACTTAAGTACTACTGCAATATAATGGGTAAGTTATTACTTCTAAGATAGATTTACTGCTACATTTTTTCTCTGCCTTTGAGAAGAAGGAAGTAATCTCAGGAAAAATCATGTTTCTTAGGAGGAAAGAAGGTACTGTGCATTTGAAACCCATGAGAATAGTTGATTTTCAGTTCAGAGTAATATAGCCTTTAATTAACTGATGAGGAGACTTTAAAAGGTAAAAATACAAGTTAGGTTCCTGGTATTCCCTGTGGTTTCTCTTTTTTTTTTTCTCTCACTTGTATGATTTTGCGACTTTTTGATAAGTGATATAACAAATAAATACTCATAAGTATTTTTTTTTCTCTGATTTTCCATAGAGGGAGGATTCCCGGGCATCCAAACAGAATGGGAGCAAGCCAGCAATCCGGTTCTCATTAGTGGAGTCTGACTACTCACATTTTGCCTACGTATTTGAAAGCAGTTTAGTTCTGAATTTACCATGAGGAATTTACCACAATGAATCAGTACAGAACACAGGTTTCTAGTAGATGCATAAATAATTGTATATTTGTCACATCCAGAAAGCCGGCTTGCTGTATGGATAAAGATAACTGCTTCTTGATGAGCTTAAGTCCTTGAGTGTTGGTGCTTGAAGAGATTTATGGATAGTTGCCTGAGACAGCACAAAGTCTATGTTTGGAACAATGTATTTTTAGAAATAATGCATGCAGGTAGCAGGCCTGATTTTTATATCTGAGGAATACCCCAAACTAATGTTGTAATCAATAGAAAATGTGGATGGTCAGCATCTCTGAAAGCTAATGCCTAGTAAGAGAAGCAAGTGGTTTTCCTCTTATCAAAGAAGAAATCAAAAAAGCAAAGATCAAGAAATAAAATACAGAAGAAAGAAACAAACCCTCCTCAATTCTCCTCTGCTTTTCAGAAAGTAAGGCTTGTGCACCTTTTTTTTTTACCATTTATAGCTCTTCTAAGTGTGAAGAACCAACTATGAAGAGGAAAATTCCCAATCAAAGGTGTCATATGGGGGAGAAAAGGAGCTGCTTGTTTTCAGGCTGAAGAGGTAGAGGTTAAGTGTCAGTTTGAAAACAGCTGAGTCTCATTCTAGAAAAATCAGCCCGATGCACTTATTTATCAAGGAAAGAAGTAACAGCAGAGATGCTGATTTCTGCTGCTCTTCGGGAAGTGCTGCGATACCAGCTTTGGTGGAGTTTAACTAGCCTGTTGTCAAAATAGGTAATAATATGAAATGTTAAAAAAAACCCCAAACCCAACCAAAAAAATGTTCTTTGCTTTGAGGTTGCCTGTATCCTATTGCCCTGCAGCAGAAACAGAGTGAAATCAAAGGCGGCTGTAGAGTTTTTCACAGGGAGTGAGGTAGTGGTAAAAAGGTGCATCAATAGTGAAATACCTCCTGCCTGGGTCAAAACAACGTGGAACAACTGAAGTCTCTCCAAATCGATATCCAAGATCGTAAAGGATATAAGACTTCAAGTGTGTTGGCCTAAGGATACAACAGGAGCTATCAGAGTAGATCTGAGAGGCAGGTGACTAAGGCCACGAGCTGGGAGCGTGGTGCTGGGCTTGTCTGCTGAGGAAAAGGGTGGTTAGCTGGCAGGAGGGGACCTCCCGTGAGCAAATGAAGAAGGCTTGAGGGGGTGCAAGTAGTGGTTCTGTAAGCTTGGCTCCATGGGTTCTATCTCCTTGGGTGGCAAATGACGCTTCTAATCCCAGGTGGCTCTCTGAGAAAGGCTTGCTGGTTCTGAAGCCCTTTGGGACTTCTGTTAACAGAGCCTAGGGACCCAGCTCAAGAGCCTTGGAAAGGATACTCAAGAGATCCAGGAAGATCCAGGAGAAGGAGTAGGAGCCTCTAGCTTTCTTGCAGTCAGCTTGTAGATGCAGTTTTTCTTTTCACTGAGGAAATAGATCATCTGGAGATAGCCTAGAAATCCTCCTAGCAGTGAATTACTGCCCTGTTCAGGGATCCAGGATGCTAGACAGTGGTTCAAGATGGCCATGAGGTTCCTGCTCCTTTCCCAAGGTTATTGAGAGTATCCTGTAAACCTCTGTTTTATGACTGACTGGAAAACACAATTTAATTTGCCATGTGGAAAGCAGTAGTTTATTATTGGGATAGGCTAACAGACAGAAGAAGACCAGTTCTATGGTGCGTGAATGTAGAATTATGTAAAAATAAGGTTTAAAAAAACCAAAGGAAGCAAATGGATAGTAGATGTATTGCAATATCTTCCTGTGTACTGCCTGCTGGGAGGGATTTAATTTAGCCTATCTAAGCTGAAGCTTTGCAAGTTTACCATGGAGGCAACTTCTTTCAGCGTAGCAGAAAACTGGTGGGTTTTGCGTGAGTCTCTCTGTTTCTTGTTTCATTTTGAATGGACATCAAAAAGAAAGCAGTCATCATAATTTATAGGTAACAGTATGTAGAAAAGCCCATTTGTTGCTACTCCACAAAGTTAAATGGTAATTGTGAGCCATGCTTTTTTTCTTTTTTTCTCCAAAATATGAGCCTGTCTGTCTAACCACAGTGTGGCACTAATGGTATAAATGCAGCAGAACACAGATGGAAATTAAACAGCAGCTGGGTAATCATCTTCATAAATGTAATATTAAAAATATCACAATCCTTTAATTTTTGTCCTGCTTGTATAAGGCAGCGCTGCATAACAAATAACTATCATAACTTTTCGGAGAGAAGTGCAGCTTGTGACCAGTTTAAATCAAATGACTCTTTTGTCCTCCTGTTCTGCTAGCAACTGCTCGTCTCGCTAGGGCTTTTCTTGTACCAGTATTAACAATCTGTTATACACCAGTTTAGGGTCATTAACCACTCATTAGCTCCTGAGAGAGGAAGGCCACCTCTTGTTTGTTGAATATTGATTAGGAGGCAACAGAGCAGACCAGTCTGAAGCCACCTCGGAAGATGCTCAACTTCTGAAGCATTGCCTCTGTATTTCATCACACTCTGGACTAGACCTGCTGTGGCTACTTTCATTTTCATTTTTACTGGTTGCTTCCTTTGTCCTTCCTCTCTTGCAGAAGGACCAGGCACCAAAGAGCGCTGACCGAGTAATAAACAAAAATAATGCTGTCATCCTCAGCCTCTTGCGGGATGGAGAAGTAGTCTGACAGCTTAACTTGGCTTTGCTATCTCTCACGGGCAAGCCGGCTTCCTTCCCCTCCTCTGATGCATTGCAAGCCTAATGGGTCTTGTTCTGCTGCCAATACCACCACAACAGATTACAGTGCTTCTCTGAACAGAGATACTTGTGAGTAATTTTCATCTCTGCTGAAATTAATTCATACGTTTCCCCCCCAGTTCGCATCAAAATCAAGTGACTCGACTGATTTAAGGTCCAAACTTGCAATTGGTAAATATATAAACCCCATCTGAATACAGTTTCTTTAAGCTGGTAACAAAATGCTCAATAGTGTTGAAGATGACCTTGAGGTAATAACTTTAAAAGCTGATAATAGGATTTGTGCTCTGGTAGTGGTAAGTGCCTGAAAATTAAACAAGCAAAACATTGTTTCAGTATTAAAAAAACTCATATGTTGCCTTAATATGTGCTATAATGCAAGCCTGACTGTGCATAATAAGCTTGTAATTCCATCGATTCATTGATGGTGAGATAACAAACACCTGTAAATGGCAGATGGATTGTGTGCAAGAAATGGAATGTGTGATGGAACTGCTTCAGCATCTCATCTTTCCTGTAGTCTCACTGTCACTGTCCTTCTGCCCGTTCCTAGCCTGTTACTTGGAGATGACCTGCTTTCCTCAGTGTCCTCAGCATACCATAAAGGAAACCAGTTAGATTTTATAGACGATTCCGCTAGCTCAAGTGCTGCTTGTCCTTTATTTGTTAGCCCTCACCTCTTGTATGTTATGCAAAGACACTGATTGGTGACATATATACAGCTGGGTAAAGATGTCCTTGGACTGGTCGCCACACAGGAAGCACACCAGTTGATTATGTTGCTGGTTTACTAAGTAAAACTTGAATGTTTAATAAAACTGTGAAAGGGATCTAGACGTAAAGGGGGATGTTAAAGTTAAAAGAAATAGAAATGTTTAAGATTGTGAAATTAATGGTAAGGGCAAACTGCTTTTCAAGTCATCGCACACCCACAGAAGTTACAGGGCCAAAATATCTCATTTCTTAAGGGGGGATCCTCTACTATTGAAGTCAATGACAGAAAAAATAATTCCGTACTGTTTTGATAAGTGAAGGTTGAAGGCTTTAAAAAGCTCTCAATACCATCTTGTCCATTAGTTGTTTTGGAAAATGAAACAAGCTCCTTTAGACCTCTCTTCCCCTCATTTATGGCTCCAAAACCAGCATAACAGATTATGGGCTAGAGATACCACCTCACCTCTCCCTTGCTGTCTAGGGAGTCCAGGGTTTTCTTTACCTTTATGAAATGTATCCTTACAGAAAAGAGGAAGATGTATTTAATTTTGTTCTCCATTATACATTCCAGAAAATGCAGCTTCATCTATATACCAGCCCATGATGAGGTAAAAAGCTGTATCTGCTCATCTAATAATCTCCTTGTATCCAATTCAAAGTCTTGCCACACTTTCCTGAGGCAACACCGTGATGATTTCTCCATCCAATCCATGCTAACTGCCTCTCTTAGCTCGATGTAGACTTCATAAAAAGTAAATATCAGGTTCATGCAAAATAAGTTTTGCTTTGCTGAGCGTTAAAGTCTGCCCTTCTGATGCAGACTCTTGCTTTCATTCAGAGAAAATCTGTATATGAGGCTCATAACTTCTTAGAAATATCTGTACCATCATACAGGGATTTTTTTTTTTGAAGAGCAATATAACTGGAGTTAAGGCATTTGCTGTTAAGTAAGCATTTCTTATTTTAATTTCTCATCACTCCCAAGGAGCTTGGATGAAAATCATAGTGCTTTAATGTAGATAGTGCTGTGAGGTAGCTTGCTGCAGTGACCAGGAGATGTTATGAACTTCCTAAATGATGTGCGGGTATCTAGGAAGAGGGGAATAGAACCTTGTCTTGAAGATCCCAAAAGGTGGTGATCCTGAGAGCTTTATTTCCAGTCAGCTAGAAACATCAGCTGGATTCTGCCCAGGGGCAGAGGGCTTTTAGCAGAGCTCTCTCTCACCTTCTAGCTCAGTTGTGGGGCCAGCTGAGTTATATGTGTCTATAAGCAGCACCTTCTTAGGCTAGTGCAAGAGCCCTGGTCCTCCTGAGGCAAATGCTCTTGGATTTTTAATTCAAACGAGGTCTTTGTCAGCTGGGAAGTGTAATTTGGTTATGCATTTGAATCCCTAAAGATGTAGGGAGAAAAAGAAACCTGTGTGCTGGTGCATATCAAATCATGCAGGTGCTAAGGATTGTCCCCAGAACGGGAGGGCCAGCTGATGGCAGTGAGATGAGGCACAGCTGAGATACGTCTCTGGGTGCAGAAAGAGCTGCTTTGGAGAGGCTGTGTCCTGGGAGCTGGTTATGGGAGGACTCATCTGGATGATCTAGACCTAAGCAGAGAGCTGCTAATGCCAAAAGGTCAGCAGTTTTTCTTTTGGGATATACTGGGCTGGGTGACCTCTGTCTTTCGGTTGTAGAGAGACCTTTCCTTGAGCTGGCAGGCAGTGAAATTCCTCTGAGCTACTACCCCTTGCAGAAACTGCTGATGGTGGGGGCTTGTGTGCACAAATACTAACTATACGCATGCCTAAGTGCAAAATGTATATCTTTAAGTCTGTATATGAGCTATGCATACCCTGTATACAAAGAAATGAAGTTTGGTAGTGTTCAGATGCAAGAGTTTTGTAAGGTGGGGTGTTAACATTTCAAATTAAAGCACTGTTAGTGACCTGCAACTCGGTACTGACAGAATGTCTTCAGAATGTCTTCAAATGTCTTCAGTCTCTTTTCTGTTTGTTTTCAAGATAAACCTGACAGTTTTTGGTCTAAGCTGTTTTTTAATTCCCTAGCCAAAATTGTATACCTCTAAAAATAGAGTTTGTAATAGAAGTTACAGCTCTTAACTCTGAGGCCTTCAGGATGGCTCCATTATATTGCAGTTCTGTTAATTAAAATGAAGGGGGAAAAAAATAATAATAGGATTGTGCTAATAAAGCATGAAATGAACAGTCTTACCTTAAGATACTTGCCTGTTTTTCCTTATTGCATGAGCAGTTGTCTTTGTCTTCCCCAAAATACACTAAAATTGAAGGAAGGATTTTTTTTTTTTTCTCTTTAAAAAGGAAACTTCTAAGCCTTTTTATCCTCTGATTTGTCATATAATTGTGTTTGGACGTTTTTTGGGCAGTAAGTGGGACTGCAGTGTAGCTTAGTTGAATGGGTACTTCACGTGGGATTCAGATTGCCCAGTGCTACAGACTGAATCACTGGAGGTTCTGCTTTAATAGGTGTGTGGTGGGGTTTTTTTTCCCCTTTTTTTTCTCTGTGCTTTCAGGAAAATTCATGCTGAAAAATAACTTCCACTTCTCACCTAAAACCTAGAGGGTTTCTTAAATAGACTACGATGTTATAAATCTGCAGTACAATTTGTAGACTCTTAACAGTTACCATAATGCAGAAGCAAAGCTTTTATATCAATACGTCTATACCTGGAAAGAAAATTGAATCTTTCTCTGTGTTTTCTGAATTAAAATTTAAAATGTGCAGCAGCAGTATAGATCTAGAAGCTGTAGATAATGTTGAACTCGATTCTTCAAATATGATGTTATGCCCAGAGCATTTTTTTTTTCATGGTTGTACTACATATGGCTCTATTCTTCATACACAATTTATGCAAAATATTTTTTTTTACACAGTGCCACCAAACAGAATTGTAGCTCCTATCAAATGGATTGAAATGACCTCGGGTGCTCACAGGGTTGAGGTTTAACAAATGCAGGTGCCTTGACAGTAATGGCTGCATTGAATACCATTTAAAACATTAAGTTTTGCTAATCTTTTAAAACACTTTGTAATAATATGAACAATTTTCATATGGGTAGTGTTTTTAAAGCGAAAAATAATGCAGCTGTCAGGTATAAATAAGGAGAAAGTTTATACAGAAGTCAGTTTGTCTGTGCGCTTTCCAAGAAAGACAATTCCAAAGGCAGAGCAGGGCACTGGGTTCAAATGGGCAGGTTTGCCCATGGGACATCCACCACTGACAGTAGCCAGCCCAGCTTTCAAATGGGATATAAAACCCTCAAAATCAAAACAGAGGCAAGATGTAAAAATATGCTAACTTCTGTCGCTTGCGTGGCTTGGAGAGACACCAATGTAGAAGTAAAAAGTAATATTGTGAATAAACTGAGATGACTGAACATGGATTGCCAAGTGCTGCTCAGGCGCATGAAGTGCAATCCAGTCACTAACTCAAATGAAATGTTCTGCTGAGCATTATGGGCATCAGCTTTGTACCATGGCAGTGTCTGCACAGAAGAGCTCTGGGTAAGAACTGGAAAAAGTTCTGATAGCTTATCCAGAAAAGTCATTAGAGCTAGTAAGGTGAATTTTTTTTTTTTTGAGTACAGCTGATGAATCCATCTGAAATTGCTGCTAAAAGGAAACAAAAAATATGTTTCTTGGTAAGAGTTTCCACAGCTGAAAGTGATGTTTTTCCAGAGTTGAAATGCCTCAGGTTTTTGATAGCCATTACTAGATGAAATACTGTCAGGAGAGTTCAGTTCTGAGCTGATCTTGTCTCATTTTGCTAGAATTAAAGGGTGATTTGTGAGGTTGCTGTGGTGGGAGCAACGCTAGTAATTTTTTGTTGCAGGACTTAAGATTTTATTGGGTGTTGTGCAAGGGAAAATGAAAAAATCTCAATGCACGTTCTCATGTCTGTGTTTTTTAAAATAAGCGTAATGATGTATTTAGAGCTTAAAATGGCATTCCTTTTGGTGCTCAAATAATAAAGAACAGCAAGCTTTTTGATCATGTTCTGATTGCGAAATAGTTTTAAATAGTGAAAAATAGATGAAGATTTCAATCTTAAATATTAATGAATCTCTATATGTATTTGTTTGCGCAAACTGAAATTGGGTATTGGTGAAAAAACAACCAACCACATATCACACTCCTGCTCTTCAAACTGTTCTTCCTACTGCTTTTCAGAAACAATACTGCACCGTGTACCTACAAGTCTATGATCGGCCAGTCTGAATCTGGGGTCTTCCTCCTGTGTGCGAGGGAAAGACTGGTCCTGGTCTTCCCTTCCATCCTTGGTCCTGCACCTTGCATGGTCTCTGGTACATGCCAGGGTCTTCTGTGGCAAGGGTCAAGGTGCTTCAAGAGCAGAGCATTAAATTAGCTCAGCAAAAGCTCTGCTGAGCACTTGCGGTGATGTAGCAGGAGGGAGAGAACATGGTGTGGGGAATGAGGAGAAGAAGGGTGGCCAAGGGAAGATCTTCCATTCAGAGGTGGACACAGCTGCAGCTCTTGGTGGCACCTACTTTGGTCACTGCTTCTTCCTGAGATAAGTCTCCTTTGGAGTTCATGCTCTGTATTAGTAGGACTGAAATCACTGTGTGTTTTAGGCTGTCAAGCCCATGGCTTGTGTTGTCCCAACATCTTGGTCCTTCAAGGAAGGAGACTGCAAACCGTAAGAGCTTCAAGAGTTTCAGAGTGTCTTGAGAGCATGTGGAGTTTTAAATGGGGTGTGCCAGATACTGTGATAGGAAGTAGACCCAAAATCTCATGCTTCTGGGGCAAGGCATAAGTCTCTAATCCACTTATTAGGGACAAACATAATCACACACATGAAAGACTTACTTTGTGCTACGGAGCGTCTGACTAACTTGGCTTGACACATCTGACATAAGTTTTTGTGTTCCACATGGTGTTTTAGCCATGCTGTGAGCTGCCTGGGTATTTTTCCTTGTCTCTGCAAGGCACTGCTGCAGATTTGCTGCCTTGGCCACCGCGCCTGCTCTGGCTGCTATCTCCCAGTTAACCATAGTGCATATGTACCTTTTTTATTTATTTCCATTTGGGTTTGCATTTAGATTCTTGGCCAGTATATTAGACAGTGCTAACTGGGTGTTTCTACAGTTGTTTTAACAGCGGTTTTCTTTGTGGAGTGGGACTCTCCAAGCATACCTCTGGGGAAAAGATAAGATTTGAAATTGGGAGCTATATCCTTTAAGAAAAATTCAAATTCTTCAAAAAGAAATAAACAGCAGGAGCGATTTGATTTTCAAATTGTGTTAGGGGGAAAAGTTTATAAAACAAGAACAGAAACAAATCTGTTTGTATGTTTCCTATTTATTTATTTATATTTTTTGCCAGGCGTCAGATTCAGGGTATCAAATGGATTATTATTGGTTCTTATCTAAGTTTAGAAAGAGCTGTGAATATATAATGAATACAACAGAGAGATTTCAGTGTTTATTGGTTTACTGGTTTATTGATGCTTCATTTGCCTGTCTTTGCAAGTGGTGCCATTCATGTAGCCTTGGCTAATCTCCAAAGACAGTCTAGATTTGTTCCATTTACTGCTCTTCTGAGTTTGCCTTTTGGCAAAAAGTCTCAGATCGGCAGCCGTTTGCATATCAAGGCTCACAGGTCTGCTTTGAAAAGCTGCCAGGTCTTGGAAGTCATGAAGCCTCTCACTGTAAATTAAGGGAACAATAATTGAATGTATTAATTCTAATTCCTAAATTTCTTGGTTTTTTTTTTTTTTTTTTTTTTTCATTTTGTAATAGGCATCCTTAATTTTGCCATAACTTCATGTAACTAAACAAAGATCACCACTGCATGCAGTGTTGTGGCTTTCACTGAGGGGAAGGACAAGGGAATGCCACATAAAGGAGGTGTTTTGGACATAAAGTTACAACTGAATTCAGGTTTATTATGCAGATAAGAAAGAGCCAGTGCCTCAGTGGTCATGCTGCTGCTGCTGTCCGTAAGGAAAGGTCAAGCAGAGTTGTTTCATCTCTTCTAGAAGGCTCTGAAGCTGCCACATAAATGATAGTTTATGTTGGTCAGCAGAGCAGGGATTGCTGCACAGACTATTAACTACTAGCGTGGGAAGAAAATATCTTCAACATCTCTGCTTCTTGGGTGAACATAATATGGCAGCAAGGAGAACAGCTGAGCAAGGGCAGCTTTGGGTGTGATTCAGTCAGGTGGCAACTGTTGGTTGGAAAGGCTTGTGAGCAAGCTCCGAGCAGCCTGGTGGCTGTGGCCTGGGAAGGGTTAGTTAAGGATGGCTTTTACTTTCTGTAGGTGGCTCATTAGAAATAGCTCTTCTGAAGGAGCTTCAGCCCGCAGAAGGGGAGGGAAGGTGCTCTGGAGGAATGATGAAGTGGTGGTGATAAGTGGAAAAAGTAAGAACTGGCAAATAGTGGGGGTTAGAAAGGTGTAATCACACGCTTATAAAGGACACTCTCGGGCTGGAGAACAGGAGGGAATGGGGTTGCTTTGAACATAAGGGTGCGGAAGAGGAAGGACCTACTGATGTGGCATGGTTGGGGAATGGTGAGACTCCTGGGTAGGACCAGGCACATCCTGCTTGTCTGAGGACAAATGCTCCCCTTATAGAGACTGGGAGGCAGGAGGATCGACTGATGGCACCACTGGGGGAGCTGATCTGTGGGAGCTGTTAAGCATCTTTGCTGCCTACTAGTTTAAAACAAAATAGTGCTGCCTCTTTCCAGATAAGAGAGGAGCAACTGAATTTCTGGATGTCCAGCACTTCTTCCTGTGCCCAGATCCTGGTTTGTGGGGCACAGGAGGGCTGGGCTTGTGGTGACTGAAAATAGTGGCACTGCTGTCTCAAGCCAAGCACCCAAAAATCACCAGTGACTCTTCCCAACTTAGAAATGATTGATGAGTATGAACTCATAAATTCGGAAGAGAAAGGGAAATAAAAGCCCCAGCTGTCAGAACTTATTTAATGATTACCTCAGACTTATGTAGCGCTTCTCCCTCTGAAGATAAATCCCAGTTTTTGCTAATTTGGTCCATCTTTGAGCCAAATATTGGAAGTGTTTTTTAAAGGGAAGAAAAGAGAATGAGTGCCATCAGCATGGAGCCCGATGGCAAGTGTGTATTGCGTATTAGTGCATTGCACTATATGTTCTCTTAACAAACAATCCATAAATGAGCTTTTTCCACTATAGTCTTTAACAGGGCTTAGATTTTGTAAGCTGACAGTCTTCTTTCTGTTTTTGAGATCCTGCTACTGTGCTCTAATTGCCTTATTAAATTTTCCATAAACATATATATATTTACACAGTTCTCAGTTTGAAGCCCACATAATGACTGTTCAGTTCTGTAGTCTACAGATCATCTCTCATGTGTTTCTGAGTCAGATATTGATGTTGCTTTATATGATAATGGGGTTATATTTAATTTTCTTAATGTCACATTTTTATTAATTTCTGATATTGGTGCTGTGCTGAATATCTTATTCATATGAGCACACAATGTTGTAGGTCTAAGGTATGATTAAATATGCACTGGACAGGTGTGGCTTGCATCCTGATACCTGAAGTGACATAATGTTTATAACCTCTTAGTTGTTACATTTACTATATTTCATAGGCAAGGATGTCATATTCAGCTTAATGCTCTGACAGTGGGGTTCTTCAGTCTTCATAAGGTGGTTAAGTGTATTCCGTATTTTCTATCAAGCTAAAAATTGCCATTGCTTTCAATTAACATATCTTTTCTTTTTTTCCTTCCCTCAGAATTTTTCCTCAGTCTATGACAATATTGATTATGTCACTCATCCTTTATTACCAAATGATTTTTAGTTGCATGGTTAGGACTTACATACTAATGTAGTCTCCTGGACAACTCTGATGTGACACTGATACTGTGATGGCAATGCTTAGGAGATGAATTCTAGCAGTGGAAGTTGCGTGGACAGACTTGAAAAAGCTAAACCTTAAGTCTCAAAGTCTGGAAGGCAAATAAAAAAAAAATAATCCAAAGAACCAAACATGAAATTTCTGTTCTCATGATGGGGAGGACAGCCCAACTTGTGACTTGAGTGTGTTGCCTGTTGTTATTGTAATAACACTGCAGGAAATAATACTGAGAGTGACTTTGCTTTAGAATTGAAAGCAGGAGAGATCTCTGAGTGCAAATGGATACGGCTCCTGTTAGTTGCTGGTGTGTGCAGAGGTTGAGGGAATTTGCTTTGTACGAGATACGGTTCACAAAGACTTGCCATTTCCCACTTTGTGTAGCTCCTGGCATCTTCCTCTAAGATTAAGGGATGGTGCCAGGTAGCTAAAGTCAAAATATTAATTGTACATCTTGGAGAATCAAAACATTCTGCTAAAAGACTCAATTTTACTTTTAATAGTAGGGTTTTTTTAATCATGGGTATAAGAAACCCAATTCTTGCATAGGGAGGTGGTGTGGAGCAGGGTCAATGAGGGATAAACTTGTAATCAGCTTAAATACAGAGCTGAATCTTTAGGTGTTGTTCTTTTTTTCTCTAACCTGTTTTAATGGTCTGAATGTTAAGTGCCTAAAGTTTGCACTATTTTCATCAGAAGGCGAAGATGGCAAATGTTATTTTAGACCTATTTTTCCAACAAGGAAAAAAAATGTAGTGTAGTTTAACTTTAGTATCCCTTTAGTGGCAATGATGAATCCTTCGGCACTCTTAACTAAGTGTTTAATGTCAAGTTTACCTTTTACCCTTAACTCATCTAGACATTAACTGATCTATAACATTCACTGGAGGATTCATTGCCAATTATAAATATCTTCTTCTGAATTGCGAATTTTTTTTTTATATTAAACCGTTCTGAACAGTAAAAGATCTTCCCATCAAACAAACGCTGGATTAATGATTGACTGCTGATTTATCTGGTTCATTCAGTTTTGCATTTTATTACTTTGTGGAATAGGAAGGTAATAGCCAAGTTCTTCTGCTGATGACACCAATGAAAACCCGGACTAATTGTTGCAGTGAACGGCACCGATCTGTATTTTCACACACCATTGAACAAAATATAGAGTGCAGAGGGAAAGGTAGTGTGCAGGGGAAGCTGTGAAGGATATAAGTGTCATAAAACTCGGAGCAACTGGGCTTAGTTAAAAATCCTTGGAGTCTTGCCTCGCTGCTGGCAGGACAAAAAGATGATCTCTGCTCCAGGGCAACACCGCGTGTCTGGATCCTTTGCTGAATTCTGGTGAAAATGTCAGTGGTTTGACTGGGTCAGGCCAAGAGCCCACCTCCCCTGGGAGGAATGACCAGTGTGGGGAGGACAAAGGTGGCTCATCCACTGACCCTGCTGCCTTGGGTGTGGAACTGCTGGATCCTGCATCCTCCCAGCCACCAGAAGGAGATGGTGATAAGAGGCAATTGCTGTCACCACTGCTGCTGCTATTTCCATCGTGCTCTTGGGTACCTGGATGATAAAGCTTTACCTTCACGTGCAATGGAAGCAACAAAGCAGAGGGTGCCAGCTTCAGCACTGGCCCCTTCTGTGTAGCTTGGGCCTGTGTGTCACCCCAAGAGTCAGCATTGCTGTCCATGGACTCTCCACCATACCTCCTGGGAGGAAATCCTTCAGCCAGGAATTATTTAGAGCAGAATTCCACTCTTCCCCTTACTGTTCTTGTATTCCTTCACCAACTCACCCTTTCCCTGTACTCGTGTGTCATTTTTCCCTTCCCTTCTATACTCATCTGAGCCATCAAGTCACATCATTTCTTCTCCACCCCTGCCTGGAGCCTGAGGGCCTGGATCCTGTTCTTGCGTCCTTTTCAAAAGTGATCCTCCCTGCTCCCATCCTCGATTCTCAACAATCTTCTCCATCCCAAAACCATTACCCAGCATAATGCTTTGCCAGAAGAGTATCTGAAGATGGAGAGAGGGTTCCCACCACACCTGCTCTGCCTGTGAGGAGCAGATGCTGGAGATACACTGCGGTTTTCTTAATCTGATGCTCATGTCTCTGTCCCTTGAGCATTGAGGCAGGTGCTGCCACTTTTGAGGCAACACTGGGAGGTGCAGGGATGTCCTGATTGCCATGGGGTCCTTATTTGTCCCTTATGGCTATTTGCCCCCTTCACTCCCTGTTTTTTTCACTTCTGTCATGAATATTTGATGTTTTCACCAAGTCTTCACCAAATCATAGAATGGTTAGAGTTGGAAGGGACCTTAAAAATCGAGTCCCTGCCCATGGCAGAGGGGTTGGAACACCTCCCACTAGAGCAGGTTGCTCAAAGCCCCATCCAGCCTGTCCTTGAACACTTCTTTTTCACCAAGTAATACCCTGCTGTCCCTCCCACCCCTTGGTGGGAAGCATTTGATTTTGACAGGGACAGGCTGATGCCCAGTGCTTAAGGGGCACTTCAGAAGAAGTGCTGATTCTCTGGGAGAAAGCAGACTTTATGAAGTTATCATGGAAGAGCAAATAATCAAATCCCCATCTCCAATTAGAATGAGAGGAAAGTATGGACGACACTTGCTCTGCTTTTCAGTAAAAGTTTACTGGCACGTTTTATGGACTTGGAGGCAGACGTCATGGTAAGATTAAAAAGAAAAAAAAAATTAAAAAATGAGTTGCCCAGATGTCTGGAGTCAGGAAAGCTGCTATCTGGGGACCCTTGATAGGACAGGAAGGTTTAATGAACCGCTGCCTGACGGACAGTGAAGTCCCAGTATCTGTTACTGCCCGACCTCCAGCTCAGTCAAGTGTTAGCCCATTACATTAGCTTTCATATGCATAACCATCCCCATCCTTGTAGCTCTAATATTATTTGAAAGGAACTGAAGTGAAAATACTGTCAAGACCCCTCTTTACCTTGAGGAAGGAGTAGGAAGAAATGATGTGAGAAGCTGTATTTGCAATGAATCACTCCCAGAAAATAGCTTATTGCAGAGAGAGATCTATGAAAGTGAACCCAGGATGAGGAGCACACGTATGAGACCACCAGATCTATTAACTGAGGTTGGCTGGGAACCGAGGCACCGGTAAGAATCAACAAGAGAAGATTTTGCACTTATTGCTGGAAAAAAATGTCAGTGTCCCCTGATGAATTCTAACTGCCCTTTGATAATAACTGCTAAACCCCAGTGTTTTCGGGATTTGCAGATGCTGTGCCAATCTACCTCATGTTTTTTCTCACCTGTAATATAGATTTCAATCTATATTTTTTTTCTTGAAGTTTCTATAACTGTGCTGTTAGAAAATCCACATTTAGCCAACAGACATCAGTTATGTAGTTTTGCAATCTGTCATTCATACAGAGTATTAAGCATGAAACTAGTTTTTTCCTCATCTGAAACATTCTGAATAATACGTTTTTAAATGCTTTTGTGTTTTCTGGAAAATGAGGCCACAAAGGTAATTTAGATGTTTCTTTGTGATGGTTTATCTTAGTGTTTTGAAGAGGTGTGAAGGCTTTAAAAAAAAATAAAAAATAAAAGGAAAGCAAAGCATCGTAACCTCTATTTGTAGTGGTTGATGACAGTGACTTGGAAATGTTAAACAAGAAAAATAAAAGGGCTGCAGTGTTGCATGCTAGTTCTGTGTATTTTATTGACAAATGCTTTGATGTTGAAAACTCCCATTGTGATATTTTTTCAGAATGGAGCAATTTTATTTTTTTTTTATTATCCAAACTGTTTAAAAAATATTTCATTGTTTCCATTTTTACAGTTTGTGTGGTATAACAACAATGTTTAGGACAAAAAAAAAAGAACGGAAAGCTAAACAGTTCTTGTAGGGGCCAGAGACTTTTATGAGAGTGAGCGTTTGCAGTATTAACAATCTATTTTTCTTTGAAATGGGGAAGGAGCAGCAGTCATTCTTGGGTTTTACTGGGGAAAGGCCAATTTTGCATTGAGAAACTAAAATACTGGTTGTGCACCCATGTATCAGTGGAACAGAGTCTATAGCTGCTCTTCAGCTGCTGCAGACCCGGGCTATGGTAATGCCACCCGTTTCTGGAGCTGACCCTGCGATGCTGTAGACTTTCCTACCCTACCTACTTCTTGATATTGCTGGGCTTAGTATCACTGTGGGTATGTCCTCTTTTCTTACTAGCCTCTCAGTTATATGTATTTTTTTCAGCCTGTGTGGAGATTTGTATAGCTTTTTCTTGGACTAGGAGCTTAGAGCTTGCTTGAACATGACTGCTGTGTGCTGCAGCCTGGTAGTGCCTCCGGTAAAACCGTCTGTCGTGAAATGAGAGCTGTGTTTTCTCACCTTGTTATTTGATGTATGTCAGAGTTGGCAGTTCAGGGGAATCCCTTTGTGCTGGGGGGAATCAGAGTCGGTTTTGTTGGGTTTTTAGCTCCAGCTGGGAGCATCTAAATGTTTCCAGAGGAAATGACAGCTTTGCTAGATGGTCCTCTTACACCTTGGAGCAGCTTGGAGTCCCCCAGAGTCAGAAGGCTGTCTTGGCTTTATTCTCATTTTCTTGTTCTGTTGTACTCGAGCTCTGTGTAGGTTTTGAATGTCTGGAGGTACAGAAGACTTTATCCCCCAAGATGTTCTATTCTTTGTAGAAGTTTCTCTCTTTCAGAGAAGATGAGTGCATTACCCTGCCTAAATAACATGTCTTTGAGATTGACTGTGAGAGTGTACTGTGAGGCATGCACTAAAGACACTATAAATAGTGAATCATCTGTCGCAGACAAACCAGCTTCTATAATGGAATCAGTTGGATAGGTGCCATTTATTCTTATCATTTTTCTACTAAGAGTTTTACATTAGGGGGGAAAAAGACATGAAGGAACGCTTTCCAGCTGCTTGCCCGTCATCCTTGAACCAAGATTTATACAGGAACCGATCTTTGTATCTTTAACATTTATTGGTATTAACAACATAGGAGTGTAACAAATAGTCAGGCTCACCATTTTTGCAAGATATCGAAGAGGTGAGGAATGATTTTTTTGTTGTTGTTTGTTTCTTTTCTTTTTTTTCTTCTTGGAAGTCACAAGGTCACGTATGAAGTAATATCAAGAAAGCTCGAAAAGCCGCTGCCTTTCCCACTGAGCTATTTAGCACGCTTTACTAATGAGTTACAGGGTAAGGAGCCAGGCAAATGAGAACACAATTATTTACACCAGATTTGCAACACTGGATGTGTAACAGCTACACCGGCTTAAGAAGCACCCAGCTGCCTCCCCTTGTCTCGGTCGGTGAATTCCCACCTGTGCTGTGGTTGTTTGTGCAATTGTTGGAGGCGGCAGCAGAATTTGGAGCAATAAAATGATCCGGGTGAAGTCGGTTTTAGCCCAGATAATTTTATTGATCTGCACTGTGGCACCGCAGGAGGGGGTGGCACCACTGGGAGGTGGCAGATTGGGATAGAAATGGGAATGAGCAGTTGAGAGCAGGGTGGAAGAGTGGTATCTTCTTAGATTAATTTTGACATAGTCTTGGTATGTCCAGACTCGGCATAAACATGATCACACTGTGTATCTTGTCTTTCATTGCCTCATCTGGTTTCTTATTTTATTCATCCACGTGGCTCCAAGTGGAAAAATAATTAGCGATTTGTCTCTAAATGGGTATAATTTTTCACCATACCACTACACATGTATTAGTTAGCTTTAACAGCCTGATGGAGAAAGATATGGGAAAACCTGGGTAAAAAAGATTCAAAATCAGGGACAGGAGGGGAGGCGCTCCATCAGAAAAAGAAGGTACTGTAGAAAGCTGAATCTCAAAAGGAGTCAAGACTGATTGTCTGGCAGGAAAAAGACAAGGAAAAACCAAAATGTGAGACGCAATAAAAACCCAATGATGGTAAAAGTGAAACAAAATGGTTTTGTGACTTAAGATCAGTCACTTTATTGATTTTTAAAATAAAAGCTCTATTTTATTATGTGTGCCTGAATATACCAGCCAAAACCTAAAAACACAAATGCTCATATAGCCTCAGGCAGCCCCCAGCCCCCTGGCCAATAACTCTTGTCTGGCTCAGGCTGCAAGTACACGAGTGTTTGTACTCTGTTTGCAAGGTCATTTATCAGCGCAATCCCAGAGAACCAGATGAAAAGGGTCAAGAATAAACTCGTTTGGCTCTATGCTAGGCAAATCACTAAACTTTTGATAAAAGTCAAAACAATTGCAAAAAATCAGGGTGAAAGTTTAGAAAGATTCAGTGCAAAGATACATGTTTACCAGCCTGTGTCTGGAAACTGCTTCTTCAAGTGGTTAAATGCTGAGCTTCCGCTGCTGCTCAGATTTGTCTGATAGGAGGTTTTATCCCTGGATTTCCTCTTTCAAAGCCATGCCAAAGACCGTGAAAGAAAAATAAAGACAGATGGCTCTCATTGGGGGTGTCTGAAAAACAACAAAACCAAAAAAATTAATCCCTTAATATGTTAATTTCTTTATTTCTATGATTTGTATAATTCCATTTCCTTTAGTGTAATTACGCCAATTTAGGCTCCCTGAGCATTTTGACCAGTAAGTTCAGCTCTGCACCAAATTAATCTTCTGATAATGAATTTGAGAGTTGTGATTCGATACCTCATGTTCTCTTTGACTCTGAAATGCACGTAGCACATCTAGAAATGCCGGGTACTTGATCCTGCCAAACAGCACTTGCTTTTATAGAGGAAGTTGCTGGTATAATTGCAGATGGTGAGATGGGTTAAGTCGGCAACAATTGATCATCTGAGCCCTCTTTAGGGAGGTGAGAAAGGCGTCTGCAGGCACCAAGTCTAGTGGCACTGCTAAACTGTCTCCACTCCACCCTGGAGACAGGATTCGCTATCGGAGCGTGGTTGCAGTATCCGTCAACTGATGTGATCGTGATCACAATTTGGCTTCTAACCAGTTATTGATTGAGAAAGGTAGAATTATTGGATAGCTGTGCTCATTTGGAGCAACTTCTCACCAGCGATGTGGTGGTGTAAGGATGGGAAGGAATTCAGTTTGTAGCCACTTGTTGATTAGGAGTCATGGAATTAATCCCACTTAATTGTTCTAGTGCCCTGGAACTGGCTCCTGTTTCCCCGTGGAATTTCCATAGCAGTATTTCTCTGTGGGAGTCATGTGAATACCTACCAAATGGTTGAAGACAGTGTGAAACAAACCCTTTTCTGCATTTTGAAGAGAAACAAGAATATTCAATACAATCCAGCCCTCTGCAGTTAGTCTGTTGACCACTGGAGCTCTGTAGGTCATACATTGAAAACTTCGCCACTTGGTCACGCACTATAGTCTTCTAGCAGTCTTTTCAATTTATTTCTGGGGTTCATATTCTTCGTGCTTATACATGAGACTTACGTTGGTGTTGGACCATGTATGGTATTTGAAGAGAATAAAAAGCAGAAAAGCTGAGCACCTTAATATTTCACTTCAGACTGAAATTTGTCTGCTTCATACCTTTCAGAATAAAAAAAAATATTTGAAAATTAGTGTTATGCTGAACGAGAACTGGATGTATTCTAAGTGAAGAGAATTAATCTCATGAATTGTTTTTTTTCTGAAATTTACATATAATGAATACAAATAGGTATTTATTGGTGGCTTAGCTTACGAAAAAAGCAAACGAACAATCAAATCCAAACAAAAAACCCAAACCAAAACCCAAAGAAGAAAATGAATAGAATTTCCAAGGATCAGAGAATTTTTCTTGAGTGGTCCTTGTACCAAGAATTTACCAAGGTGTTCCTCAAATATATGCAAATGATCAAAATAAAGCTAAAGACTGTTGAGTAGACTTAAGACATGACTCTGGATGACTGAAATTATTACATGGAACCACCCTTTTTTCCCTGATAAATGCTGAGAGCAATGTCCTAGGACCCCAGTGAGAGCTGGTTGTATTCAATCTTCTTGTCAGTAGCAGTCTGTGCGCTGCATGACAGAAAAAGATACTTGGGGATGGCAATAAGTCAGGATGGAAAATGCTAGATGACATTCCTAGCGAAACAGACGTTACATGCTTAAATACTGAAGGTCTTACTCAACCCAGATTGAAGCTCTGACTTCAAATGGAGATGGAGCAGAAGTCTTTCCATGGGTTTCTGTCAGAACGGATGCCTGACCAAAAAGGGCTCTGGACATACCTAAAAGTAATCAGGCATTGCTTTCTGGCTGGCAACAGAAAGAAGAGAGAAGTAAAAAAAAAGTCATGAATGAAAGGAGGAAGAAGAACTTCTTTTCATTTCATAGGCCAGTAGTATTTGTCGGTTTAACTACAATATCCTTGAGTAAGAAGAATGGAAATGTTTCGTAGATAGTGTCTTAAACTATGCTTTGCCCTTCTTTCTTAGCCACTGGCCATTTTGCTTGGCAAATGGCCTTGCTTTTTAAATGGGGAAATGCTTGATAAAAGTATTCTTTAGTCTGGGAGTGCTTCAATAAAATTAACCCATTAGTCAGATCAGAGGAGGCTGTCAGTCTCCTGAGCAGTGATGTGATGGGCTGCCTCAGCCCGATCGCTTCTTGTGCCTCCCCAATTCTGTGTTATGAGAAAAAGTGAGTGGTTGCAAAGTTGTTTTTATGCTGGTGCAAAGGCAATATCTCTCATGGGATGCTCCTGCTGATGTTTATTTTGCTTATCTGAAGCAAAATGTCCTACTGTGAAGCAGAGAAACCACTAGCTGGGTTTCTGCAACGTGGATGAATGTGTCAGTCAAGATAATGACTACTCCAACACTGTCTGGTCTTTCTGTCTCACCGTGTCCTTATTCCTTGACCAGCTACCATAAGCCCACACCTGGAAAATTTAGGTCAGCCAGGCTCTGTCCGAGCAAACCAAACCAGGCAGTGTGCTTCTGTAACAAGTCCTAACTATTAGCAGGGAGCGGGGGCTCTGTTTTTCACCCTCTGAGGAAGGTTCTTGAACGTCCCTGCCTTGTGAGTCATCATGGAGAAGTCCAGCCTGAAAGGTTGCACGGCTCCCACACCCACACGCCTTCAGCCTCTCTTGTACAGACTCCCTATTAATGGAGAAACTGCATTAAAAGGACTAAACCTTCCCTCAGAGGATCAATTAGCAAACTTAAAATAGAATAAAGGAAGGCAGAAGCCCTTGCAGAGCCCTTCTACCAGTAGCTTTCCTTCTCAGAGAAAAATCCAGGAGTAAGCAAGTGCCTGACAGATGACGGAGAGCTTTCTGTCCTTATTTTCCTTTTAACACTTACTTCACTGTAATTACTGGGGTGTTACTGGTCACAGCAATCCATTTAGAGTTGCAGCAGTGCTTCCATTAACAGTTTGTATTTCTGGGGCTTTTCAACTCAGCTGTAAATAGTTGTGCACAGGTACGGCTTGGCACACAAGGCCTTATGCAGGGCACAAAGTTCAGCAAGATTTTTCCATGCCGTTGTTTTAAATCTCTGCATTTCATGACTGCACAACTCAAATAAAGCTGAGTTTTGCTCATCTAATATAGCTGTTTCTATGTCTATGGCTTTCAATGAGAAGTTCAGATATAAAATCCAATCTAACACTTGAGTTTGCCAGAAATACCTGACTATCCCTACCAATCAATTAGTAACATCTTGGGAAGTGCTATTGTTTTGATAATTAGAAATTAACATGCAGCTACAAAAGAATACTGAAACCTTTTTTAACGGTACAGTAAAGGAAGAAAGCTTAAAGTACCCCTGAAAATGGCCCACCCAGATTTAGTTATTTAGGAATTAATCTAAACAGCTGAATCAAGGTCATAATTAGATAGTGTCGCCCAATGTGTCTTTAAAATTCCCTGCTACGTTATTTTTACATTTTAATTCATATGGTTGCCCTCCTACAATCACCTTTTCAGTGTTAAGTTTCTCAGAAATGTTAAATGTATTTTTTCAACACTCTTTGCTATCAGTAATTTGACACAAAGGACATAATGCTAAGATTTCATGAAATACCTTTGACTTTGTCACATTTGGTTGTACAGCGTTTCGCGGGAGAGAAAAAATCATAAAAATGTCTCGGTCCGAAAAGTAGTTTGAATAAGTTGTGGATTTGTGTATGTTAAGCTGCCCTTATACAGCTTTGATTTGTGTGACCAGCACTTACTCAGCAGTTCAGTATAACTCTTATTGACCTTGGCAGCTGTCACATCGCTTGCTGGATTTTATGTCGCTGGAGGTGTCAGCGTTCAGGGGGAAAGATGTGCAGAATATGCCTGGTTTTATTTGCAGGCGGGAATGAGGTAGAACCAAAACTGCATTTCCAACAGCATTATTTCACAGATGACAGTCACAGGAGACCTGTGACCAACTTTAACCTTTTAATAGTATGCATAAATTAAGGCTACGGGAGAATACTGAGCTGCCAATTATAGAAGCTATGGTTCTAGGGTCTTTGATTAGCATATTCTTCCCTACCTGCCCCATGACAAAAAGTGAAAACCAAAGGCTTTATGAAACATTTTCTGAGAGCAGAAACTTATGTGAGCCTATCTCCAAATAAATATAATGTGGAAAGTTGTCATGGTCTAACACCAGCTGGTAACCAGGACCACGCAGCTGCTTGTTCAAATCCCCCCTCCCGGTAGAGTAGGGAGAAGAGAGAGAAAAGGAGGGGGACACCCTCCCACTGAGATGAAGACAGTTTAATAGAACAGTAGTGGAAGAGGGTGATGATATAATGGTAATGATAATGGGAAAAGAATGCACCAAATGAACTGACACAACACAAGTTGCTCACACCACCTGATGATCAGTTTCCCAGCACATCCTGACCGGTGGATGTGGATCCCTGACCCCCCAGCCAGCCTCCATTTATATACTGAGTATGACATTTGTGCTATGGCTGTCCTTTGGCCAGCTTGTCCTCTCAGCTGCTATGGAAAGCTGGAGAAGTCCTCGACTAATATAAACATCACTTAACACATATTGGTTTAGGTGTTGCTATCAGCATCATTCTCGTACTAAATCCAAAACACAGTAGCTACTAGAAAGAAAATTGATTCTATCCCAGCTGAAACCAGGACAAAAGCAGATAACTAAAGCTTCCATTAGCCACTAAATACCCCAACTCAGAAGGTGGAACAGAATGTAGACTAACCTTCCAGTTTCCTTTCTTCCCTAAACAAATACCTGATGCTTTTGTTTGGCCTACAACCCCTTGTGCAGAATGCAAAGGTCCAGGTCTGAGACTGTCCTTCCCCAAGGCAGTCAAGTTCATCCTGAGTCCTTATCTGCATAATGGTTCTGCAATAACCAGATGTGGCTTAACAGTATTTGTAATATAAAATATAATGCTTTCCAAATGTCTCGGATGTCCTCTCAAGAGTGTCCCAGGATGAGCATGAATTTCAAGTTAGAATGCTGTTGTGCCTCCAGGCTTTCTTTGGAGACACGCTTCTAGGTGGTTTGTAAGATCCTAGGTGTCTGTGTCCTTCTCTGAACTTCGTGTGCTGAAAAAAGCTTATTCCTCCCCAAACTGAGCTCTGTTGGTTGTGTCCTGGAGCTGTGCATGGTGAGTTCACTCATGTGTGCATTCTTAACCCAGCCCTGCAAGAGACTTCTGTGAGCAAGACCATTTATGCTCATAACAAGGCTTCACGGAACAAATATAAGAATGATCCCCAGGGCTTGGGGAAAAAAAAACAAAATTAATCCTCAGTGAACCACTATACTCATCTCCATTTTCCTGGCAGTTTTATCAGGCAGGTATATCATATACTTTTTCTGTACTATCAGAGGACTTCATTTGCAGATGAGGCTTTGTGTCAGTGCCTAGTTTATAAGTAAATGTTAGTACATGAGTAAACTACTTGAGACGCGAGTCACTGTACAGCTGAAACCTTGTGCTTATCCTGAACATCTCTGGTATCAGCTGTGGTGTTGGGTCTGAGGATGAGCTGCTGGAGTAAACAAGCACAGAACATCAAAGGGTTAAACTCCTTCACAAAACTCTCCAGGATTACAACCTCTGTGTTTGGTTTTTTGTTTTTTTTTTTTTTTTCTGACATATTTTTCATTCTGTTGATCAATCTGACCTGCCAGTTCATGTAACCCACTGCTGGGCATGAAATATTCCTGAGAAATGGCTTGTGGATGGTGCCTGTGGAAGTTGCCTACAGAAATACCCTCTGCCTTAGCTGCTGGAGCATCATGCCAGCTCCTGCAGTAACTCTTGGTGACATCTGTCACCTTTTTGGAATGGTCAAAGCCATCTGTGACGCTTTCGTTTTGACCTTGTATTGATTAGCCCTTTGTTTTTTTAAGGTTCTAGCAAATAACGGTGCTAATCCAGATAAACCAAGTCACAACTGAAGGTCAGCATTATCTAGGTGCCAGCTTCCAGCCGCATCCTGATGGGAGCTGAAACGGCACCAGGAAGATTGTTAATGAGTTCAGCATACTTTTATGAGGGACTTATGTATTTGATATCGTTTTCTGAATTCTGATTTCAATCACTGCAGTTAATTGTGTCTGATTTCCCAAAAGATGTAAAACCACATTGATTCACTTAAGCATGGATAATTAACAAAATTTAAAAGCTGCAGACTGATTTCAGTCTGTGTTACACCAAGCCATTTTTCTTGGACTCAGTGTTTAGATAGTGTTTTTTAAGACAGTATGGAATAAAAAAGCAAAACAGCATGAAGATACCAAAGTTGACACCACAAGAAGCCTGGCATGGGGAGGTCCATGCAAGTCACTGATTTCTACCAGATGGATTAAGCTTAATAGTTCTGCCCTTTGTTATAGTTTGGGTATGTTTAATGGCAGATATTGAGCTAGCTTTAGTGCCTGTGCTGTGAGAAGTGTCTAAGCCCTGGCCCTGCAACCCTGTCTGTCGTATAGAGGTGAGAGAATTGGATACTGCGTATTTGCACAATTTCGTTGGAACTAAATTTTCATTGACCTTTGGCAGAAAAGTCTCTTTAACTACAGTCTGGTCTTTTGCTTCCTGGAGAGTTGGAAATCAGAGTTAATGAGTGTATATTGAGGTGAGAAACCCTGGTGCCCTTTTCTTGGAAACGTGCTACCCTTTCTCCTTAATGTTACAGGGTGGCTATTAGGAGGAGCTCACCGGCACCACAGGAACGAAGAGTGATCCAGTTGCTCTCTCCTTGGTGAGAGATTCTTAGTCTAATCCAACTTTTAGGGTGGGGTGTTTTTGATTCTGTTTGGTTGGAAAATAAAAATAAAAATTGCAAAATCACGTTCCCTAAGACCAAACTATATAAGCTTATAAAAGTTTTAGGATGTAAAGCTGGCTGAACTCGTAGACTCACAGTTGCTTTGTTTTAGTTACCACGTTTAAATGTTATGGCTCAGGATGCTTTTCTGCCCTTCTGCTGTACAAATGACCCCACTTCTACCCTCCCTGAATTCCTGTGTGGATTCCTTAGATATTCAAGGCCATAAAAAACAGAGTGGGGAATACTTTAAACCTTACAAGATTTGCTGTGGCTTGTTTGAAGGCAAGAGCTTTCCCGTTTAATAGCTGTGTGTTGAAGGTGTACCCCAGACACTCCATCAGCAGCGTCCACTACAGCTGCTGAGTCGGCAAAGTGCAGAAGCGGAGGGTGGCTCTGTCATACTAAATAGTTTTCTCTGCAGATCCTTTCCTTCCCGAGTCTCTTTGTACCTCTGATCTTATCGATTGTATTGGCTCTGCTAATTTAGCAGTCCTTTGGGCTGATGATCATAATTACAACACACAGCACAGCTTGAGTAAACAGGTCCGTCGCGAACCTCGTGTTTTCGGCTGCCCAATGGCAAATAAACACACTTCTGGCAAGTGGTGCTTCTCTAATGCCTTTCACTGGGTGCTATAAACCCTGGAGAGCTATTGCAGCATTTTGCAGAAAAGGGGAGTTATTCTATATTAAGTTCAGCTCCACGTATTTTTGTACCCAGTTCTAAAATTGTTGTAAGACTGAATTCTTTTGAAGCAGATGGCCATTGACAGAATTCAAGATAATTTTTATTGTGCCTACCTAACTACAGTCTTTTTATTGTTACTAATGAGGTAAATATTTAGGCTTGATTTTTCTTCGACAGCTACCTCGGAGTAGCTGTGTCATACGGTTGGCAGAGTATATTTTAAATTAAGATGTTTGTTTTAAAGTTCAGCGGTAAAATATAACTGCGGTGCAGAAAATTGCATATATTATAGACAGGAATTGGAAATATAATTATAAAATTCAATGCTAGAGAATTGTGATGAAAGAACACTTAGATGAATGACAAATGAACAAAGTTCAGGTGATGTCAAAGGTAAGACCATGTGGGAGAGGTTAATTCTCTTCCTTTGTGCATGTACACTGCAGGTATTAATGATCCTCCCGCTTTGCACCTTGAAAGTTTTCTGCTGCAATCTGTGGGCAAACCCCATACTCCTCATTATTTTGTACCTACTCTTGAAGTAAAAGCCAGTATCTTTAATTGCACCTGGGGTTACAGTGTGTTCTGGTGCGGGCACACAGATTCTGTTTATACCCAACGTGATGAAGCTGGTCAGTAACCAGAAGCCCTTATTTTCATCTTTATATATTCCCGTCCAAGTCACTCTTTCCCTAATTTAGCTGGAAGGTAGAATAAATAATTCTGCTTTGCAAAAGAAATGTTGTGATTTCAAGGGATTTGTGTTTTCCCATTCTGGTGTGACATTGTAGCCCCTGACCCGGAGCAGGTTGCTGGTGGTAGCCGGGGTGAAGCCCCTGGTCCTGGGCAGCTGATCTGTGACCGCCCAGGTGAGGGTGATGGCCACCAGCTGCTGGTTGCTCTGGCAGGTGACTAAGGTTTAGATGACAAAACCCACCTCTGGTCCAGGGATTCAAGCTTTTATCATTCCTGATGAAGTCCACAGGGACTTCACGGAATTAGACAAAATTTTCTCCTAAACTATCCTTTTAATTAATTTAAAAATAACATGCAATCAGTTCTGAAGTAGGACAGATATTGAAAGCAAATATTGAAGAGGAATTCAGTAGCCCAAGATATGTCTTTAGGATGCAGTGAGGAGGAGTGATTAGTGTTGGGAAACAACTGATATGATTAGTTTTAGCAACATATTTTTCTGTCAGTTTTATCCGTGCAGCTCTTTGGATAAAATAGATTTAGTGGGAGTTCTGGGCATACTGTGATTCATCTGGCTAGAGCACTTAAACACATCTCAGCAATTTGTTTTTACTTTAAACAGTGTTTAACCTCAATCTTTCAAGTAGGAACACACATTATTTGTGTATTATTTAATCCTATGGAAAAATTTCTTCCAGTTGGTTTCCAGCCACGAGACCAAAATCAGTTTGCTGCCAGATCATCAAGTACTGTTTGAACTAATACAGCTTTATTGGATGAAGATTATACTGTAAGGTGTATCTGCTGTGGTGGAAAGCCTTTCTTTCCAGTAGATAAATATTTAGTATCTGAACTCACTTGGAAATCTTGCTTTACGGGAGAGATGCTTCAGAGAAAAATGTCATAATCCCCAATGTGACTTTACATGCAAGTAAAATGCTGAAGTGGAAGCTCTCTCTAAGAAAACTAATAGAAATAAATTACCACTATTTCTAATGTTTTCTCTATGGATGTGATCATAGGACAAGCTTTAAACCAGGAAAGCACATTTCTGGCCAACCCTGTTTTTGTTTTAGTGAGATGTCACTGTTGAGTTTTTGCTGCTGCTGAAGCCTGTGATTAGGTCAGAGTGATTTCCAGTCTCCTTGGCCTTCCCTTGATTTGTGGACTTTTGTGGGACAGTCAGAAATATAACAAACTGATTATCTATAAGGAATTTTTTGGACCACAGTATGCTCTATATTTTCCAGTTAGCCTTTTACTAAGTGTGAGTCTACTTTTGGGAGGATAGACCTTGATTTAACTATTGGCTCTTATTTGATCACTATAAGTTTAGGAAGTCTGAGGCATAATTCCTTTTTTCTTCTGAACTAACGCTTTGCAGAAGAATAATCTGTGCCGTCATGACACACATGGGAGCAAAAAGAAGGAAGCCTTTCAAGAATGTCCTGCTGTGGCATTATCTCCTCCTCTCTCTTCCACTGTGGAAGACAGCAGCAGAATTTGCACTCTGCCAGAACGGTGAGAAATCAGGCTCTTTCACATGACCCACAACCATTTCCAGAACCGTCTGAAGGGCAGAAGGTGATTTATTTTATTTCATTTTTTTTTCTTCCTTTTACCTGGACGACAGGATGCAGACAGCCTAGTACAGATTTAGATTTTTTTTTGTGTGTGTGTGTGGAGAGTTTCCCAGGCAGCAAAGTGCACTGGCTGGTTATAGCTCACACGTTTCGAATGAGCAGCAGAGAAGCTACCTGGTAGAAATGAGGTTTCCTCTCTCCTTTCTTTCCTGCCTGGAAAGATCATCTTTGTTTTTACAGGACAAAATGTACCTGGTTCTTCATGAAGTGAATGCCAACAGGAGAGTCCTCTCTCTGAGGATCAGTTTCCAGATCTGAGCTACTACCTTTGGCACAGTAATACCACTGGTGTCAAAAAAGTGTAGGTTTTTTCCCCCATCAACCTACAGTTTTCTAATAGCATATTTTTTCTATTACTTATATTTTTTGTATGCATGTAACTCAATCCACTTACTATGCAATCTTCTTCAGCGTTAGGTCCTTAAATGCTTGGCAGTTCAGCTTTACACTCTGGAAAAAGTGCATGCGTCGAAATTTTTTCATAGAAGGAAGGTTTCTGAATATTACAGCTGTGTTGAATATATTCTGTATCTGCCACGAGTAATAGCTACTATCTGTAGTAGCTATTAGCCTCTTTGCAGGGAAGTCCTTGGATGCTGTTGAATGCAGTTCAAGCAAGAGTTCTCTGAATTATTGATATTCAGACCAATAAAGGTCTAACATTTACCGTTTGTGAGGGTGGTCACTCTTCACCTTCCAGGTACATTGCAACTACAAACCTTGTGCAACCACTGCTCACAGAGCAGATAGAGTCTTGTTAACTTCTAAGGTATCACTCATATAAGAAAATGAAATTTAGTGCAAGGTTTATAACTTTGCTGTAATTAGGCCATTGATTGTGTCATCTTTTTGGTCTAGAAACTGAAATTACCCATATAAGTATACATGATTTCATAGCTTCATTTGAACAATTGCTTTGTCTCAAACTGAGGTTGTTTCTACATTGCAATGCTGGCAATGTAGAAATAAGGCCAACCTAAGAAGACATGGATTGTGCATGTTAGCTAATTGCCAGATGTCTTTTGCTTCCTTATTGTGAAGAAATATTTTTTACATGTGTTAAAATTGTGTGTTTTCACTGGCTAACAGGTTTACTGGATGCCAAATGGATATTAGATCTATTTCTTATTAAATGAAGAAGAATGAACCTGAGTATACAATGAGACTAGAGAACAGCAGTGCTTTTTTTAGATTATCCTTTTAAAGCTAAACACTATCTTTAAGTCCAAGAGGAAGGTGCCGTTTCGTTCATTACATTTTTACACTTGATTTCTTCTGGCAGGTTAAGACAGCGACTTTACATGAAATGGATGATTGGTTGGGAGATTGTGAGTCCTGGTTTCCAGGTTATTTCATTTCTAATAAATCATTTACAGAAAAAGTGGTCTTCTGAACTTGTCTCATTAGTCTTCATTTTTTCCATTTTTGATTTGCTTTTAAAAAGACACAGGGTTAAATAACCACCATCCTTCTATTCAAATCATGGATACAACTAACCCCCTGAAAACAAGCAAATGACCACTCTTTCATCACTCATCACGATGAAGGGATTAGAGCATCTCCCCTACGAGGAAAGGCTGAGAGCTGGGACTCTTTAGCCTGGAGAAGAGAAGGCTGAGGGGAGACCTTATTAATGCCTATAAGTATCTGAAGGGTGAGCTGAAGGAGGATGGTGATGGACTCTTTTCAGTGGTTCCCAGTGACAGGACGAGAGGCAATGGGCACAAGCTGGAACGGATGAAGTTCCATTGGAATATGAGGAAAAAACTTCTTTAGGGTGAAGGTGCCAGAGCCCTGGAAGAGGCTGCCCAGCAAGGTTGTGGAGTCCCCCACTCTGGAGGCTTTCAAGTCCCGCCTGGATGCAGTCCTGAGTGATGTGCTCTGGGCAATCCTGTTTTAGCAGGGGAGTTGGACTAGGTGATCCCTAAAGGTCCATTCCAAATCTGATGATTCCGTGATCACTGCTGTGGTTGAGAATTTAGCTTTCACTGTAACACTGAAATCCTTTTCCCAAGGCTAGAGATGGGTTCCTGCCCAGTATTAAGGTCCCTTTCTGCCTCCCTAGGTGCCCTGGGAGTTCATCGCTGGGGGCGCAGAGGTCCTAGCCTGTGTACTGGCCACTGCAGCCAGTCCTACAATGATCCCAGGCTGTGAAATGTTCTCTGGTACTTGTCAGATCTGGAAATAATTTACTGTTCTGGGAGTCAAAATGCCTTCTCTCTGCCACTGTGGTTGGGAGCACAAATGAAACTTTAAAACTACCTTTGTTCTGCTTTGCACTGTAGAGGCAGTGGAATTCCAGCTACCTTAGGACTTAACCCAGTGGGCTTGCCATTTATATACCCGTGTAGTTTTTTCCCCCCCCATTCCTTTTGCTGCTAGGAATCAAATATTTAATCATTTACAAGGATTCTCTTCAGATTTCTAGATGGGTGAGAAGACATCAATCAAATTATGGGCACTTGCTGGCAGTCGTATGGACTCGATCTGCCTGCTAAGAGGAGCATGAATGAATTTAGATTAACATTTAACGGCCCAGGAAAAAAAAAATCTTTTTTGGTCCTCTGCAAATGAAACTCTTCTAGTGTCTGGGGATTAAGTTAAACTGAATTGCTTGCGAGTTCCTCTTCCCATTCCCTTTCTCCTCACTGTGTTTTCTCTTGAGAATGACAGAATGAAATCTGTGCATGTGTCTCAGATTTTCTCCAAAACTTCAATCCGTTTAAGCCAGACTGCCTTTTTTAGACTTAGGAAAGCATTGAGTTTCCTCTGAATTGTTTTCAATTGGGCTTATGTAACTCTAGATAAAATGGTATAAAGAAAAATGTTTTGAGTTCATTAGACACTCTTGTATTGTATCCAGAAACAACGTAAAGTGGAAAAGAAGTTGGTGGCTTGTTGTAATTCGCCTATTTCAAGGTTTGGTAGTGTAGTTTCTCCTTTGCTATTGCTGTCTTACTCCCTTGCCAGAGTAAAGTGAGTCAGACCCCAGCAATCCATAGCTGCTTATGGGGTTTCAAAGGTGACCAACAGGAGACGCACAACGGGGAGGCTACTCTGAAACTTGTCTGGCCATTGGGAGTGTTTGAAGGCATTGAAACAAGTTTGGACCTTCCTGCAGCTGCTGGCAGCTGAAGTGTTG
This sequence comes from Thinocorus orbignyianus, assembly GCA_013400375.1. Classification (NCBI taxonomy): domain Eukaryota; kingdom Metazoa; phylum Chordata; class Aves; order Ciconiiformes; family Thinocoridae; genus Thinocorus; species Thinocorus orbignyianus. The sequence goes on from VXBW01006525.1 coordinate 3,113,942, forward strand.
GATGGGAAAAGCAGTTGTCAAGGAACAAACACTTTTTTTAAAACTGAATCACTCCCTCAAAACCAAGTAGGTTTTAAAGGATTTCTAAAGTCAGGCACAAGTCTAAGAGAGGCATGCAGTCACCTACAGCATGTCTGACGTGGTAAAGAAAGCCACTACTTCTCCACAGCAGCTGGGAGCAATCCTGTGGTGATTTTTGTGAGCAATTATTTTATTCTAGATCTGAAATTCCTCATAATTTGCTCCTGAGATTTAGTTCTATGGTAAAGTTTCTCTTGTTCATGCTTGAGTGAATGGTAGTGACGCCCCTGTTCTTTCTCTCTCTCTATTGACAGTTGAAATTTTTACACTTGTGGTTTGAGCATAGGAGGCAGATTCTAGGTGTTCCTCCTTGAAAATGCTGGGATCGGATCCACTGCTGATAATCCATCCGGCGACATGGTGTGAGAGCTGTGCTATGCCTTTCTATGTCCTGGAAGTGACGAGGATGTGGATGCATTTATCTATCTCCTGTAGAACAGACTGGCACCAGTGGTTAACCTCCTCAGCTGCTTTGCCCAGTGCAGGCAGCTAAACTTTGATCTGGTGGGGCTTTGTTCAGAAACTGCCCTAACGAGTGTTGCAAATGTCATTTAGCTACAGAACAGCAGAATGCCAATCAAAGAGGCATATTACCTCATCTCAGTAAAGGTGAATGCAGAAGTACAGCACAAAAGGTGAGGGAATGTGTCATTTCCCCGCTTCTTTAAATCCAGGTAAAATATTTCTGTATTAAATGTTGGTTAAGTCATCATTTAGTTGTATACATTTTCCTGGTAATGAGTTTTAGAAGGTTGTAGAGAGACTATTGCAGAAAGCAGCTGCTTTGCCCTTCAGACTGGTGCAGAAAGTCTTGTGCTGCATAAATGGGAGAGGGAATTAAGCCATTTCCCAGAGCTGATCAGAAAGAAATGAAGTTGCTTGTGTACAGCCTGCCTTACCTGCCCTGTTTGTGAAATAAAGCCTTAACTTTGGTAGAAGCTTCCTCCAAGGCAAACCAGTGAAATCCTTACACCTTACTCAGAGTGTTGCATTTATCAGCCACAGCTAAGAGCTAATGTGAAACTCTGCTGCTGCTCCCTCTGACTTGGTCCAGCTTCTTCATGAAAAGCAGCAGCAGTTGCCACCCTGAGACCTGGCCACCAGCGGAGACTCTAGATGTAGTTCAAGGTAATGGATGACTGAATACACCACAGTCTTTATTATGATTTTTTTTTTTAAGGTGGGAAAGTGGGCCAAAGAAGTAGTGGAAGAAGAATCTCCAGCAGTTTGGATATTTGAAAGAGTATAAATCTTTTTCACTTGGGGTGGCGTCTGCTTGTGTTTCCTGGCTCTTAACACAACATAAGAGCTGGCTCAGATAAGTGGTCTGTCCGGTGTTCTGTCTTTGGTGGTGGCAACGGAGATGATATTCAGGGAGAATGTGAGGGCCCTGCTTTCCTGCATGGCCATTCCTCTCCTAATTACCCAGAAGTATTGAATTAGGAATGTTAGATCATGATTTTTAACTGAAAGTAGATTATTCTAAAATAAAATATGACTGACTTGAATATTGCATTCATTTTTGTAACACCAGCTATTTCCAACCCTGAATAAAGAAAATCTATTCACATGAGAACTGCAAATACTAAGGTATTGGAATGTCCTACACAGAAGTGTCAACTTTTTGTCTACAAGAAGTCACAGTCACTTGATTTAAGTATATCTTTATATTAACTGTTGTCAACGAGGGCTTCGTATTCTGAAAGATACCATATCATAGGTGATACGTTAGGTGAAAGCTGTCTCCTATCATATAGGTGGAAGATATGAGTTCTGTTCTCTCCCAAGATGATGCTGAAGACCTTATAGACCTATTCTAAACCAGGAGAAATCTGACTTGTGGATGGTTTTATGTTATTTTTAGTTGGCACAGGTTCATCTAGTGAATTACCATTAGTCGTCATTGGCTCACTGATGAATTAATGTCCCTTTAAATTATTTTTGAATATGTGCCTACAGGCTCTAACAGGCTCCTTGAAGTAATATAAATGAATAAATCAGCAATAGGTATCCACAAAACTATTACACCAGGGAGTGTAAATGGTTTAGTAAGGAAGCACTTATTTAATATTAAATATTTGTCTTAAGCTTCTTACACCTTCTGTGAGACTAACTCTTTAGTTGCTGTTAAAAAAGCTTATTTTTATGCGTGGCAGGCAAGGCACAAGCATCTGTGTGAAAGCTGGGGGGTGTGTGGAGAAGAGCTTATGAGCTCTGTGAGTTGAAAATGAAGTTTGGGATAGGAAACAAATAGAGACATTTTAATTATGGTTGCTAATAGGGTTTTTTGGGGGTGTCTTTTTTTCTTTTGTTTTATATAATCTGAGTGGTTGGGAGAAAAATGGCACGATGACAGTTAATTATAACTAATCCTGTAGCGCTTCAACACAGACTAATACAAAGTTCAGAGAATTCCACTAGCAGTTAGTTATATCCTCAGGAAGCAATGAGACTTTGCCTAAAATAGTTGTGTGTTGTTTCTTGGCATCTGAAAAAACCACCATGTTGCTTATTAAATGTCTGATGCAGTGCTGAAAACTGAGGATATAGCAGAAGAAGGGATATTTCAACATATGTGTGGAGGTCCTAGGACTGCAAATTGTCTTTTAAAAATATATTTGTTGAAAAACACCAAGCACAGTTGGTGAGACCGTGGTTCAAATAAACAGTTTCAGCTTCTCTTATATGCCTCCAGAATGGAAAATAAATCACTGCAGAGCAGATAAAGAAGTAACTAGGTGAGGATTTCAGAGGGAGGAAAACATTTTTAAAGTTTGTAACCATTGCCTTAATCGGTTAGTAATTTTAAGGCATGATACATCACACGATTGCTGCCTTTGGAAAGGTTTGGGTCCATTGCTTCCCGTCCTACTGATGCTCCTGGGGGTGCTGCTTTGTGAATTATTAACGTGGGAGAAGGTGTCAATGGCTTGCTTCACAGATTACCTGATTTGTGAAATGACACCTATCTGGAGCCTTAACTGGAGAAACGTGGCGGAGAAGAGAGGAGTGGATACACTGACCTCATTCCTAAATGTTGTTTGGAGGCCACAAAGGCAAGAACGTGTGCTGTAATTTATTTCTCTGGCAGGATAAGCCTGGGTAGCAAAAGGGTGAGCATAATAAGCAAGTCTCCTGCAGGAATGAACCCAAACACCTGGCTGGGCTGGAAGCCTCAGGCAAATTTGCTATCACCCTGAAATAGAGAGGAAGAAAAAGGTAGAGGGTGGTTTTAAAATGTTTTCATCTTCTTTAGAAAAATGCAACAAAAATAGTTTCAAACTTGTTTTGTGGCTGTGCTTGAGCTTTAGTTTAGCTCTTTTCTACATATATCCCGCTTACATAGGTATCAGTGACGCATGAATCGAACCCGTACTACTAGAAACTGGTTACATTTAATAGGTGATTTTATATTCAAAATGCAGAAAAGTGCAATTTTAGAAAGTTATGAAGAGCTTGGTAAGGCGATGGAAAAATGTGTATAATGCATTTATTGTGTTTGTGTGTATAGGACACAAATAGAGGACGTATACCCAGGCATTCCTACATGATTTGCAAAGGTACACAAGGCATGTACAAATTCTGGAGAGCGCTGTGGAGCCCCTGGAGAAGGAGAGAGATCTCAGTACGATGGGAAGGCTCTCAGCTGAGCTGAACATCCCTCTCGTCTTTGGTTCTTTAGGCAAAAAGTCGTGACTGCTTTTTAGTGCAAGAGAAACCAGACAAATCCTCTGAAAAACATAGCTGACTATTGAGCTGTTGAGTAATTTTTTTTTTCATTTTTTTCATCCTATTTCTGTTATGGAATCTTAAACTTTTTTTTCTTTTTTTCTGAAAACTTGCAGCCATCTATAGTGTGAACGCTTTCCTTTCATGTTGACAGGGAACTTAATAACAATTCATTTAAATAGTCAATTGTAGCAAGGATCTCTCTGCTATTGTTAAGGCAGATTTTTTCCTACTGTTAGAAGAACTTACGTGTACTGGCTTTGTAAATTTTCACAAAAAAGCATGGCAGTAAGTGAAAGTAGTTCGTTAGGAGCGGGACTGGGTCAAACCAGATTTCTACAGATGTCTGCCTACATGCAAAAGCTTCTTACCACCACTGACATGTTTGGTGGGACCCTTTATCTCTGGCATGGATGCTCAGAAGCATGTGAGAGGAATCAGGCTCCTTGAGGCAAAGCCCTGCTTGGGAAATCTCCTACCACGGTGCATATCTGCAGAGCCTCAAGGCGTGACTAAGGATGAGAGGCAATAACTAAGCAGCATTGTTAAAAATAGCAAGTCAATTCAACATCAGCATCAGAATGCCGTTATTGATTGTGTCGAGCAAATCCCTTACCTTGTATTCAACACTTAATTGAAGCAGTGGAACAGAAACTCTAAAAAAAGATGCAAAAAAAAACCCCAAAGAAAAACCAAAATTATAAGAAAATGTCTTGAATGTTAGTTTTCTGCTCTATAGGCATTGATAGATTTAATATCTAATAATTAGTCACTAACTTGAGCCTTTTTAATCTCTTCTTATCACCTGTGTTACTACGTGAATAGCATCTCAGGACACACAAAACCTGAATACTTGACAGGTTGCCCAGCTGCTAAATTATTGCTGGTTACTATTTGCAGGAAAACCCTTCTTTGAGTAGGTACTCGCTGCTCTTTCTGTAAAGCAAGACTCCAATCAGGAAAGGTTAATAGCTTGTGAAGTGCCTGCATTGAAGCTTTTCTTCCTTTGCGTGGCAGGTTGGAACTCTTGCCCTGCCTTGGCTGGTGAGTAGGAGACCCATGTGTTACTTCAGGCTGCACCCTACTCATGTTTTTCTTTAACCAGCCCACTGTGGCACTTACCAAGGACTTTTTCTTACCCCACCATTACAAGTATTGTGTTTCCTTGAACACTAATAAGGATATTGCTTTTTTTAACTCCAGGGACTCTAACCATGAAGATGATTAGTCTTATGCAGTAGTTCTGGCCCATGCTGTAATTTGCAGTGATTATTTCTTTGATAAATATTTCTCCTTTTTCAACTCATGGCTGGTATTGAAAGGTCTGACCCTGCATTCTCAAAAATAACACTCAAGATGATCTTGAAATTTGAACAGGACAAATGATTCCAGAGTTGATGACAATGAGAAGAGCCCTTGTACAGATCACACCTGTAAGAGGGCAGGCGGTGTTTTCCAATCCTTGTGCCCCAGGGGCAGGTATAGTTGTGTTCCTAGACGTGCAGACAGATGGTGTGACCCAAAAGGACCCAGAGTGCAAATAGTTATTGCTCTCCTGTGGTGGAAGAAATGTAGGAGATATGATCTTGAGTCTAAATGATAGTGTAATATTTTATAACAACCAGTGATCTTCTACACAAATCCACTCTTCTGAAGTGTGAATAGTGTAAATATTCAAATGTTTTTCCCCCTTTTGTAGAAGTTAACTTGCTCTTGGAAAGATTTTCAATGTGTGAAATGCTAAAGGACAGCTCTGGCCACCCAGCTGCTGTTTGTCATGGTGCTTGGTAGGTACAGACAGCAGATCCCAGTCCTCCTCCAACACGTGTGTTGCTGATGTCCCTGCAAACGAAGCTGACCAAGACCAGTCAGCCAAGTTCTGCTTTCACTCCCATTATCAGAAAAGGTCTTTGATTGCTCTGTGGCTTCTTTCCCATGGGAAGAGCAAGAGTGAGTCTCCACAAGGTGGCTGGGGAGCCACTGGGTGATGCAATGGGGTTAAATCTGCACTAATATTTAGGTTTGATTCTTGATTTACACCCTCTACTGCCTGTGTCTTGAACTGTAGTGTATAATAAAGTCATGGGAAGAGGAGCTATGTGTTCTTTAGGAAATGCTGGCCACCATTTGTGGGACATGAAGAGCACAACATGGGTGGAGAAGAATAGGTAGAGACAGGTGGCGTGTGGAGAAGAGGGGGCAGCAGGTCCAGCAAACCCTGTGCCCCAGGGAGGATTAGTTTCAAATCTGGGGTGAGCAGTTGTTCCAGGCTTGGGCAGGGTTACACACTGGGATCTGGGATATTGTGCTGGGCTGGAGTGGTGGGTGCTGGGTGTGGAGCCAGCCATGAGACTGGCTGTAAGTATTCACAGAGGTATACTCTTAACTAGAATGTTAGTAAAGACAAATATCCTGCCTGTATGTATTTCTCCTGTTACTAACGAAGTCATCATCTAAGGATATGTTCACAACAGGACTGCCATCAATTATGCTGGTGTCTTGATAACTCCATAATTAAAAATAAACTATGTTTGGTCCTTAATAGGACTAGTATTAAACCGAATGCCTGTTTAATCTCTGTTAAATCTGCCACAAAGAAATGACACCAGGAGAAGTGTGAATGAATGATATCCTTTTTTCCCCCCCTCCCTGTTTCTAATTACACTTGATGGCACTTGCAGTGTCCCTTGTGAATGCACAAAATTGGTGCAGCAGGGGAAATGCAAGCTTCCGTATGCTGCAGTCTGTTCATTAGCATCGATTTCTGAGGCACTGCCCCTAAGGATCAGAGGATAATTTCTTTTTTTCAGGTTCTCGTGATCCCACCTTATAATAGACTATTAAAAATAACTTCTAAACCTCGCTGTAAGTTCTGGGACAAGGAGAGATTTAAGAAACTCTTCGTAACCCGCCTTTCCATGGAGCATTAAAGCCCAAGAAACCACACCTACTTTGTGTCTGTCCTGGGTGTAACGCTTCTCTAAAGCTGTGCCTTCGGGCTGCAAATCCATTGTGGCAGGCATTCATTATCTGCTTGGCTTTCTGCTGCTTTTTTTTTTTCCTGGTGCCATTGNTAGCTTTTGTGGTATGATGCAACTACCACCACGCTTACAAAGACTTTAGTATAACAAGAAATAGAAATCTGATCAATTCATTTAACTGGCTTTGATCTGATTTGTACAGTCCCTTTTATTAGGGAATAAAAACTGAGTATTGGTGAAAAGCATTCAGATTTCCTGAAAGTTCAACATTTGTTATTATGACAAAATTTGCACTCAAGACACTTTCTTTGATTTGTTTTTTTGGTGTCCTTGTCTTTTTTAAAAATTCGCTATCTAAAGAAAGAATCAAATTTAAGCCCAACGAGTTTAAGTAACAAATCATAGTGTGTGCATTTTAATGGTAAAGAGGAAGAAAACAAATCATAGGCGAGCCCTAAGTTTGATGGCTCTTCAACCGTTTCACTCTAGTAGCTACTTTTAGATAAGATAAAAATTGATGCAGCATTATGAAAGACTTCCTAACAAACACGGAATACACTGGTAGGGACATTTTGTAACAGTTTGCTCACTTTCCATTAAGGCTGTAGTGGGAGGCTTGTTATCTTGTACCACTTTGCTCTGAATTTTCGCTCCCTAAGAAACAGACAATAAGCTTCAGCGACGTGTCTTTTTTTTTGCAAGCTTTCCTCTTCGTTTTCAAGCCTAGAATCCCATGTTTTGAAACTGTTCTCTCTTCCTTTGTAAGCTCTATTCCAGATGCTGTGCAGGCAGGTTGCTTCACATCCCCATGGTACCCAGTACAGAAAAAAAAAGCCAGCTTCTTTGCCCATCTTGCTGAAGGTAGACCTGCCTGTAGTCTGTGGCTTTCTGCCCAGCTCTGCTGGAACTGGCTGTTGCGTCGCGAGGCTTGCCAAAATTTTGCACAATAACAAGCTCCAATCTACATAACACCTGGCCTGTACAAACCAGGTCATTATGAACTTGATCCAAGCTGTCATTCAAGCAGCTTTGTTATTCCCTTCTTCCGCTGAGCCAGCCATCCGTAAGCAAGAACTGGCTTAGAGCTTCCAGTACCCATGCTACTTGGGCACCAGTTTTCTTCCTTCAAGCCCCACAAATCAGGTGAGATCCATGTAACGAGAGGATGGCAAATTGCTGAAACAAGAAGAAACAAGTGATTTGGGCTAAAAAAGAAGAGCCTAACAGGTTGCACCAAATTCCAAGCTCCTTCATGCTTGACGTGTGCTTTTATTTTCCTGTTGCTGCTTCTTGGTCTCTTACTTCAGCTTTTCTACTGAAATTGAGTCAAAGCAGGTTTATTTTCTGTATTTGTTTACTCCATATTAATTTCCTACACACCTTTTAGTCCTCCATGAAGTTTTTGAGGGGAACTAAAGTCTGAAGGAAGAGAATTAAAGCCAAAAGGTGTGTGCTGAAGCGCTCACCCGTGTGGCGCTCAGCTGGCTGTAGGACAGTGAGGACTCTTCTCGCCCTCTTGTGATGCCTCTTCTTTTCACCAGTGCTACTTCTGGGGCTGCAAGGAGCTCCTGTACCCAGACATGAAATTAGCTGCATTGATGCAAGCTCTCCATTGGCAAACTAAGCTCAGACTCGCAGCGGTGCAGTTTGCCAGATGCTTCAGCTCCAGGTGAACCGTGGGGTGCAAACTGCAGCTACTGTGGGCAGAGGACAGTGTGGGGGCTGTAGGAAGGGAAGCAAAGAGTGACTGCCTGCACAGGACCAGTCAGGAGAAAAAAGACATGTCACTTGTGAAAAACCCGTGACATTTCAAGAGGTGTTTTCCATTCTGTATCAGACAAAAAAGAGACCTTTCAAAACTTTTCAATGGAAAAAAAGAAGCAGGCAGTAGAGAAGTGACGCTGGGGCTGGTGCAGCCCCGGTGGGTGCCCTCTGCCACTCACTGTTGGGCATTTGGAGTCGGGCTCTCTGACCTGAGAAACATCTGAGAGAAAACCTGTGAAAAACAGTTGGTCTTTGACAAATACAACTTTTCTCACAAAACTTAGTTTGGAACGTTCCTGACCAGCTCAAGTGCAATCTCTGCTGGACTTCCCCAGTAAGCTTCCAGGATGATGCCTAATAACTCATGAGAGCGATGGGCAGGACTGAACCTGGAGGCCAGGAGCTTGTGTTTCAATCTCTAATCGGGTTTTATGCCTTATGATAAATGCCCTCATATCTCTTTGCCTTCATTTCTTCTCTGCTGTCTCTTGCTTTTGTAAGATAAAAGCTGTCTGAGGCAAGAACACTTGTTTGTTGTACAGAGCCGAGCACACCAAAGTTTTGGTGTCATTTGGGGTTCTGTAGGTGCTATGGGTGAGGTGAACAATCCTTGCAATTAGGATTTACTAATATTCAATATTTCTATAAAGAAAAATAAAGAGATTTCAAACATGAGTGACATGACTATGTCCATTAAAACATTATATACATTTTTCCTGTTGAATGGAAAACGGCTGGTGAGTTAATTTTTGGAGCCTGAATAGGTTATCCCCAGGGTACAGCATTAGTGCAAAGGTTGTGTATTAGTCTTAGAGGGCCTGATTGTCATTTGTTTATACCAGCTTCATGTCAGTGGAGTTATTTCTCTTTCTCAGTAGTCTTAATTAATTTCACGCTCCACATAGTGTGAGCATGAACCTTCTTTAACAACGCAGAAATAAAAACTGTGTGAAAAGCTGGAATAAATATTGTAGTAATTTCGTGGTGTCTACAGTCACCTGGTACTTGCTAAGCTGGATACATGCATGATTTTTCCCTGAATAACACTGAAACTTACTGACTGGGTGTATAAAAAAAGTTGGTTGTGCTGAATAATGCCTATTTGAATTTTTAAACAGTGCAGATGAACTAAACTGAGATCATTCACTTCATGTATTTAAAAAGTGATGGATTCAGTATCCACCCCGTCTCCTCTCCCTGTGATCGATAAATATTCCCTTCTTAATCGAGGACTTCAGCCAGTTTGGTGATCTCTTGCAGTAATTAAATTCCTGAAAACATGACTTAGATGACTTTGAAAGTCAATGGGGCTAATGTTCCTCAGGCAAAGCTTGTAGAGTGTATTAATGATTCTCTGGAGTTGTTATGGAAGGGTTCTCAACACTGCATGGCAAACAGGATTAGAAGACCAGCAGGTCAAGGGAGGTGATTCTGCCCCTCTGCTTTGGTGAGACCCCACCTGGAGTACTGTGTTTGGCTCTGGAGCCACCAGCATAAGGACGTGGACCTGTTGGAGTGAGTCCAGAGGAGGGCTTGGAGACTTGGGGTTCAGCCTGGAGAAGACAAGGCTCCGGGGAGACCTTACAGCAGCCTTCCAGTGTCTGAAGGGAGCTACAGGAGAGCTGGAGAGGGACCCTTTGTCAGGGAGTGGAGCAATAGGACAAGGGGTAATGGTTTTAAATTGGAAGAGTGGAGATTTAAATTAGATATTAGGAAGAAATTTTTTATGATGAGGATGGTGAGACACTGGCTCAGGTTACCCAGAGAGGTGGTAGATGCCCCATCCCTGGAAATATTCAAGGTCAGGTTGGACGGGGCTCTAAGCAGCCTGATTTAGTTGAAGATGTCTCTGCTCGTTGTGCTCATTGCAAGGGGCTCAGGCTACATGACCTTTAAAAGTCCCTTCCATCTCAAATAATTCTATGCAAATGTCAGACCNAAGCGCTCACAGAGGTGCTGCCTGGCCCCATCTCTGGAAACATTCTATGATTCCAATGGGGAATTCCATATGGGCTACGTATACAATTAAACTACAGTATCCACTCATTTTGTAGAGCTATCGTATTCTTAATAAGATAAGTGGGAAAACTCGGTCGGTGGTTGTTTCAAAAGCCTGAGAAATAACTTTCCCCGGGTCTCCAACCCCCTGCGAAGGCAGTTCACTGCTGCCGGTGGCCGGGAGCCGGCGGTGCGGAGGGGACCACCCTTCTCAGGGCAGGGGCACCGACCTCCCTCCCCGATCCCGATCCCGCTCCTTCCTCCCGCCGTTCCCGCCAGAGGGCGCAAACAGCGCCGGTTCCCCCGCCGGGATGGATGGGCGGGCGGGCGGCCGCCGCCGAGCCTCCATCTTCGCTCCGCCCGCGCTGAGCGGGTGAGTATGTCCCGTCCCCACCATCATCATCATCATCCTCTTCCATCCCTCCTCCCCTCCCGGCGCCGCCCCTCTCCATCCCCCCGCTATTTCCCCGCCCGGGGCTTGCCCGCGGCGCCGGTACCGGCACCGGCACCGTAGAGCTGCCGCCCCGCCGCAACCAACCGCGCCGGGTTTGCCAGGAGGTGCGGGGGAGCGGGTGGGTGCGGGGGTGGAAGGGAAAAGAAGGGCAGAAGGAGCGGTGGGAGAAGTTGGGGTGGGTTTTTGGGAAGCGCTGAGGTTGGGATTCCGGGGCGGACGGTGATGGGGGGAACCCGGCTCCGGCTTCTCCGCGGGGCTCCCGGCTCCTTGCCCCGCTGGGTGCGGGGTTTGGGCTGGGAGCAGCGTGGGATCCGTGGAAACGGGTGAAGTTTGGAGAGGTGTGAGGGAGTTGGGAGCAGCGGGGAGCGGGGAACTGCTGCAAACTCCCGTCGCCGGGAGAGCCGGGCAAAGCGGCAGTGGCTGCCGGGGCAGCGCTGCCGCGTCCCGGGTTTGCTCCTTTCCTTCGGCTTCTCAAATCCTACTTTTCCCACCCTCAGTTACCCAGTGTTTGTGTTTTCTCCTCCTTTGATTCATGATTTAATACCGCTAAGGCATTCTCATAAGCTTCTTTCCCCCTTTCATTCCTTACAATTTATCCGTAATTCGTCACGCTTGTCCTTTTATTTATTTTGTGTCTTGTTGCTCATTCAAGGTCGAGCCGTGTAGAGTTTGGACTTTATTTGTGTGCAGATATGACAGAGGACTAGCTGTAGACATGTTCCTTCCCTCCTCCTCCTCCTCCCTTTCTCCCTCCCTCCCACTCCTGTGCCTGCCTGAGCGTTTCTGGAGAAGGCTTTTAAAAGAATGGATGAGGGTCGTAAAAGTACTTGCTGACCGCTGCCTCCGGCTCTTTTGTGTAATTGAAATATATTGTTTAATTCCTCTAATGAAAAACGAAAAATCAGCTGAAGGGATTGATTTCATTTCCCAAGAACGTGATTTTTTTTTTGAAAGAAGCTGTGCAGGGGGAGCATCGTTTCTCTGCGTGCAGGTGAGTGGGACAGTGTACCTGCTGGAACTCACTGGTACTGGGAGTACGTGAGAGGGGACACGGTGACTGAGAGAGCTGATGTTTCTCATGCCTGGTGTCACGCAGGTACCTCAAAGGGGTGTTCCAGTTTGCATCATAAAATCTCCAAACTTTTAAGGAAAGTCGTTAAGGGAAAAAAAAGCCAAAACAGTGAACTCTTTAGGTTCTGGAAGGATTTCAGTGGAGTTTAAGCGATGTCATGTCAAAGCCGAAAGAGATGGCATTAAGTAAGGGGATACTTCTTGAAGAAGAAGACAGGTGTGGGTCCATGGGGGTGTGTTGGTGCGTGCATTGGCTTGGCTGGTTTGTGGGGATGTGACCAGCTCAGGACTCGGAACATCACGGCTTTGTGGGAGTGGGCTCTTGGTGTTAAGCACTAAATTTTCCCAAGGACGGAAGCGGAGAGATTCTGTCCCTTGTCTGTTTGCTGAGTTGGTTTTGGAGCATTGTGGAAGTTACTGCTTGAACTGATGCAAACATCAACCAGCGGAGCGTGGTCCTGCTGTTTGTAAGTTGGGGCAGTTTTGCTACTTTCTTTGGTGGGACCGGATAAATTTTCATTCTTGATTATTGCGAGAAGTATTTAGACACTTCTCAAGAAAGCCTTGTCTGCAAAACCAAGGAAGAGCAGGAGGTTGTACAGTCTTGCCTTTTTTTAATCTTGGCTCTTTGAGGGGAAGCTGTGTCTGCTCTTCTTCATACATGAAAGCAGAGGCTTCTGATTGCAGGATTTAAAAGCGTTTTCTGAAGAGTCAGAAATAAACAGTGCTCATTAGTAAGCTTCTCTTCTGCTTTGCCGTGATGGTGTTCCAGAGATCCCATTTCACTCTGGTAATGGGAGACCAGAAGAGCTGTTGAGCTCCATCTGTATGCGTTAGGGTAGGTGCTTGATTTGCACCCTGGGGCCATATTATCTGCTATTTCATTACTTCTGGATCAGTAATGATATTTGAGAAGACTGTGGTGACTGTAGTTGTAGTGACTGCTTTCTAGGGACGCCTCTTCACTAGAAAGCCTTTGCTGATAAGGATTGCACTGATGCCTATTTGCTGACATGCAGCTCTGGCAGGAGGCACTCGGGCTGCTCTTTACTTGCCTTTGGTGGCACAAAAGTTCTGGGGTTTGAGAGTAAGAAGTGGGGATTCCCATGGGTCTCCTTGCACTGCAATGTCAGTTAGGGTTTGTGGTTTTTTTTCCCTAACCAGTATTCAGTCTCTTACATCTTGCCCTCAGATAGATGAGCAGAGCTCTCGTTCCTGTTTTAGACACTTGCTCCTGTCATGTTTGGGCACAGCAGCAGCTCTCCCAGCAGCTGGTAGGAGAGGAGAGCACGTGAGGAGCCTGAGCTGGAGCGGGTGAAACGTGCTGGATGCTGCAGGTAGTCCCCTGCCAAGCTCACTGATGCTGGAATGGTTTTTGGGGAATGAAAAAAACCACAAACAAACCAGGTAGTGGTTGCACTTTGGAAGCTTTTGATTCCCTGTTACTGTTGGTAGGTGAGCAGGAGGGTCATGGTGGAAGATGTGATGTGAACGGTCCTATTCAGGTGTCCAAGGCAACTAAGCTTGTCTGGCTGAACTGGCTATAAGCAGAGAGTGGGATAAGAAAATATAAAATAAAAAGAATATAAAATAGTCTCTGAGTTGACGGCGCTGCACCGACAACGTGAATACCTGTGTCTGTTCTGCTTCCCTGCCCTGCGATGCTGCTTGCACCCCTGTCCGTTCACCAAAAGGGATTCTGAAAGCTGAGCAACGGGGAAGGCTGTTGCAGATTAAGGAGGTGGTGGAAATGCCTCCGGGCTGTTGTTCAGGGAGGTAAGTTCTCCGTTCTCCGACAGAGGTGTGCGCTGTGCTTTAATGGTGTGTGCTGTGCCGGGGCTCGATGCTATCGATGGGGGCTGGATGCAGGGGGAAGTAGGAAATCTCTCTGCTGCTTGGTGTGAAGGCTGTTTTGGGAACTTCTCAGGGCGTTTTGTAGGAGATGGAAACTGTCCTGCTGGACTGCCTCGAAGCGTGTTCAAAAACTACGTGTTTGGGTGTCAATTGTCAGGAACTTTCTTGAGTCTCCGGGGGTTTATGTTTCAGTACAGTGAGACAAAAGCATTGTTTTCACAGAAGGTAGGAGGCAGGTGCTTTGTTGCTTTGTTCTTTATTAACACAATAGAAAAATGAAAATTTGTCTCTTCCTGGCTGCAGTTCACAGGCTTCTGTGTTAGCAGCACTGCTGGGACTGCCTGGGGGCAAGAGCTTGTGTGGTTTGCCTGTAAACCAGGGAAGTTGAGAAGCTATGGATGTGTTCTCTTGCCTCGCTGTAATTGAGTCTCATGATATGATGGAATCAGACTTCCCGGCCAAAAATCTCTGTGCCGCTGTGGTGAGTTGCTCAGTATGTTCTGGGTCCTCCCATGCTGTGAGGTTCTGCCCACACGTTGCTCCACTTTTTGCCCAAGCTTTGAAAATCTTAATTTATTAATGAGATAGCATTCCAGATACAGGTAAAGCTACGCTTTGCATTATTTGCCCTGGGATCATGTAAAGTGAGGTAGAAGAGAGGGTGTGCTGTGAAACAGAGGTGTGGTTGCCAGGTGAAGCTGAGGTGGTGCTGATGGATGCTGAGCCCTGCATCCCACCGCATCCAGAGCTGCTTCCAGGGTGGTGATGAAGTGGTTACTGTGGTGGGGAAAACAGGTGAAGTGCTGCTTATTTGGAAAAAAAAATCCCAGGGATTCGTCCCAGAGGATAAAAAAGTTCTGTGGGTCATTTAAAACCAGAAAGTGTGCAAGGAGGCAGACTCTGCTCTCTCTGAGTCTGCAGAGGTCCAGCCTTGGAGTCACTAATGAACTGTCCTGCCTTACTTCTGTGTCTGAGCACAAGTGCTTGTCGCCTGCAGTCTGGTTTTGAACAAAAAAATACCATGCTTTGGACTTGCAAGCTTACTGTAAACATGCTGGTAATGCTATTTCTGCTTTGAATACCTCCTTATTGAGTCATCTTTAGGCATTCCTTTGTAATTCTGCTGTATTTAGCTCAAATACTTGAATATTAAGGACATGCTGCACCACTTCTGTTGGGAATGCTTTTAGTTGCACTTCCTTTCTATTATGACTTTTATTTGTTAAGCTCTTATTCTGACTGAAACAATCTTCTAATTTATTTGGAAAAGGTTTTTGGTTGCTTCTCTCTCTTTTCTCTTGGGTTTCATCCAGCTAATGCTCATGTTTTGGGTCTGAAAGTAAGCTAGCTACTTTAGAAGGAAGTTTTGGGGTTATTTTTTGTTTGGTTTTCCCGCCTACACTCACCTAGGAGGCAGCTGAGTGTACTTGTGTGTGATGTATGGTATCCATACATGTGCTTGGCAGGTGATAATGGAGATGGGAGAACGAGTGAGATAATCTGCTCTTCCCACAACAGCCCCCATGGCCCTGGATGATGCAAAGTGCCTGTTGCAAACTCAGTTGCAGTGCAGTAAAGTATGGAAAGTGTTTTAGCTGAGGTGATGTGATCTGGAAGGGTAGTATGATCGAGGAGAGAGGGAGAGTAAATGGTTTCATAAAAGAAATGAGTATGTAAATCTATTTAAAACTATCAGAAAGTGGAAAAACAGTCACACACAAGCACACTCTGACTCAGTTGCTGAAACAGAAAACCTGTTTCTGCAGAAAAGGGATATTCTGGTAGTGAATAGTGGGTATTTTTGAAAGGCTGGTGTTGGTCTAAAATTGTTGTGCTGAACTTCTGATCACCGTCTTGCTCGGAGTGAGGAGGGACTCCTTGTCTGTCTTTGGGTTGCCAAGAAATGTTCAAGACCACTGTTCCCTGGAAGTGCTCAAGGCTGGGCTGGATGGGGCTTTGAGCAACCTGCTCTAGTGGGAGGTGTCCCTGCCCATGGCAGGGGGTTGGAGCTCGTTGATCTTTAAGGTCCCTTCCAACTCTAACCATTCTATGATTCTATGAGAACAGACAGGGGGGTGCTATGTGCCATTTGGCTCTTTCAGACAGTGGTAGCCTTCCAACAGAAAGATCGAATGAAACAATCTCTTGAGTTGTTAAGTATAATTGTGGCCATTTCCGATCCATCTCCCACAGTATCTTGTAATTCCTGTTGGTGTTAGTTCAACACATGGTGAGAACAGCATGAGTTTCCCTCTGTTGCGTTTTGAACAGGAGATTGTGGAGAGTGGAACTTGGCAGATAAGAGTTTATGGGATATAGAAATATATATATTTAAGAATGTTTTGGGTTTTTCTTTTCTATATATGTATAACAGGAGAGTGATATTCCGTCTCTAGATAGAAGTTTTTTTTTCTTTGTGTAGGCTCCTATTCTAACCTAATTTGTTGTTTTTTCATTGCAAAATTGCAGTATAGAGCAGAGCACTGGGGCTGAGGACTTAAGAGGGCTGGCTGACACTCCAGAGAGCTGTGCCACCATCCAGTATAGCCTGGACCCGCTGGAGAGTTGGGCAGAGAAGAACCTCATGAGGTTCAGCAAGAGCGAATGTAGGGTCCTGCACCTGAGGAGGAAGAATGCCAGGCACTGATTTAGGTTAGGGGCTGACCTGCTGGAAAGCACTTCTGAGGAGAAGGATCTGGGGGTCCTGGTAGACAGTAAACTTCCCATGAGTCAGCAATGTGCAGGGCAGTTGGTCAGGGATGATCTCTAGAGGTCCCTTCCAACTCTGTCAGTTCTGCTATTCCATGACCTGTGGGGGTAACAACTCCTGGGCATCAAGGAGATGGTTTCATCTCCTTAGATGAAGGTCTTCAAAGATACTTAAAAAAACCCCCTGTGGGCTGCATATATTCAAGATTCTGTAATTAGTTTCAGATTCCTGTGATAAACAGGATCTACAGCTTTCGTAGTGGCCAGAGCAGCGGAACCTGTGATTGCAGCCATCTCTAGCAGTGATGTACAGTTTATGTATCATCAGATTTTAATGTAAGTTATTCCTTCATGATGAAGAAAACTTGGGTGGTGGGAGGCTCGACAGATATGACAAACTTTATTTTCCAAACCTATCCCAACAGGACCACAGTAGGATTTGTTCTTGTGGTGTTTTTTTTTTTCCCGGTAGTATTGTTTTGATATTTAAATATTCATCACTATTCCATCTTGTGAAATGTTTTAAAATAGTCAGGAAAATAACCTGTCTGGCGTGGGAATATGTATGGAATTGTATTACAGTTGCTAATAAAACAGATAATACACCCGCAACAGAAAACATAATGGACGGAAGAGCGACCTGAAGATGCAGCACAGCGAAGGTGAGTGTAATTCAGCCGTTAATGAATGGGATTAAAACATGTGCTTAGGAGTGAGGGAGGCTTTCCACTGGGACGGAGTCTGTTTTGTGCCTGGCTTTGTGTCTCTAGTGAGTTGAAATAGAGCTCTCTTCCAGAACCTTTCTGAAGCTCAGCATGGATGATTTGTATTCTCCCAGAGAGTAATTTGTCAGGAGACGAACAGCAATACGCTCTGTGTTTGCTGGAACAGCAAAGACAAGTCCGGTTAAAGACGTATTTTTTGGGGGTAACGTAATTTTTAAACTTTCCATAAAAACTAAAGTCATAAATACCTGTGCTTGGCCTAGATTTTTTCCATTTCAAGTATTTTCACAGCAAATTCTAATTCTGGTACTGCAGAAAATGGAGCAGCCCAGAGCTTTCAGTAGAGGAGGACAGAACTTGGCCTATGGAGAGGGTATTGCTGGTGAAAGGTCAGCCTTTCAAAGAAGTAAATTGATTTGGGAACTTACTGAGTTTTGTCTAAACATTGCCAGAATTCATTACGGCATTTTTAGATAAAACTCTGATTCAAATGGAAATCGAAAGAAGATAAGCAAAAGCTTAAATTTCTCCCAAACGAAGCGCCCATTTTTCTGGAATATTTACAGACGACCACAGTTTAAAAACTTTAGTGTTGCTTTCTAGCAGAAGCAAAAAGAAAATTGAGTATTCAGTTCTAGTTCACTTTTTTAGAAGGGAGGTGTGCGGTATGTTTGGGTTTTTTGGGTTTTGTTTAATATTTTTTTTTCCCATTTAACAGAAAAGCTCATTAATCTCCAGGCTGAGCTCTGAGAGTTTTGAGGATTGCCATCTTCCTCTTACTTCTGCTTTGGTGTTGAGCTGGGAGTGATTCTCTCTTCTCCTACTCCAGTATCAGGTCTATATTAGGTATTAAATACATACATTTCATAGAGTAGTTCTCAAAGAAATTATTTTCTGAGGCTTTTCTTAACACTTCTTGGTTCTAGAGAACGCTTGGGTTCATTTTGTGTATCTCTGGAGCTTGAGACTGGAATTTAGTAAGGGAGAGTTTCTTCACAGAGATTGCTGTGATACCTTATTATTTTGTCTTGTTTTGCTAATCACAGAGATGATATGAAATGAGTCTGAGATGTTTAGTCAGCGTAGTGAAATGATCAAGAAAACCACGAGTGGGATAATGTTTTACACTGAAGCTAACCTGGTGGAAGAAGGAGCAAATACAGAGATGCTTTACAAGTTGGCAGAGAACGGTGAGGTAGTTGTGCCGTTCATAGGAAGGAAAACAGTGGAATGTGTTTAAAATAATATAAAATTGCTCATATTAAGAAGTCTGCAAAGATGATGGAAACTTGGTCTTGGGACGGGGAAAAAGGGATGTATGAGTGACAACCAGGAGATGGTGGCAATTTGGAATGGAGATGTGATCTGATGGGAAGGAGTTTTGGTGAGTGCAGACGGGAAACGAGGGAGCTGGTGTTGAGAAACAGATTGGGACTGCAAATGTGTTTGGAAAGCAAATGGGCTGAAGCCTGTGAGTGACAAAAGAGGGAAGAAAAGGTATGAAAAAGAGGCATAATGCGGTTTCGATTTCAGTGAGCGGCAACAAAAAGAGGGTGTTTCCTGTCACACTGACCATGATGGAAAAAAGAACTAGAAAGGAGAGGAGAAACTTTAATGAACAAACGAGATGGAGACAGAAGTGATGGAAGCATGTCAAGATTAGGGTTTTTTTTCCCCCCCTTAATTTAAAGAAAACCCTGCTCCCATCCATCCAAAAGCTAAACTGCCTCCATCCCCTTCATTTTATATATTTAACTACATGAGTGGTAATATATTGTGTCAAATTTGTTGATATATCTGCTCATATGATGCCTAATTTTGGCAGGAAATACAACACTAATTAAAGCTACTGTCAAGTGGTTTGCCTCTTCCCTGCGTGGCGCTAGCTAAGCCCAGCTCACACTCTGTTTAAATAGGTATAACTTTTTCCCTGGATATTTGGGAGAGCCTCAGCTGTGAAATA
The DNA here is from genome assembly GCA_013400375.1 of Thinocorus orbignyianus. Lineage (NCBI taxonomy): Eukaryota > Metazoa > Chordata > Aves > Ciconiiformes > Thinocoridae > Thinocorus > Thinocorus orbignyianus. The sequence continues at coordinate 3,133,271 of VXBW01006525.1, forward strand.
TCCTTTCTCTGGCTCTAGAGAAGTATTGGCTTGTCAGTCTTCCAGGTGAGCTGTAACGATTTTCATATCAGGAAAGGTTTAATGCACAACGGTATTGATGGGCTAGAATTATCAGATTTGATTTTTTTTCTTTTTTTCTTTTCTTTTTTTTTCCTTGAGAGAGAGATTGGGAGGGTTAGGATCTATTTGGAGGGTTTTTTGGGTGTGTGTGCAAAGTATTTGGCACCCTGTAAAACATTGTAGAGATACCTTCATGGGACAGTTCTGGAAATGACATGCTTTATTGGTTTTCTAGACATCAGCCTCTGTGTTTGGTGGTTTTAAAGTACAAATTAGATGAAGACAACAAATAATAAGTACATTATTTTGATTCTGGGATGCTCCTTAGGGAATATACCTGAAATACACCTGAAAGAGGCAAAAGGGAAGCTGAGTAAATAATTCTGTGAGGAAGAAAGGTGTGCGAGGGGCTGGGTGGGGAGTGGTGTGAGCAGAAATAAGGAAAATGGGATTTAACACCGTGGCTTCACTAAAAATAATCAAGGCAGAAGTCATTCTGCCACAGAGGATGATGAGAAAGAATGCAGTGTGGGATGCTAAACTTCATGCAGCTATGAAAGCATCTTCAAAATGATTTGCCAAAATACTTCTGGAAGGCAGAACATCTAAACTGAAGTGATTTAGAAGGCAGGACAGAATTTGGGAAGCATCTGATCCTGCATGGGAGCAGGGAGTTTGGAGGTGAAAACTTTGGGAATTACTTTTCTAAAATTGACTTCAGTTTCAGGCTAGGATTAATGCATGTCTGCCTTTAGGAAGACACAAATAGTTCCTATTTCCTGCTAAACTTGAAAAGAAAAATCTGAATAACACTACTGGGACTGGGAGCTAAAGGTCAGAAACTTTGAATAGCAGCATTAATTGCTCCCTTTAAAGGATATAAAGGATCAGAGTCTTTAAGGGCTTGCCTAAGGAGGAGAACAGTATTAATGCCAGTAAGTGGTGACACAGCAAGACTCAAAAAGGAGAGGGGGGACAACAGGTTTTTACCTTGTTATTCCAAAACAAGATCATCATACTTATGACTTGGATGTTCGCTGTTTGAAGTATTGCTGCACTACTTCAGTCTTGTGCCGTATTTAATGCTTCCTATTCCATCGCCACTGATAGGCAGGATCAAGCATCAAGAAATGTAAACAGCAGGATTAGATGTTGCAGTGTGTCTCTGGATTGCCTTGGGCCATCCAGCACACAGATCTTTTTTTCTACTTTTTAAAAGTGTTGCTAAGCCTCTGCCAGATTGTTATCCCAGCCTTTAGGTAAATCATACCACACTTGTGCTTTTTTTCCCCTTCTTCTTCCCCCCGAGTCCTTGTCATCTCTAGGTTTGCATCTTTTTGTTTGCAGGTTGCGCTCTATTCTCTTACTTAATGCTTTAATGCTGCTGACTCCTATTAAAAAGATGTGGTGGCTTAGAATATGTGAATTATCCTATGGATGCTCCTACTGTGTTGCTGAGCTCTTATCATTAGTTCAGGCTATATTGGAAAAATGTAAATATTGAGGGGATTGGTGATAGCGTGCTAGAACTTGCCACTGAAGTGCATTACGTTGTTTCATTGTGGCAATAATTTTTAAGAAACTTGGATTTCCACAGCTGGCTGTAAGATTCTGTGTAATGATAATGAAGCTATTTCTGCTTTCCTCCTCTCACAAACATACCCAGAAGATTACTTGCGTGCTCATTCAAGCAAGCAAGGGTTTTGCAAATCAGAAGTTTCCCAGTGTTGCAGAAACAAATAAAAATCTTCTTTGTGTCTACAGTTCTGTTTGCAAAAGAATCATCTTTGTAAAGGAACTCAGTACTAAAAAATTTTGTTGGGCTTTCCTCACTCCTGAGATGCTTTGGCTCCTCTTTGCCTCCCTTGACGTGTCCTATAGGAAAAATCCTCTTGTCTCTGGGGAATGAGGACAGTTGTGAGGGGAAGTATCATAACTTGCAAGCAGGGATGTATTTTAAATATATAAATGGATTTAACTTCATTGTCACAGGTAGCAGGTTTTTTTTTTTTCTTCTCCTAAATATGCTTCTCCTAAATACCCTTTTTTTTTTTTCTTCTCTTAAATACGCTTCTTGATGATTGGTGGAAAATGACTTAGATTTAGCTTTTTCAGTAAAAAAAAAAGAAAAGAATAAAGTCCCTGTCTGCTGACTGCTCTTTAGGCTAAGTTACTTGGAGCTTGCTTTCACTGAGATAGTTTTTAGGTTTTCTAAGCAAATCCTGTTGGGCTACGTGATGATGTGTTCAGATTAAGTTTACTCCCCATTGCACATTCTACAGCAAGATGTATTTTCTCTTAGTCTGGTAGATAGCTGTATAGGATAGATTCTGTTTGTCTTTGACACAGCAGAAATCTCATAGGCAATTCTATTAAATTCCAGATAATTCAAGGGAGGGGAGCATGCCTCCTCCCCTTTCCCTGCCCAACCAGATCTTCTTTATGCTGGGCTCAGGTGAATTAGGTGGGAAGCTGATGGATATAGCTCAGAAAGTTTCAATGCTGGTAATCTTGCATGGTGAGTGCAAAGTAGAACATGAGGTTGCATGCTAAAGAAGGTTAAAAACTTGTTTCCAAAGAAAAATGCTTCAAAGGCTAGCAATATACCCTTAGACTACATCAGTGATCTTGATTTTTGCATTTATATCTCTTAGTAGTTTCATGAGTTCTGCAAGGATCACGTGGGTTTGCTTATTGGATCAAATAAGAATGAAGAAGGGGGACGCTTAAGCTTGGACTCAACTTTAAGTACTTGAGGTATTTCATTGTAGTAAGCATATTTAAAAAAAATTAGCTGATGTTTGGCAGAGTCAGGACTTGTGTGCTCTGGATGGACAGGGAAGACCCCATTGGGCAGGTGTTCAAGATTGAATTTTTGTACTAAGCATATCTGCAATCACCTGTTACAGAAAACATTTGCATTTTCCATGGATTCAAATCCCCCCAAATAAATAGTTGCGGGTTGAAGTATTGGCAGCCTGGCAGTGTATTTAAGCTTGCTCTGTAGATTACTGTTACATTTGTTTGCTGTCTGGGGATGCTGCTGGCAGAGCTCAAAAACCTCTGAGCTGATCCTTATCAAGCATTTAAAAGGAGTAGCAACCTATGAGTGTCAAACTGGCTTGAAATCTGAATATCTTTTTTGTTTTTTTAGTGTGGATTTACCTAGAACTTCTGAAAATAATGCAGTGGCTAATGTCTGGCCTTATAATTGAAACTTCACGAGTTTTTTTAGGTGTTAGTTCTTTTCAAGATACTTTTGCAGTGTAATGCTCTTGGTGGTAGAGCTTTTTGTATTCTCCTCGACGGATAAATGATTAATGGTCTCAACACTGCCTTCTGGATCACCTTGTAAGAGGTCTCCTTCATCAATCTGGCAAGGGGATTGTATGGCAGTTTGCACCCTAATTACAGTCCCCAGCTGGGGATGTGCTGCTTAACAGATTACTTGCAGCAGAAGTACAGTCGGCACACATATAGATGGCCGTGGAGTTGTTTGACACTCGGGTGCAAAAAATTAGATTTCCTCTCTAGAAAAAAAATCCACTTCCTAGAAGCAGCGCAACAGATAAAAATGTTTAGCTGGAATTATCTCTGTAACTTAAAGGTTTAATAATAACAGCAGTTCTGTGTTTCCCCGTTTTCATCTTTTCCCTCCCTTCTCTTGCAGTCTTATAGACGAGGGCAGTATTGCAAGCCAGAAATTTTATTACGGATAGAAACATTAAGGTATTCCACAGGGCAAAACAAAAGTGATTCAAAAGGTGCTTTTACAGATAATAAGTTTTAGCATTGAACAGTTTACCCAGAAGACAACAGTCTATTTCCAATGGTCTGTCATTATTGTTGGCCTTTATTCGGGCTCATTTGTGGTGCAATGCTGCTACACAATTAAGATGTATTTCGGTAAAAACTATGAACGACAACTGCCCTGCTTCTGCCCAGCATATTGCTAAGCATATACGTACCTACGTGCCTATTGCTCAGGCTGACAAATCTGAGCGTGTTGCTGAGAAACAGCTTATTTAAGGACTAAGGCGTGGAGGAAAACTTGCACAGCATCCAGCCAGACACAAAAGCAAAGTGCCCGTTTTGGTATTTGACAGTGAGAGGATTTTGTGCTTTGGAAGGGTGCAATTGGAGAGCTGGGGAGGGACTCTCTGTCAGGAAGTCTAGTGACAGGACGAGGGGTAATGGTTTTAAATTGGAAGAGGGGAGATTTAGGTTAGATATTAGGAAGAAGTTCTTTCCTGTGAGGGTGGTGAGGCACTGGAACAGGTTGCCCAGGGAAGCTGTGGATGCCCCATCCCTGGAAGTGTTTCAGGCCAGGCTGGATGGGGCTTTGAGCAACCTGCTCTAGGGAGAGGTGTCCCTGCCCATGGCAGGGGGGTTGGAACTTGATGATCTTTAAGGTCCCTTCCAACTCTAACCATTCTATGAATTGCCAAATCGTTTTGCATATAGATACCAGTGGTGTGGTAGTAGTCGATATTGCCAAATTGGGTAACACTATGAATATCTTGGCAATCTGGAAAAAAATGTTGATCTGTTTCTCAATGATATGCTTTTATTTTCATTACTTTTTTTTTTGTTTGCTTTTTTTTTAATTATTAAAAAGTCTGAGGATTGTCTGGGCACTGATAATGACTCACTGGGTGACACCTACTTAAGGGATCAAGGCAGTGAAAAAGGGTACCAGTAGACTGAGGCTGGAGGAAGAAAATTTGAGCTTGTGCAAATTTGATATTTGTGCCTATGTCCTGAAGAACTAGAATGGAAGAATTGTAGGGATTAACGTTTGTGTTTAGAACAGGAAAAACCTTCAGTTGTGCAGTGGCTGTTGTGGAAGTGTGGGTGTGCCTGTTTGACTTCGTCTCACTTGAAAGAGGAATAAAAAAACCCCAAGTCTTATAAGTCAATGAAAAAGTAGTCAAATGTACCTTGCCTGTGTCTGAGTGCTGTGGAATGGTAGCAAGTCTTGGGAGTCTTCTCTCTGTCTGCAAGCTCAACTCTGTCAGAGCGTGAACAGGAGCTGATAGGCATGTTTAAAGTGGGAATTTATCACTGTCTTGTCCTAGTTTTGGAAGAAAATCTCCTCTGAAGCTTTTTTACTCCTAGAGATGATCAGATAATGGTTTGTTACTGTGCATTTTCTCTTTCTGGATCTCCTTCCCTATGAGAAACATAGGAATGGACCCTGAGAGTTGTGATATTATCTGGAAATTACATGTGCTGTGTGGTGAAACACTTCTGAGAGATCATTTGAAAGGCTCTGGTTTCTTTGACCCAGGTTTACAGTCAGTTGAAACTTGTGGTGTTTCCGTCTTCTGGTTCCCCTTTGCTCCTTTGTCTCCCATGAGAAGTGAGCAGTCCTTCCGTGCCTTGTCCTCTCAGCTAAAAACTAAAGACTGGCTGCTCAACTCCTCTTTATTGTCTTGTTAAAAAGCAGATGCAGTGTTTCCTCCCTATCCATCTTTCAGCCCTGGTAGCAGCACGGTTTGGTGGTGTTGTATGTGTTCATCACTCTTCTGTTTGCAGAAGCAATTGGAAGCAAATGACCCAGGTTGTTGTTATTACTCTTGTTTTGTGGTGGTTTTTTTTGGGGGGGATTGTTCCCCCCACCCCCAGTTCTGTGGCTTCAGCTCCTTACATGAACTGTGCTGGCGCATCATGAAGCAACACATTTCTGTCTGTAGTCTTGCATATTAATCGTGGTGTTCCTTTGGCAAATCTTTCAGGTTTTCTTCCAGGACAAATACATTGTAGGTACTCGAGGGGAAAAAATTTTCTCCTAAATTATTTCGGCAAATGGAAACCCTTTTTTAACTCTGGCTGAAGACTTTGTCTTGGCCACAAGCCTGAGAGATTTAAACGTTTGCTGTTCCTTTTATTGTTCAAACCTGTGCAGCATATTTTAAGTGAGCGAGCAGTTTGTCAAGTTTTTAGAAATCATTACTTTGCCACAGAGTTATCGAATGGATGTGAAAACAGGTGTTTGTCAGATTTTTACCTTCTGGACTGGATGTTTTAGATGTTTTGGGAACTTTTATCTACAGTCAGCCATTGTGCTTTGTATAGGAGAAGGCTTGAATCAGATTATCTGAGCAATCAGGGAGCAGAGATGCAGTTCTGTGATTCATAATTGAAATTTAGCCTTTAGATTAACTTCATTAGTATGCTGTTGAACAAGGACAGGTTCTTAATAAATGAAAAAATCCTTCTGGGCTTAAGCACTGAGTGCCACAATAGGTCTTTGCAGTTCATGATGAATTTTTTATTTTTGCTGTGACAGCATTATATTTGATTTGACCATGCTCTTTTTGTCTTTATTCGTCAAAACTGTAGAAATATTACAGAGAAATAGATAAAGGTTTTATCTAATGTGAGGTTAAACTCAAAATTCTTCCAGTGGAGCCACGTTTATGAGCAATTCTGAGATCAAGAAAAGGAACTTCGGAAAATAGATTTCAGTTTCCTTTCTAACTGATAATCTATAATAATGAGTGAAACTTTACTTGTATTCTTAAAATACTTGAAACTTTCTGGGAAAGCAGGAACTACACAGTCTCTAATCATTAAATAGTAGGCTTGTAAATGTTTATAAAAATTATACCTGTTTTTCCTCCTGAGATGAAGAATACCCATTTCTGGCTTCCAGATTTTGACTACTGTGTATATTCTTGATCTTGATTTTCATTGCTTTCTTTTTTCTTTCTTTTTTTTTTTTCCCCTCTTTTTCTTTTTTCCCCTTCCTTGGTTCGGGATCTACTTTAGATCGTTGTTGTGTGAAGCACTCATTAGCACTTGAGCACAGGTTTTGAAGTCACTTGAACTTCAGGTAGTTTACTAAAGCTGGTCTCTGTTCCCAGAGAGCTGCATTACTGCAATTCGCTCTATCACGTGATGAATTATATGGGTGCATTTAGAATCTTCATCTTCTATTGGAAGTGGAGGAAAACATAGTGACAAAGGATGAGGAAAAGGCTGAGGTACTTTAAACCTTCTTTGCCTCGGGCTTTAATAGTAACACCAGTTATTCTCAAGGTACCCAGCCTCTTGAGCTGGAGGACAGGGATGAAGAGCAGAATGAAGCCCCTGTAGTCCAAGGGAAAATGGTTAGTGACCCGTTACGCCTCTTAGACACACACAAGTCTATGGGGTTGGATTGGATCCACCCAAAGGTACTGAGGGAGCTGGCAGAAATGCTCACTGAACCGGTTTCCATCATTTACCAGTCCTGGCAAAATGAGGAGGTGCCAGTTGGCTGGAAGATAGCAAATGTGATGCCCATCCNAAACCTTCTTTGCCTCGGGCTTTAATAGTAACACCAGTTGTTCTCAAGGTACCCAGCCTCTTGAGCTGGAGGACAGGGATGAAGAGCAGAATGAAGCCCCTGTAGTCCAAGGGAAAATGGTTAGTGACCCGTTACGCCTCTTAGACACACACAAGTCTATGGGGTTGGATTGGATCCACCCAAAGGTACTGAGGGAGCTGGCAGAAATGCTCACTGAACCGGTTTCCATCATTTACCAGTCCTGGCAAAATGAGGAGGTGCCAGTTGGCTGGAAGATAGCAAATGTGATGCCCATCCACAAGAAGGGGTGGAAGGAGGATCCAGCGAACTACAGGCCTGCCAGTCTGACCTTGCTGCCAGGGAAGGTTACAGAGCAGATCATCCTGAGTGCCACCATGTGGCGCATGAAGGACAACCAGGTGATCAGGCCCAGCTATCATGGGTTAATGAAAGTCAAGCCCTGCTTGACGAACCTGATCTTTCTATGGCAAAGTGACCCGCTTGGTGGGTGAGGGAGAGGCTGTGGATGTCATTTACCTGGACTTCAGTGAAGCATTTGACGCCATTTCCCACAACATTTTTCTAGAGAAACTGACTGCCCATGGGTTGGATGGGAGTACTCTTTGCTGGGTTAAAAACTGGCTGAAGGTTCTGGGCCCAGAGAGAGGTGGTGAATGGAGTTAAGTCCAGGTGGCAGCTGGTCACAAGTGGTGTCCCCCAGGGCTCAGTATTTCGGCTAGTTTGTTTAATATCTTTATCAACAACCTGGACAAGGGGATCGAGTGCACCCTCAGTAAGTTTGCAGATGACACCAAATTAGGAGGAAGTGTCACCCTGCTTGAGGGCAGAGGGACCAGGACAGGCTGGATTGATGGGCCGAGGCCAGTGGGATGAGGTTCAATAAGGCCAAGTCCTTGGGTTACANCACTCTTCTCCCGTGTAATAAGTGAGAGGACAAAAGGAAACAACCTCTAGTTGCACCAGAGGAGGCTTAGGTTGGATATGAGGAAAATTTCATCACAGAAATGGTTATCAAACATTGGAACAGACTGCCCAGCAAGGTGGTTGAGGCACCATCCCTGGAGGCATTTAAAAGTCGTGTAGATGTGGTGCTGAGGGACATGGACTTGGCGGTGCTAGGTTAACAGTAGGACCCAATGAACTTAAAGGTCTTTTCCAACCTAAATGATTCTGTGATTCTACGTATATCTCACAGTAGCCCAGATGCCATCAGTGTAGAAGGGAGTATTCAGACTTCTCCATGTGGAATTTTCTTGCATGAAATAAAGGTTAATGTAGTTGAACTTAGAATGACTGTGCTGTAACTGTGAGGAAGTTGTTGTTATTTTTATTTGTTAGGCTGCTACTGAGTTTTTATTCAATGTTTTGTATGCTTTGCGTAGTTTATTGAAGATTTGGATAGATTCTCATTTGTTAGTCATAGAGCAGTACTAAGAAAGTAAGCTCAGGAAAAAAAATCCTGCTACCAGAGTGGAAAAGAAGATATTAAGGGTTTTTGGTTTCTTCCCACCCCCACAGTTGCTCTTGATCTCCCTAAAACCTGTATCAGAATATTTTGAGTTGTCTGTACGTGTGCTCTTCAGTGGAGAGTCGTGCACTTGATGTAATCCTCTGTGCTTTGAGGTGGTGTGGCATCTGCTTCTGCAAGAAAGGATTACCAATGTAGCTTTTTTTTTTTTTCTTTTTTTTTTTTTTTCCCCCTACATGCGCCTTGAGGGAAGCACAGATTGCTGAAGAACAGAGCAGGTTGATGTTGAGTGCTTGAAAGGTTGGGAGCTGAGTTTGAACTCCTTGCATGGAGCCTGTGCGGGATTTGAGACGTGTAACTGTGGAGCTTTGTGACTTACTGCAACTAAGAGTCGGGGATAACTGCAGCAGGGAAGTTGGAAAGCTTGGAAAAGAAGAAGGAAGAGAAAAGGAGAAAGTGTTTGTTGTAGCATGAGTGGTGTGTTGGAGTCATTGAGTGTTTGTGAAAAGCGTATTGTGACCTCCTCACATACCTGAATGAAATGTAACTTACACTTTTCCATGGAGTTTGGACTGGGAGGGGAGACTTAAAAAATGCTGAAAGCTATGACAGAAAAATTAGCTTGTATGAGGCAGTTTAAGACATATGGAGTTTAATGATTTCCACTATTTATGGAAGACCCATCCTAACTGACTGAAGTCATGCACATCCCCCAGAGGTCTTATTTCTCACAAAAAGCTATTATTAGGAGGAAACCTTGAGTTAAGTTAGACTGGTGGACTGAGAGGAGGGGGGCCACATGAAAACGTCGCTATTGCTAGTTTCTAGTTTATTGCAACCACTCTGTGGAAGAAGCAAAATGTTTGATCTCTAGAAGGATCCGGGCCCAAAAATATAAAAAAGTAATTTTTAACTATCTTTATTTATTTATTGAAAACAAAACTTTGACTCTTTTGAATGTAGAGTATGAAATACCAGATTTAATTTTAAAAATGGAAGCCTAATCTGTGAGAGCTTGCGTTTTTCTACGAGGAAACCATGTGTAGAGAAAGAAGAGAGAGAATAGGAAGTAAATTAAACAACTGTGGAGTTCAGGTAACATTTAACTGTAGTCCAATAGTATAAAGTTTGAATGATGAACTACTTGAAGACAAAAGGATAAACTTGATTTCCCCATAATCATTAATGTTACGCTCAATAGGTGCCGTAAGAACAAGCACAGTTTGAGAAGATACTTGAGTAAAGGACCATGGCTTTGGTTCACTTAATGAAGTGGTGTTTCCAGTAGGAAAACATTAATAGAAAAGGTTTTTTTTTTTTTAAAAAAAAAAGGCTTAAAATATGCGTGGGAGTGTTATGTTTGCTTTTCAAGAAACCACTGCTGATACTTTATCTCAGCAAGATGCTGGATATATGTGATAAGTTCCTTGGGATTACTCAGAAGTTAAATGTGCTCTCTTTTTTGTGTAGTAGAGAACCTGTATGGTACCAACATGGTTCTATTTGTCCTGATCCTTAGGTGGGGAGTAGTCTCCCAACGTTGGCAACTCCAGTTGGGGAGCGTGCCCCAGAAAACTTGCAGTTAAGCTAGGACAGGTCATGGTCACCTTCACTCGATAGGTTTAAATAGTCATTTATCTGCAAAATTCAATAGCAAAATCACAGATGAAGAAATGAGGAGAAACCTTCAGTTACTTGTACATTTACAAAGGTTGAACTGGAATTATTTGCCTATGTGATGTGGTGGTGGTCAAATATTCCCTCTTCCTGTGTTCTTGATGGAACGCAGTGCTGAAGTGGAATTTTTCTAAGTACATTGGTGTTTATGGCCAGTCTTTCATCTGAAGTCTGACAAAAAGTGCAGACAAATTTAACCTTTTAATCATAATCGAGTTTATTTTTCTTATCCAGGGGTTAGCATGACCAGTCACCTTGATTAAAATGGACAATGCTTTATTTCTTTGGAGATGCAAATGTATAGTTTCTTCTACTTAATTGACTCTGTGCCTCAATGAAGGGTAGAACCCTTCTCTTCCATCTTTTTGGTGACTTATTGACTAACTTGGTGTAATGTGTTTCCTCTACCAGATCTTTTATCGTGCTGTCTAATAACTAGGACACTAATACTCAAAAGATGTGTTGTTCATTACTGATCCTTGACTGAGACGATGACATAGCGATGGTTACTTGACTTCGTGTGACTGGCCCTGTCCATATAACTTCTAAGAATATTGTAATACACATATATCCTTACTTTAATGAAAAATTATGGTAATAAGGTCTGGTTTCTGTAAGACAAATGTGTATGAAATAGAACTACAGGTGAAAACCTTTCACTGAGCTGAACCTTTCACAACTTCACCTGTGTGTTCTCAGTCTCTGTGTCCTTTTTGTTGCCTCTTTTCACAAATGCAACCAAAAGAGGAAATGCAAAATGGGAAAATGTTGAGACCCTCCAAAGTCAGTGTGAGGCTTCTTGTTGATTTAAATGGAAATGCAAAAGCTAGAGTTCTTGTACTTAGCTTTTAAATAAATTTCCCGCTGTATGGAAGCACTGTCTGGAAATAAATTATTTCAGATTCCTTCCTATTCTCTAGTAATACAACAATATAAAGTCTGAAAATCAATATACCTTGAAAGAATTTCAGCAAAAATGAAAAAGTTTGAATAGTCTGCTTCCAGCTTTTAATATTTATTATTTTGATATTCCAGATTTTGATACTATTTTTTTCTGGAGTAATTCACAGAATCACAGTCTGAGCTTTTATAATATTTACTTGCATGTGGAGAGTATCTGTTAGGTTGTTTCTATTCAAGCAGAGTTTAATCTTTGCATTCACTGATCCTCTCTTCCAGGCAGAGCTGTCACTTAGTTCAGGTCAGTTCAGGAACACTATAAATCAGTACCTTCTTACTAGTCAATCAGCCATTGATTCAATTTTGCAGCACTTGAAGGCAGTCTTTTCTAGTTTAAAACTGAGTTAATGTGGCCTACAAGGGTTGATCCTATAGCTAGGAGTTTGGAGTTCTGGAGCCAAGGCTGATGTTATTGATTTGCACTGTGGGCTCAGGCGAATAATTTTACATTTACAAGGTAGAAATACTTGTTGTGCTTGAGTCTTTCTCTCTTTATTTTTTTCTGTCCATGTTTCTTTTTTTTCTCCTGTGTTAAACTTCAGTTCTTTAAAGACATGGTATCCAATACCATGTAGCTGGAAGTACTTAAGAGATGGAAAATCATGCACCCTGGTGCGTTTCTCAGATGGAGATATACATGCTAATGGAGGTTTTTAAAAAAAAAATTGTTTATTTGCAAAGGCCTTTGACACCTCTGCAGGGTAATTGAAAAAAAGACGAAATGGACCTTAAAGATCTTCAGAAGTTAGTTAGATTTGTTTTTCTGTGGTTTTTCTTTTTGTTTTTTTGAAGGTATGGAAAGCTTTCCTCCCATGCCGTGTCCTGCCTGTGCCACAGCCCGTAGGTTGGAAACACTCAAACCCTTTGTGGTGCCAAGTGGTGGATAAGCAGTGCATCACGATGGGACTGAATTCTGCACTTTCCTATTAAAAAACACTCTGGAGTAACTAAGTCCTCTGATGTGCAGGTTTGATTTTGGTGCCTTGTGCTCCAGAGGAGCTGCCCTCTCACATAGTGGTATTTCTGTGAAGAAGACCTGTGTGTCTATACTTGTGCCCTTCTGGGTTTCAGAGTTAGCTAATGTATATGTGTTGTAACCTTTCAGTAATCTCAGTGAATGAGGAAGGAGTGCTAGTGTGAAGATGCAAAGCTTTCTAGTAAAAAAAGAAAAATCCCTTAAAAAACATCCACTTTTAAAAATGGAACAAAGTTCAGACTTTTGTAATTGTTTCAAAATGAATTATGCTTTATAAGTAATAGCAAATTAAATCTGTTTTCCTCAGGCAGATGAAACTACAAGGATAACTGATAGCAAATGAAAGAAAAGTAGGAATGGACTTTTATCCTCTTATCCTCTTTATTTTCCCCCTCCTCTTGCTGTCTGTGGGTCTTCAGCTGTGGTATTCTCCTTCTTACTTTGAAATTGCCCCAGATAGGTTGGTGTGAAGTTATTGATGCTGTGAGGGAAATGAGGAAAATGTTTTTACATTAGAAAGGTGTTTCATCTGACTAGCCTTGAAAGGTTTGTGTTTTTTTTTTTTTTTTCCAGTAGTAGTTCCATTTTCAAAAATACAGCCAGCATCATAGTGTGGGCAAGTAAAGAAATCAAAGAAATACGTTTTCTGACAGTATGCTGTATTTTTTTGCTTATCAGAATGATTCTGAAATTCTATTCTCTTGGAGCAACAACAAGGAAATATTTCTGGTTTTCTGATTAGGGTAAAAGAAAAAGAAAAAAAAGGGGGGAAATATTCTGTCTGATCTGCAGAATATACTTGGAGCAATTCCAGTGAGACGAGGGATGCTCTGGGTAGTGAACAGATCAGAATCCTGCAAGGGAGACTGCCCTCGGTGCGTAGTGCTCAACAGAGCATCTCTAACTTGTTTAGCTCTTTTATGTCTCAATATTCTGCATTTGCTGAAAAGTAACCATTGGTGCTCTGGCCTGGGTTTTGCTGCTGGTGTCATGAGCAACTGAGCTGATGAATCGGTGCTCCCTGAAGGAGCTTGGCTCTTTGAACTGAGGTGACACGGCACGTGCAGCTGCATCCTCAGCTCTCATGGATGGGCATAAGTGGCAGCTGTGGCAAGCTGAAGATTAGTCCAAAAAGGGATGTTTCTACGCATCTTTAGCTTCTCTAAATATATGCCTGTATATATGCCAATTTTTCTGAGTAATTATTCAATTAAAACTGGAACATTTGAAGAAACTGAAACAAATGAGTTGTGATAACATTATATATGACTGAATTTGCATGTTCTGTTTAATAGATACAAATTGTTACTGGGTTTAGTTTAATTTGTCATCATTTGCCCCTGCATTACTATTGTTTTGGATGCAAAAAAAAAAAAAAGAGGAAAAAAAAAAAAAAGAAAGGTCTGATCTTGTAAATGCTTACTCTTCTGCAGAGACTTGCTGACATCTGTGTAGGAGGTAGTCAACTGATTCAAGCATGTGTCTGCTGATATTTCCACTACCTTTTCATTTCTGGGGACTTCTAGGTACAACTTAGAGTTTGACCACTGCACTGTAGAGTAGCAGCAAATGTAGAGATGAGAATGAACTGAAGCCAGCACTTGTAAAGCAGCTAGTTAATAATATATTTATAAGGCTACTATATATAGATACTTTGATATCAATATATACTATTAAATAATGTATCATGTATTTACAGGAAAGAAATTTCAGCTCTGCAGAAGCAATTGCATGTACAAATACTTGGCAACAAGAATTGCACGCTATGTTGTAGGTATAGAATACATAAATGTGTTTAAATCCAAGTGGAAAATTGCTGTAATTTGTCCAGAATGGGTTAAATGCCATCTGGATTCTTAACAGATCTTGAAGCATGTTATAAAATTGTTTAGATGAAGCATTTGAGGTAGTAAACAGACTTTAAAAATCCACATGACTTTGAACTTGAAAACTGGAGCATCCTCTGTGAGTGGTTTGTCAGTGTGGGAGATGCAATGCTTTAGTGAGCTGCCTCTGGAATAGTTCCATTGAGGAGCTTGGCATTATTGGAAAGTTCTCCACCAAGTGATGGGAATATTTTTTTGGCCTTGCTCTTCTTAACAGAAGGAGCAATGGTTGTATGATAGGACTTTGGAGGTTAAATAACGTTCTTTGATTATATAGAGGAAAACAAGAGCTACTCAGCAGTGTAGATGGTTGGTCTTCAAATCCAGTAAGGCAGGTGGTCATAGGCAGAAGCCAGAAATCCCTGTGTAAATGTTAACACTTATTAAAATCAATGTTTTTCTTTCTGTAGTTTCAGCATGCTAAGGGGAGAAAGGGGAAGAAAAGGTTAATCAAATACCGGCATAAACGACGTGTTGGCTTATAAGGCAGTCATTTCTTATTTCTATTCAAAGCCATTAAGCTGTAATTGTAAGTAAGTTTTCTAGTTTATATGTGTAAACAAAACCGAACCCAACCTACCAACCAAAAAGAAAAAACACCCCCCCAAACCAAACTGAAAATGAACAAACCAAACACTGCTGTGTTTAAGAAACAGTATCAGAGGTCAGATGAACCGACTGCTGACTCAGAAAGTCTTGTCGTGTCTCCTCATGCCCACTGAGGGCAACATGGTTGATGAGTTTGCATTTACTGTAGCTCGTGTCGTGTCACTTGGTCAGATTTGAGCTGT
Source organism: Thinocorus orbignyianus (assembly GCA_013400375.1). Lineage (NCBI taxonomy): Eukaryota > Metazoa > Chordata > Aves > Ciconiiformes > Thinocoridae > Thinocorus > Thinocorus orbignyianus. The sequence continues at coordinate 3,148,404 of VXBW01006525.1, forward strand.
GACAGGCAATTATTTCAGGATTGTTCTTTTTTGAAATAACTTAGTAAGTAGAAAAAAAAAAGAAAAACACTGATAGCATAGCCAAGAAGAGCAATTGACCATGGGGGAGTTGGGTTGGGGCTCAGTATTGGTGGTGGTGTCTTGCGTGACCACTACACTGGAGACTTGCATGAGATGCCTATGGGGGCACATCCCTCTCCTGGGGCTTTGGAGGGAAGCCTCTACTGCCGTGGTTTCTTCTGGCCACAAGATGCTGCTGTCATCCCTGCTCTTTCTTGGCTCCCCAGAAGTTCCTGCTGAGGAGAAGCTACCACAAGAGCTGCTAGTGAGGACCTAGGGCTACCATTAAGTGTTTCAGAATCAAATCCCTTGTTGCTCTCTCACAGCTCCATTCCGCTATCCTCCAACAAGGATCTTTACCTCAAAACAACCCGATGTTGAATGAGGGTAATACATTGCTCGGTGATGATGATGGATTCACTAATGTTATTTGACATATCTTTCATGTTAAAATTAATGTCGTCTTTGATGTTGTGAAGGTTGAATTCGGAGAAGATAATTGATCCTTCAACTGAAAAGGTGCCTTCGGAGTTCCTGGCAGTTAGTAGTAGTTCATTGTTGCAGTTGTGTCCTGGCTGTCATCCTAGTTGTAGACCAGCCTCTTAGCGTGGTGGGTGAAGTACCCAGACTGGAAGTGTCACATGAACATGGGGAAATAGCAAAAATTGAGTGGCTTTGGAGTTTTTTTTCCTTTAAACTGAAAGACCTGGGATTTCTTAAAGTTGCAAGTGTGTCTGTGTCATCTTTTTTTTATTTTATGGGAAAAATGGATAGCTTATTTGCAGTTAGTACTAGATAACAATATTAATTTTCCCCAATGTGTGGGATTATTGTTTCAGAATTAAAAAAACATTGTCTCCAGAAACCTTTCTGAATTTTATTTTGCAGAAGATAGTGAATCTTCAGGTACTCATCCTTTGAAGTGGACTTGAGGATGGTGGAGTGGCCCTGAAATGACTCTGGCATCCTTTAATTCTGGGTGCGGGTATCACAGATTCCTGACTGCTTGTGTTTGTTGCACAGACAAAATTTTTGGCAGTTGTTTGCCCAGTAGCAAAGAATTCTGGTGCTAATGACTTCTGTCTGTGATGTGAAAACTTAGTAAGCTGGAGACTACCATCGTTATGGTGGAATTAGTTGCCTGTTACAGTACTGGGCTCATAGGAATGCAGGTAGACTGATGAAATTCGGTGATCTGTTGGTTATTACAGCTGATTGCAGATTCATTAGAAAGGGACTCTTGAAACTGTAGCTGAGTAACTCCTGAGAGTCCAGAGGTAACAGAGAACTCTGATCTGAGGTCCTAGGTTTTGGACTGTTGCTTTCATTCTTCTGCATCTGAAAGGAAAGTGAAATTTGAATAGAAATTGCTTGGTTTGTGTAGGCGCAAAGATGTATTAGTGGTGTGATGAACAAATTGTGCTTCTGTGTTTCTACAGTGTGGGGTTTTTTAAACTTCTTTGCAGAAGATCCCTTTAATCTGAAGATTTGACTGTTCTCACCGTAGCTTGTAGAGTGGTGGAATGCAGTTCTCTAGAGTACTGTCATTGGTGAACACTCATCAAAATCAGTAGGAATCTCAAAATAGTTATTACTAGGCATGGCATGACTGAGTTTATATGGAGGTTCAGTTATTAAATAAGTGTTCATAGTATTTTAAAGGATACCTTTCACTGTAATTGTGTTGCGACAGATGAAGTTACATATTTAACATTTTGTTTCAAAATTCTTCCATGTTTTCCTGAGTAGCCAGGTGTATTTTCCTTATTACTTGGTTAAGACCAGTGACATTATTATTTTAATCCATGTCTTGGATACAGTAAAAAAAGTGTAATGTGCAGCAGTCACTGACAAGGCATTAATTCATTGTAATACTGTTATCAACAAACTTCTAATAACTTTAAGTACATCTTTGTCATATTAAATGTTCATGTATAGGTACAATGGGAAAGGTTGTTTTCAAATTCAAGGGAAGTGCCAAAGAACACTATTTGTCCCTAATTAAATATTGAGGACTTTTGCATTAAATATTTAATTGGCCAGCTGTACTGCGATCGAGTAGTAGAGAAATGATAAAACCCTGCATTTGCACTTAAAAGACCATTTCTGGGGCAGTTAAGTGACCTGTTGCTAAATTAATTGGTAGGAAGGAAGTGGCTTAAATTAAGACTCTTCAGTGTGTTCCCACCACTGCTGGTCCTGAGAAATGGCCCATGTGGCTATCATGTAACTACACCAGGGCTCTTCTGAGCCATTTTATATATAAGTGCACTGAGAACCTATTTCTGACTTTTGGCTTTCTGAAGAAGGAGTCCAGGAAGCCCGGAAAGGCCATAAGGCACGTAGGGGAAAGCAGGAAATGCTCTTTCTGTTGCATGAGAAGTCTATCAAAATTGGCATTAAAACAATGCAAATTGAAATGTTTCAGGTTGATAGAATTTTTGTCAATTTTACAAACTACTTTGAAGCAGATAGTTACTAAGAAAAAGCGAAGATGCTTTTTCAAAATGCGTGAAATAGTCCTTGTATGTTAAAGAGAAAATATAAAGACAAAAGGGAAGTAGCAGGTGACACGCTCGTGTTTACAGAATGGTTGACTTGGAAAGGGCTTAGATTTGGCCTTATGTTTGTCTTTTTCGCACACTACATATATTTAGTTTAGAAACGGTTTACTTGATTATAATGGATGTGAAGGTGGAACTTTAGATGTAGAAATATTGGAGTGCTCTGTGAATCGTCATGGGTCCAGAAAGCTTCAGAAAAAGAGAAATGTACTTGTGGTGTAAGGTTGCATTGTCGGATGGTCCAGCACCCTGAGCTGGGGTTCTATCCTCCAGCTTAAATTCTGTATTTCAGTAATGGACCCCTGCCCCTAAAGTGGGGACAGGAATTCTGTTATGAACCTTAGTAGTTGTTTCTAAGATGTTTTCAGAACTCTGTGTGTTGGGAGCTCCATGTGCAATGTGTTATTCCAGTCATCATGAAGTGATGTGATGGCTCTGCTCCAATCACTCATCCTCTCTTTTCCATCTCCCCCACCCCTCTGTAAATAAATCACAGAATCACAGAATGATACGTGGTTGGAAGGGACCTCTGGAGATCATCTAGTCCAGCCTCCCTGCCAAAGCAGGTCCATCCAGAGCAGGTTGCATAGGAATGTGACCAGGTGGGTTTTGAATGTCTCCAGAGATGGAGACTCTACCACCTCTCTGGGCAGCCTGCTCCAGTGCTCTGACACCCTCAATGTAAAAAAAGTTCATGTTTAGATAAAGCTTCTTATGTACAAATTTGTACCCCTTACTTCTTATCCTGTAAGTGTTGATTAGATCCCCCCTCAGTCTTCTCTTCTCTAGGCTAACAAGACCCAAATCCCTCAGACTCATAAGAGATATGTTCTAGGCTCTTAATCATCTTTGTAGCCCTCTGTGAAGATCAGCCTCAGATCTCAAGATGAATGATAATTTGGCATCAGATGAACTGGACACACATTTGTCCAAAATTATTTTAGCCTGAAAATTGAGAGAAGGTTTCAACCATAAATGAGAGAAATCATGGAAGAGCATCTCAGTCTAAGGGATTACGTATCTGGAGTTTCCATCTTTGCTGTTGTATACCAAAGAGCTCCCTTGGATATAACTCCCTTGGATATAACTTGAGCCTATGGAGTTTTACTGGTTTTTGTTTCGTCAACAATGTAGTAAAGATAGGTCACACTAGATGTGCACTGGTGTCTTTGTACTTGGATTAATCAGATTATGAGGTTTAAGGAATGGAAAGCATTTTCATCCCAATCAAATACAGTTGAGATTTTTTATTATCTTCTGTAACATATGGGATCGTGTGTGTTCCTGGACCATCTCAGTGTTTGACCTGACACATGATGGTGCCCAAGATCTGTTCTCCTTTATTTCTGTTCCAGACTACAGTCTTGACTACTCTCTTTTACTCTAGACTTGGTTTCTTACTGAATGTTTGAAGTTGATGGTAGTGTATGAGGAGACCTCCAGAGCAGATATTTTGTAGACTTGTGGGTTAAACTTCTGCCACACCTTTCTGTGACTATGGGCAGCTGAACTGAGCGATGCAGGTAGTTCTTTGTTATATTCCTTGAACATACGAGCTATGTTTTTTTTTTTCCAAGTGGAGATGTTGTTTATTACTATTGTAATAAATTCTGTGATTATATTAATGTCATGTAAAAAGGATTCCTGATTTCACTGGGATGTTGTAAAGCTGCACCATTTAATAGGGGTGAATTAGTGTGGAAGGTAGCAAGACTCACGGAAAGTGGATGTTATGCTGTGCAGGTGTACTAGCATACTATAAATTCAGCCAGTACACCACATCTTGACATTTAATAGTTTTATTATTCTGTTTGTTGGTAATTTCTGAGCAAAGAGCGTTGATGAAAACTATATAAAATGCTGTTTCTTAGAGACCGGTGAGTTTGAGTGCCCTTCACATACTGGATTTGCACACACTTTCTTTTTTTCACCAGGCATCAAGTGCTTCCTCTCTCTGTTATCAGTGTGTGTGTAGGTCATAATTGTTTCTATAATTGAAATTATCTAAGTTATGGCCCATATAATGAACAAGGTTTTATGGGGTGTAGAGCACAGGCCCAGTGAAGACTGTTGTGTGCAGGACAGAGAAAGGTAAATGCTTCAGTGAAGACATTGAACTGAAACTTAATGCTCAGCCCTCATATCAAAAGTTGAAGCCCACAAAGTGGGAAAGGTTACCCAGGATTCATGTTTATTTTCATAATACTGTGTTGAGAGATCTGTCGCTTTGTGAAGATAATTTGTATTGCAGAGTGAGATGCTGTTCTTCCTTTGAATTTACAACAGATGATCCATATATACTTCCTAGGGTCTTCTGCATTGCATATATGCATCTGTAGGGACAGATTCCATCGTTTGAGTGTGTAAAACTTTTTCCAACAACCTTATGCAAAATATTTTTTTATCAGAAAACTGATTGCAACAGAGATGATTTAATGAAATATTCTGGTCTTGACTGAAGTTCTTCAATGATTTTTTTCATGTTCACAGTGGGATTTCTGGTAATTCACCAGAGAGACTGTAGCTAGTAGGGTGGGGATAGAGATTTACTTAGGATGAGGGATGCCTGTGTTCAGATCAACTCTTCTTGGCTTCATTCAGATCTGGGACTTGGATTAATATTCTGGCATGCAGTTGAGTGTTTTGAGTGTGGAGCTGCGGTGAGGTGTCTCTCGCTCTCTCTCATGTTTTTGATGTAAAATAAATGTGAGAAAGATAACCTTCATAATCAGGGAGAACATTAAAAAGTTGTTGCAGGATGAAATAAACCCCTCCAGTTTTAATGACAGTCATGGGTGAACCCTGCAACTCCCACGTGAATAAGACAAGACTGTTCATAACTGGGAAAGCTGCTTTAATTTAGCTTGAAATGTGGTCCGTCAGGAAGCCTTATAAGCGACTTTAACCGTATTATGCAATGGAAGAAGGCTATTACTTATCTAATTGCCTAGATTTTCATTAATAATGCAAAGTTCCCCGCTTTTTCATTCCTCCAGGTGATTAACCAAAGATTTTTCTCTGCATCTCGCCTCTGTTTTGAGGGGTGCAATGAACAATCCAACAGATCTTTATCTCTTCTTTTTTTAAAAAAAAAAAAGGAAAAAGAATTGAAGTGATTAACCTTTAATGCAAAGCTACCATGACTGTTAACATCTTACATGGTAGCCATGCTGAGCTAATCCTGAAGTGTTGGGGAGAAGGTTAATGACTGATCCTCGAGAGAGGGGAGAAATTGATCTCCCCTGATGTAAATATAGATCCGAGTGCAAGTCTGAGACTCTTGGAATTTCATTGCTTTTAACTTTTGCTCTAAAACTACAGTGCAACTTAAGTGACAGAGCCTGCCCTGAAACTGTTACATGTAGATAAATGAGCAACTCAGAGTTCCTGAGTTATAATTTTAGCAAGATACTGGGGTGACACCATCAATTGCAACAGCAATGCTTGAGTAGTTGATGTGGTGACCAGAAAGAAGCCTGGAGATGGTGTGAGACATTGGAGGTGGCCTCATCATTTCACAAATGCTGGTGGATACTTAAATTTTACATAAAATGGTGTCCCTGGACCATGCACTGCTGCCATGGGTTTCGTAGGAGAGCTGGAGTTTGTTGGCTGGATTGCTAATGGCCATGGCAGCATCTCTCTCTCTCTGAATTACCTTTCCCTCTCTTGATTAGTGCCATTATCTTAACAAAGCATGAAAACTGCTAATTGCTAAAACGAACAGCTTACATTTGTGTGTAGTTATCAAAGAAATGCTGTATATAGACCACTTGCGATATGTTGTGGTCTTAATTGGCTTTTATTGGTTTATCTTAAGTGTTGGCCCGTGCTTAAACATAATCGCAGGAATCCTTTTATCTGAGTAGCCACAGGGCTGGGATGTGTGAGCAGAGGGCCTGGGAAAAGGCACTGGCTGTTGCTTCCATTCAAAACACTGCTGTGCTCCAGCTGTCATAAAAAAAAGGCAAAATTCTCCAATATAAAATATTTTTATTGTTGTTTCTATGCTAGTTTTTATTTTCTGTGCAAATGACATGGTAAAAGGCAAAGGGGTGAATGTTTTCTTAGGTTGAAGACACTTAACAGCACAATTGTTGCTGACGTTGGAACAGGGTGATCAAAACCCACACCTAATCCTCTAACTTTTTAATGAAATTTTTAATACTTAAGTAGGAAAAAATACCGTGTGATTGCATAGTCAATGCAACTCATGGAAGGATTTTAAGAAATAATATTTTATTGAAAATACTAGGTTTTTTAAAGGTATTGTTCTATGCATAATCATTCAGTGCACTATTTTTTCCATGACCTGATATTCATTACTCCTTTGTGCAGCCGGCCTTCAATTAAAGGGTCAGGCAATTATATCTCATACTAAGCTATCGTTATATTGTGCTAAGTATAATGTTAAATCCAGAGGTACTTTTTAAATACAGAAAGTTACGCTTGCCAGGGTTGTGAGAATTGAAATAGCACGTGGGTTCCAAAGTGAGCTACAAATTTAGACCAACAGTTGTAACTTCTGTGATTTAGCTGTTCATCTGCGAAAGAGAGGAAAATTTCACAGTAGGTCTGTGGGTAACAAAATTTCTGATTTGGAAGTTAAAAAATTAAAAATTGAAAGTTATACTTAAGCATGGGCATTCATAAACTATTTTCTTGCAAGTTTGGAGCCAGCCTCATCTGTGGGTTTTTTTGGCAGTAGATGCTTCACGGGATGGGTTCTCATATTAAAACCAGAGAGCCTTTGTGCTGCGCACTTTTCTACGCCAGTGCTTTGGCTCGGTGATGTGTCCTTGCACTCACTGGAGTATTTCTGTGTCTTCTCCAGCCTCTCCTGTGGTGGTCAGTGTCCAGGAGGTGCCCTACAAGAGGCTTGCGTGGGTCATTCTAACGAGGATTCATTAACTTACTGCCTTGCTGGGCTGTTTTTTCCTGGCGTGGGTGCAAAGGTGATGGTTGGATTGCTTGGGAGAAGGTTGTCCATCACCTTGCTTCTCATCTGGAAAGTCTCCAGCCTAGTTTGCAGCCAAATAACCTTCGTTTTTGAGCCGGGTGAGGGCAGCTCCTGTCGCTGCTGCTGTCCTGCTGCGGGAACATCACTGTGTTTTTATAAAACAAAACATAAGTAAGATGCTGTCTGGGTTTCTTTCTCAAATGACTTTAATACTCTGGGAGGCTCAGTGGAGAATTAGGTGTTTATGCATGGATGAGGAGAAGTTTAATGAAGAGGAAAACTACAGTCTTTACTCATTTTAGCCTCTCTACTGTTTTTCAAATAAATCCACAGTGAAGTTGTAATATTAGGAGCACGCGCCTATTCCTGTTGTACCGTTCATCACTTTAGCATAGAAATTAAAGACAAANAGGCTTTACAGAGCAAACTTTGAAAAATGGGGGACTGCAGGGCTAACAGTGCTGTAAAGTGAACCACTGCTTTAATTTTAATTGACCAGGTTTTGAGAAATGAGGAAAAATTTGACCAGAAAGCAAGAATTTTGCTGGACACAATCTTAAAGCAAAAAAATAAAAGAAGAATTAAAATATATCCATATGGATATATGCCAAGTGTTAGCTGCTGGGGGCAAGGCTTAAAATGCTCTTTGGCTTTATCCTGTTCATCTCCCTGTATGCACATATTTTGCTGCCCTGACTGCGTGTGAGAAAAGGGCAGGGTGAGGTAACGCGTTCGGTAGCATTTATTTTCATAATTTATGCCTGCAGTCTTGAAATAATCTCATTTGTCTTCCACCGTTAGTGGCACGAGTTTTGCTGGTGATGAAGACTGCTGGAAGCAATGAGGGATTCTGTTGTTTCAGCTTTTCATTTGTCTTCTGTAAAGAGTGGTTTTGAATAAAAAGATAAATCGGGGAGCGTTGTGTAATATGATTGCCGGTATGTAACCAACCTGATTTCGAGGAGGCTCGGAGGACTCCGGCTTGTCTGTTCGATAGATAACCAGATTTATCGGGCAGATAATACATTTCTCTCGGGCACAGGAAAAGAACATGTCAGACACCTTCTCTTGTCTTTCCAGGCGATAGATAACGTCGCTGGCAGCAGGAGAAGACCCGTAGCTTTGGTAGCGTGTTACGGGGACGTGCATCGAGGATGAAGGGAAGTGGTGGATCCCCGTGCCTTCCCTGCGGCGGCGTTTATCTGCCCCAAGCAAAATGCAAATAGAGAGAAGCCAGGGCTCTGATTTCTCCTGCGGCTGGGAGTCACTCCTCAAGTGAGCTCTGATCAGGCAAAAACCCATTTCTCCAGTGAACCTTTGCCAGGAGGAAGCCCTTGACCTTCACACCAGGAGTGGTGGCTGTGTCAGAGCTGCCCTGGGGGGACGGCATTGCTTCGCCTGCAATTACTCACAGAAACAACTATACAAACTCTAAACTAAGCCAACTCTAAACCATCAGCAGTCTGGCAGCAGCCGTATGGCACTCAGCATGGATTAATTTTTCCCTCTTTTTAGGAGTTTTGCAATTGTAGAGCAGCGGTGACCTGTACCTGTAGTTTTTCTAGGTTAAAACAGCAGGTTATAGGCTGTGCTGCAAAGTGGTGAATCAAGAGTCTGTAGAGTAGAAATGATTTAAAGCTCTCTTTTTTTCTGAAAAAAAAATCATGGAAGATTTTGGCAACTACGAACACGGGAAACAGAAGTATTTGTGTTAGGCATTTTGTGCAGCTTCTCTCCTTGTTTACTCTGGAGTAAATCTGAGCAAGTGCTGGTGATTTAGGATTTATTTGGTGTAAATTAGATTAAAAGTCACCCTTGGGGCTTAATTAAGCAGTGATATAAACGGTGGAGTAAGTTAAACGCTAGCAGTAGATTTCGCAGATAACAGGTATGAATGGATGCAAATAAGCTTAAATTTTCATTGATGTAGAAATTTTAATTGCATTTGCTGCTTGCTGTCTGGGGGACAGACTAGAGTCCTGGATTACAAGCCTGCATGGCATCTGCATTCCCACTGGCGTCCTGCAGCATCTCCTGAAGCCGTGCTGCTGCCTCTGTATGCTCGGTGCCCTCCTGCCATTGCAACCTGGGGTTTGTCTTTTGCTGGTTGATTCCACTTATTCCTCTGTCTGTGAGCCAAAAGTATGTATAAATCCACATTTTTGGTTATACTAAGTGAGGGGGTGTGACTTAAGGAAATTTTCCTAAAGACTCCTCCTTGTTGTTGGCAAAACATTGTACAAACAGGCTTCAGTCTCCCAGTTGCACCAAATGCAATCACTTTCCGACTGATTAAATACCTTACCCGCAGAACGGGTTATTAAATTTGCAAATTCCAGTGTGCTGTCTCCTGTTTTGCTCCTGATAGCTAAAGGTGGCCGTGGAAAGTTTTAATATGTTGTCCCTTCTGTTTCCCTGATAGATGTTTCTGCCAAAACGGGTGAGGTGATGAGATCAGCATCGGCCACGTTTTGTATGCAGAGGCAGCGCTGCGGGCGCAGGCTGAACCCTTGGCAAAGCATCTCATTAGCTTGCCACATACTTGGTGGTGGGCACACAGACCTTACAACTATGTCATTACTGTGCTTAACGAAGGAAACTGCCGCTTGCTAAAGCACTGGCAAGATGTATGTGTATCTAGCTTGGCTAGTTTTATATTCTGTTAAATATTAAAGGTTGTTTCTTTTAACTAAAGGCTCCATGGAAGTAATAGGGAGCTTGCATTTTATTTTCTGTTTGATTGAATCCTGAATTCAGTGCTAAAAGTATCAGATAAATTCATATTAAAAACTCCCAACTCTTTCCATCAAGGAGATTTGATTATAACTCAGTCAGAAAAAATATTTTCTTTTCCTAATACCTAACTGATTAGCTTTTAATGTTTAAAAAAAAATCAAAGTGGTATTGAAGACTGTTGATGTAAAAAGTGGTGAACTTTTAGAAGTAGTTCTATTCACTTTCGCAATTTGATTACTGGAATGGGAAAGTGCAACCTCAATTAGGAGATGTGGTTACCAATATACTGGGGATTTAACACCTGATGGGACTGATCCTGTTGCTGTTGAAGAGCAGTAAAACCTTTCCAGAATGCAGCAGTTTTTTGTAGTTGGGGCAGGAGACATATGCTTTGATTGCCAATTTATTGGGAACTGAGGACTCCCCTCCCAAAAGCAGGGGGAGAGGATTTTGAGGGACGGTTCAGTCTATTGAATTTGAGTTTTATTCCTTCTCCCACACAGTAATGCCCAAAAGTCCATAGCAGCGTGTGGCTTCTCTGAATCCTTTTCCCCGAGAGGACCTCTGTCATTTTTATTGCACTTCTGCTCTGGTAAACGTGGCAGCAGTTTGTAGGGCATCGAGCTGCTTTTCCCATCCCATAAAAATAAAATTGCTCTGGGGGAGTCCCTGAGCAGCAGCTGGTGATGCCATCCTTGGTCTCCTCACTTGGCCTGGGGGGGAGCTGATCCTTTGCCTCTGCTACATCTCTTGTGGGGCACACGTAGCATCCTTCCAGGAGGGCTTCTAGCAGAAGTCGAGAGCAGGGGTGGTTGGGAATACTGAATGACCCATTCCTCTGGAGACACCTGTTCCCATGGTGGGGTAGTCCTTCTCCTGGGCCTGTGGTGGTCTGGTGGAGCTAGGACATCCAGCTCCAGTGCTGGTGACTAGAACAAGAGCAAACCCTGCTTTTACATCTTACCTGTTCAATTAAAATAGAAAATAACAGCTAGACTGGCTTCCTCAAATCAGACCAAAGCCTTAAGGTTTTACTTCTGAAGGTCTGCTTGGTTTTAAGTCACTTGCTCCGATTGCCTGTTTTGAAGGTTTTTATGACTTATCCGTTTTCTTTATTTAGATTAAGAGAATAATTGAAGTGAATCCTTGCCATATAAGATATGGAAGTTCAAATGTAGGTCATATTTAAAAGGGTTTTTAATGAACTTCGTTAAAAATGTCTCCTGATTTCCTCTGGTGTATTCAAGGGAATATTTTAAAAGCTGCTGATTTAAAGCCTGGCTTATATAAACTTATATATTGAGATCTTAAAAGATTTTTTTTCTCAGTATGAATTCGGGCCAACTCTGAAAGTGAGGTTATACTGTAAGTCCTTAGGAGGCAGAGATACTAAAACCATGTTGTTCCATATCCTGGTGTTGTAGGCCAAAAGTCCTGTCCTTTAAACAACTCCCAAGCAACACATCAGTGCAGTGGTACTACATGGTATGGATGTTCTGTCTGCCCTAGGACATTAGGATTTTTCACATAAGTTTCCTAGGCACTTATTACTTGGAGAAAGTTGATGCTGTCTCTACTTTGAAATGCTTTTCAAAATGTGGTTTAACTCAAAGAGAATGAGTGAATTCCTGTAGCTGGGCTATCTCACTAATTTTTCAATCCTTGTTCTGCTGAGTACAGGTGTTACAGAACTTACACACCTTGCTCACCAGTTGTTAGCCACTTGTCCAGAGTGATGGAGAAAAGCATCACTATTGCCTGACTTCTCGCTGTACACCTCTGCAAGGCTTGGCACCTGCTCTAAAATAGTGATGTCTGCATTAAATATTAAGAAATACTGTGCTGTGCTATGGGAAGTCTGTTGAAACAGAGAACTACAAAAACTGGAGGAGCTCATTCTGTAAATGCACGCGTGTGTGTAGGTTTTTTCTTCCCTGTCAGGCCGTGTGGGGACTGTCAGTGCCTTATGTGACAGCTTTCAGAGCTGTAAGCCCAGGTGCCCACGGGAGGTCAACTGAACGGCGAGCAATTCATTGTGCTGTATTGCACGGTATCTTGTGGGAACTTCAGTTTGTCAAGTGAAAAGCTTTAAGGCCAACGGCTCAGGAGGATTGCTCTAACTGTACACTTATCCCATTTCCTTTGCAACTCAGCAATTTTTTGTGTTTTTTTAGAATAAGCTCAGCACTCACGATGTCTTACTGAAAAACTGTTTACAATTATTGTTCACAATTATCTGCAGAAGGAGCATGGTGGTTAGTGTCGAAATAGTGAAACAATTGGGCACCTTGTACCTCGTCTAGGAATAATTGACTCATTAATCTTAACTACATCAACCCCATTACATGAGGGTCAAACATAGTTTAATTCAAATAGGAGGGTACGCGTCCATTTACACTGCAGTTCTGGCAGTTATTCCTCTTCCCAGAAAATTTGCTAATATTTTTACAATGAAGTTGGGAAGAGAGGAGGAGGTGCCGAATAAGCTGTAATGAATATCCTGAGACAAAAAGAGAAGCTGTGTGGCAGAATTTAGGCCTTTATGAATGGGATTTTGAGGAATAGTAAATGAGAGCCATCAAATGAGAACAAAAAAAGAAAAGGATGTGTCTTTTTATTTACTTGCTTTTGCCCCTTGCTGGTGGTTATGTGCTGGTCATTTTATCCTCCACTTGGAAATGTTTTTTCACCCATGTACTTAGGAGTCTCTACTCCTTGAGTCAGTTATTTATTGGTACAAAATAGTTCCTAAACTTGAATTTATTTTTGTTTTTCCCCTACCAAATCTGCATATTGCAGAATACCACCTTGTAATGTTGCTGTGATGGTGCTGTATTGTAATCTCAATAATGTGGTTCCTCTTCTTGTCCAACCATCAGCGAATACTATTCAGTGTCTGGTAAATAATGGGCAGAAGTAGCAGTCAAAAGGTGAATGTTAAATAGTCAGTCCTAAAGAGATGGTCATCAAAAATCATTCAGCTTATCTTTTATAGACACACCTACGCTTCTGCTTAATCAATTTTTACGTGAGCTCTTTGACATCATTGAGTGCTGCTGGCCAGAAGAAGGGGAGGCCAGATGACGGGTGGATCCATGTGGTGTCTGTGCACTGAGATGCGTTTCTGAGCATCGTGGAACCTGGATAAATTGCCTGCAGAACCCATGGAAAACAGGTGACTTTCGCTGAAGGGAGAATTTCCTGCTGTGAGGGGAGAAAAGCGTGGGCTTCCTCCAGGCTTTCCTCCTCCTACATGCTGGAGTGGAGATGCCATGTGTGGTTGGGTGTTACAGAACCTCAGGATAGCCTGTAAGTCAAAAATGCTACCCACCTGAAATTGCATCATGGCCACCAGTGGTGAGTTATGTCCATCTCTAGCACAAACTGGTAGTAAGCCTCTTTGGCTGAATTTCAGAGTGTCTGTTGCAAATCCTTCCCTGTGTTCCTGCAAAAGCAAAGGCTGTCTTAGAGTTAGTTGCTGCAGATGGAGTCTCCTCGAAAGGTGCTTCCCAAGCCCTTGTCTGCAAACTGCTCTTCCTGTCCATGACCATGGAAGCAACTTTTTAATTTAGAAAGCTTGTAGAAAATATATATGAGCCATAGCTCAGAAAGAAACTGCCAAAAATAGGAGAGCATAGAGGTACCAAGTTCTCGTTACTGGTGGATATATAACGTGTGGCAGGATTGTTGTTGAAGGGCCCAAAATGGCAAAAGGAAAAGGTTTAAACTTTTTCTACTGCCTCAGACTCTCGTGACACTGCACAGCCTGTCAGTGCTTTGGCAGATGTGAGAAATACAGGTCAGATAATGCCAAGAGCCCTGTTAATGATACTGAAGATATTGGTACCCTTAAGCAAGCTAGGCATGAAAAGACTGGGAAAGCTTTGTACTGTTTTGTGCTATTCCACTCGCTTCCCTGAGACAGCTTTGTTTTAGTTAGACTGTAGCGAAAGAGGGGATTATCTGGAGAAAAAAACTGCATCTGATCTCTTGCTTGTGTTGCCAAGTTGGTAACATCTAGAAGGAAGCCACAGTTTTAGAGATGACCCTTAAGGACTTTGCAGAGAAGTGATTCACATCATTGATAGTCACCATTGTATTTTATCCAGTAAATGGATGAAGAAGGTGTCAAAATTTAAAGAAAAAAAACAACTGAGAAAGCTTCAGAATCAAATTTTGTTTAGTAATGTTAGATTGGAGGGAGATGCCAGTGTAGTGGGGGCTGTCAGCTGCTGGTGTTTTGCTCAAGAGAAAATTGCAAGATGAACGCTTATGCTGTCTGATACTGATGCTGGAGTCTTCAGGGATTACAGATGTATACAGAGATGGACAGGGCAAAACAATGAGAAAATCGGTATGATTTGGGATTCCAGAAGTTGCTGCCGTGTTATGAAAATGATACTGTATGTCTGTCATGAGGAAGAGGTGACTTGAAGGTCACAGGAGATTGCTGCTCCATGCTGTGGAGTAATAGGTGATATCACATGTGGATTGCAGTAGCGCAGGTGATGGCTTATGATGTTTCGTAAGCTCTCCATGACTCTGATAACTTGAAATGAAAGATGTTAAGGTTTTGCAACGTAGCATAACCTACACAAATTAATTTGTTTCCTGGTGATATTGACATTTGGAGGGGACTTGTGTCTATCCCAGAAGCAGCTGAGTCACCTGAAGGGACTCACTGATTATTGGCAAATTTAGTTTGTGGTTTGACCATGTCCATTTGGATGGTCTGCATTCACAGAATCGTAGAATGGTTAGAGCTGGAAGGGACCTTAAAGATCACCTAGTTCCACCCCCCTGCCACAGGCAGAGACACCTCCCACTAGACCAGGTTGCTCAAAGCCCCATCCAGCCTGGCCTTGAACACTTCCAGGGATGGGAGAGCCACAGCTTGTATGAGCAACCTGTTCCAGTGCCTCACCACCCTCACAGCAAAGAATTTTTTCTAATATGTAATCTAAATCAACCCTTTCAGTTTAAAGCCATTACCCCTTGTCCTATCACTATTCTTCCTGACAAAGAGTCCCTCTCCAGATATGGAAGGCTACCGTAAGTTCTTCCCAGAGCCTTCTCTTCTCCAGGCTGAACAGCCCCAGCTCCCTCAGCCTGTCCTCATAGGAGAGGCGCTCCATCCCTCTGATCATCTTCATGGCCCTCTGCTGGACCTGTTCCAACAGGTCCATGTCCTTTCTATTTTGAGGACTCCAGAGCTGGACACAGCACTGTTTAGTTATGAAGAGCAGGACATGGTGAATGCTCTTGAGGACAGGTTAAGGACATTCTGCTCATCAGAGCTTTCTCAGACAGAACATCTGAGAGGTGTCACAGAGATTGGAGACAGAATAAATCAGGACTTCTGCAAGAATGTGAAGTACTGAATAATCACTGAAAACTTCTGAATCTTGCTTCAGATGTGACCTGTGGTTCCTTGCTCTCAGTGCAGAAAATACATCGCTAGAAATGCTGCGACCAAGTGAGTCATCTGTGTTGTTATATAGCAAATAATGTTTTTGAGTAGATAAAAGAAGCCATCTCCTGTGAGTCTAGTAAAATGTATGTATGTGGAAGATGATACATGATTACTGTTAAACTTTATAAATCTTTTATAGTGTGGTAAACGGGCTAAAACTATCTTGGCTGGAAGGAGTATGCAAATTAAAAATAAAATGGAAATTGAGAAGGCTATAAGGGAAAGGAGAGATACCTATATTTGCCAGAGTACATGAGAAAAGGATGTTCTAGTATTACATTTGCATTGGTGTAATCCAACTCTGAGAACTGGGGAGAGGAGAAATCGCTAATCAGCAGAGCTGTCTCAGCAGCAGGCTCAGGTAAGGGCGAGGAGAGACTTTCTTTGAGAGGAGAGAGGCAGTAGAGATAAAAGTCAAAACTGTTCCGAGCAGCTCTTTTCCCAGGAAAGAATGTTAGGTGCCCAGCCCCTGACACTCCTGGTCTCCAGCTTGGATGTGGTGCCTGATGGTGGTGGTGGGAAGGGGTCGGTTTGGTAACGTTAATGCCACAGGGCAGAAGCACTGCTGCTCATCTGCAGAGCTGGTAGCTCAGAGGTGCTCTGAACAGCATCAGCACCTAAAGGCAAGTGAAAGTTTCAGATATGCCTTGGTATTTTTCCTTTGCTCGCATCAATCTGACATTTCTTTCCCTGCCTGAGGCTGCTGTAGGAGTGGTGATGGTGATGGGCTGATCCTACAGCAAGGGGCATCTCATTGCTCAGGGAGTGAGGAGGCTGATAGGCGGTTTCTTCACAGAGAATCATGTCTCTCACCATGGTTATGGGCTCACAAAAGTTGGAACATCTTTTCTACCAACTTGGGGAGGAGGGGTGGATGAAGCTGAAGGATGCCTGTTCCAGCTGATGTGAGCCAGTGCCCTTTCAACATCTGGTGGGAAGATGGCCAATGACTTAGCCATCCATGTCAAGAGTAACTATGGGAAGAGTTCCTAATGTTTTTTATGCATGTTACTGACATGCTGACCAAACTGGAGTGCTCCATAGGCTTTGAGGGACGTGGAGGTGCCCATCAGCTGCTGGAGGTGCTTGAAAGATTTAGCGTAGTTCTTGGCTGCTGTAGTTAAATTGTGAGATTTTGCATCCCCAGAGGAGCGTAATCTGCAGTGAGGGAAGGCAGATAAAGTGCAGTGTGCTCTGGCGTGTTGCCTGTAAGCATGTGGCTGATGGGTTGCTCATAAGATGGCAACTCATCTAGGACTGTCAGTACTGGCGTTTAAACTGGGCAGGAACCTTAATCCAACATAAATTGTTATGAGGCTTTCAATTCCCACAAATTAAGGTTTCAGCAGTAAGTTTCTTTCAAAAGACAGGAAGATTTCCTAGCGCTGCGATCTGTGATGTATTATTTGTCTACCCTTATGATTCAGTTTTCTGTGTGCTACTTAACTGCTGTGAGGAGAAAGGAAAAAGTGATTTTGCAAGGCTTTGTGAGATGGAGCAGGTCATACGCAGGGGCACTCCAGGAGGGCCAGGTGGGGCTGGAAAAAATGAGGAAGCCTGGGGTTTGCTCAGGCATGGATGGAGCTCCTGGCCTGGGTTGGCAGCAGGATCGGTGCTGTCCCATTAATGGGGTGGCTCCAGAGCAGCTGGGTGACACCTTGGGGACCTCTGTGCTCTGCCGAGGATGGGGTGCTTGCTGCTGCTTCCCTGCAGTACCCCAGTTTGTTTGACTGGGTCTCTGCTGTACTTTGCCTGGAGTAAGAGGTCAAGAAGTGGACATTTCTTCAAACCAGCCGTGCTTGTGTGGCTCCACGGGGCGCCAAAGCCTTGGCCCATTGTCATAGTCCTGTGTCTCAATTTGTACTGGCTATTTTAATCTGGAAAGGTGTGTTGATTTCCCCCTAATTGTACTATTTAAAGGAGTAAGATGCACTGAGGTGCTTTTAATTTTCTGTTGAGTTTCTGAGCATCCCTCAGGATGCATTCAAGATGATGTTTGCAGATTTTATGTTGCAACCATGAAAGACAAAATACTTCCTTTTCTGAGATAAAGGAGACTCTCATATAATAGCATGATGTATAGATCTGGTCCTTAAGGAAAAGAAAGAAAGTAGTGGTGGATTGGAAGAGGGATATTTATGGAGGCATTTTTTTTTCCTGTTAGAGCAAGGATACTTATTTTTAGTTGGAGATCTTGTACCAAGCCAGTTGCAGACAATCAATTTCATATCAAATAATATAGAATGTGTTGTCAAATTATATATGCAAATTGATTATGAGCTTGTGTATAATGTATTATTAAATTTTATTTTTAGCCTGGGTTGTGAGTGCTCCTATTCAGTCTGCTGCAGAGTCTAAACCAAATTTCATGGAGGGGTAGAAGTCTCAAAGGCAATTTATACTTCTGTATGTGTAATGAAAGCTGGTGGCTGCCTAGAGCAGACAGGTGAAATGAGTGCTCCTAGGGATGGGAAGGCAGCAGCATGTGTGGTGAGGACCTATGGATGGTGAGGTGATGAGGAAGCTGAGGTTGCAAAGAAATTTGAGAATAGATGGGTGGGCTTCTAGGGAGCATCTCTGTAAAAATCCAAGCTTCTGTGCGTCCATGGGACACCTTCTTAATTAGGTAAAGCAGTAAAGGATATTAGCATTCTTTTTTTTTGACTGAATTTTATTTGCATTAATTGCATTTAGAATGAGACTATAACTTTTTAGCAAGGAGAATGGGTAGCTACTGTTTAGATTTCATTTCGATAATTTTCATAATAGAATCATAGAATGGTTGGAGTTGGAAGGGACCTTAAAGATCATCAAGTTCCA
>VXBW01006525.1:3167064-3202677 GCA_013400375.1 Thinocorus orbignyianus
GTCACAAGTGCAGAGTAGAGGGGGAGAATCACCTCCCGTGACCTGCTGCTCACACTTCTTTTGATATCCTGTTTTACATTAGAAACCCAACTTCAGGCATGTAAATGGCCACTCTTATGTTCAAGACACTGAAACAATGAGGAGTTGTGCAAAGCAACCAAATGGCTTGATTTAAGAAGAGGGCACGTATGAAAAGAAGATGCAGCATCATTTTCTGTTGTTGATGAGGCTTGATTCTTGTGTGAGCGTGGGAATCTCCTGTGATACAGAGCAGAGCCTAAAAAATGGAAGCACATCTTTATGGTATGGGCTGTAAGGTGACTACATGCAGTTTTAGGATAGATCCGAATTTATTATCTCTGTTGGTTTGTGTGTGTGTGTCTTTTCCTTGCTCTTTGTAGTTATGGTTCTTAGAAAAACTGTTAGTTTCCCTGAGATACTTAAATTTTTAATTTTTTTTTACCTTCTTTGTGCTTTGGTTCAAGATATACGTGTTTTCTTTGCTGTGATATTTCTGAGAGGCTGCAGTAGAGGAAATGTTATTAATGAACACATTGAATAATTACCTTAATGAGTCTGGTTTATGTATAGGACTGCTCATTTGCATAAACCACATGTTCCAGGCCTTTATCCAAAAATTTCCTCCTAGAAATAAAGTAAAAAGACTTTTAACCAAAAAGTTTGGTTTTGAAGTGGATTAAATTGGTAACAACTTCCTTTTGAGTTCAGTGATGGCAGAATCCGGTCCAATACTGTAGTATTTCATATCAAATATTGTAACTTCCATTTATACAGGGTTTATCTAGCCCTTCTAGTGCTCTTTGTAGTCTTTCAAAGAGAGATTTAGGGAGAGCTTTTAATTTGTACTGATCTTTTTTGAAAGAAATTGAAATTTTCATCATGAAAAATTCATACATACTGTACTAATGAAGAAGCTTATGCTTTAGATTTATCTAGACATATTTTTTTGTATGGTTTCTCTCCGCTAACACTGCCTCCTCTTTTTCCTCTAGTACAGTCTTTTTGAACTGGATCCTTTCAGAATGGAGTCATTTCTTTTCAGAAGCTTAGGCCCTTGCACAAGCTGGGTTTTTTTAAACATTTTTAATCTATCTTAATATTTTTCATATCCTATAGCAATACATAATAGCTTTTATTAAGATACTTACAATGTCTTTTTAAATCTCCAAATAACACTTGACATGTCAGGATTATATATAAGCATAACCTCCTTTTTTTTGAGTATGTCTGGAAATCACAATGAGCCTGATGGACACCTATTTTTCATAGGCTGCTGTTTTAACCCCCCTTAGGCAATCAGAAGAGAACTCGCAGTAGTAATGTAATGTGAATAATTTTGGGTACATTTCTTTTTCATTTCTCCGAGATGCCTGTAAAAGAGGCTGGCTTTTGGAGAGTTTCATCACCTGCTTTCTGCAATTCCAACCCATTTACTGTGTTCTGTAAGGGGCACCTGAAATCACTGCTCACATTTGAGAATATTGATAAAAAGGTTACAGTGATTTTTTTTAATCTTTTTTTTTTTTTACAGTATTTTTTTTTCTTTTTTCTTTTATTTTTTTTTCCCTGTCGGCTTGTCCTGCTGTATTGGGATAGAAGGCTGTATATTGGGTAGAGAAGGGACAGGGTTCACTGCTTGCATACCTTTTTGTTTGTTTGCTTAGTACTTTAAGATTCAAGTTTATCTCTTTAGCCATCCTTAACTACAAGAAGAATGTATGTAAACATAAAACTTCTTTTTTTTTCCAGCTCTTGACCCTTTCAAAGCAAGGTCATATCCATATTAAAAGTACATATCATAGCTTAAGTAGAAGTTACAGGCTGAATGCAGATATATATTCAGGAAGGTTCTTTGGCCCATTTAATGCAGGAAATTAGACTGGATGTGCATAATGACCTACTTGAATGGTGTCAGTATTTGTGAGAGTTTTAAAAAGTTTGCATGAAAACAGATTATCCATTCTTCTATTCAGAAATAAACAAATTTTGAAAGGATTTTAAATTTACAGAAACTTCTCTGTATTGAAATGGAAACATGTTAAGCAGCTTCTGTTGGGTTTGTTTGAAGAGAAGGTAGAGACTTGGGGGGGAGGGTGCACTTAAAAGTGTGTATGTACAAAAGCAGAAAGAATTGTGCTGCTGCACTGTATCTTCATTCCTAATGAACCTGTGTTCATAGAACAATATGTTTATTTTTAGCTCTTAGAGCAATTTCTGGTTCTTCTCTGATGAGAAATGGTATGTGAGAGGAAAAAAGCTGGCAGCTCAAGGAAGGAGAAAAAAAGGAAAGTCAGTACTTTTGACTTATTTCCCTGTATAGGTTGTTTTGCATTAATAAACAATGACATTTAATACAAGAAATATGTAAAGTGAAGAAAATCAGCAATGTTCTTCCTGTGTTTCAGCATCTATATGTCATTTTGAGTGCGTAAAACATCCACTGAAATACCACTAAAACGGAAGCCTTTGTACTGTATGAAATCACTGATAATGTTAGAGCTTCACCGTTTTGCAATGAGGTGTGTGTGGTATGTCTACCCTGCGTTAGGGTGCTAAGAAATAAAAAGCCTGTGCAGGTAAACCTTGAGTAGGTTCACTGGAGCTGGTACGTGACTCTCTAGCTGGTACGTTTGTATCTGAGAGGCATCCTGAAGTTTCTTCTGAAGTTATGGACCTTATACCTACAGAGGGACAGAGTCCTGCTACCTCTAATCTGAAGATCTTCCCTTGCTTGGAGTGCTGCCACTGTTGTGTTTTGGGGTCTTGGTGGTTCCCTGCTCCCCTCTTTCCTGGTGTGGAAGGGTGGGCTCTTCTACTCCAGAACTCCTGTGTTCAAGCAAGGGCTTTTCTTAAGGCGCAGTGGCTTTGCTGTTGTTTCTACTGAAAAAAAGTGGTCTGAGGTTTTTATTTTTGGTTTCTTTTTTCTTTTTTTTTCTTTTTTTTTTGTTGGAGCCTGGAGTACCACTTCAACAATTTATGGTTATTCTTTCCCTTCTTGTTTAACCTGGATCTGCTCTGTGCCTAATTGGACGTGATTCCACACTGCATAGATTCTCCACGGCGAGCGTCATGGATAGGCACTTTCTTTAAATAACTGACTGTCTTCTTGTGGCAGATCTCTGCTCGTATTTCTTCTCGTATTCACTGTCTTGGTGGCTGTGCAGTAATTTGAGTCTCGTAGCCATGGTTTGCAGGGGGAATTATTTAGAAAAGTTGCTGGCTGAATGCAGCACTGCTTTGATACCTGGAAGACAAACTGGCGTTAGAATTAGACTTTTGCTCAGCTGGGTCCAGATGCTGGTACAAGTTTTGTTAGAGATGCAGTTGCTTCTTGGGATCATCATTCAAATCTCTGATAGTAATTGGCCTAACCCAGAAACAAAGACCTCCTTTTTTCTTTCTTTTCTTGGTGTAAGGTAATCAGTCAGTGTCTGTATGATGTTCCTTCATGGTTTAAATGCTTTTTGATCATAGAATAGTTTGAATTGGAAGGGACATTTAAAGGTCATCTTGTACAACCTCCCCTGCAATGAGCAGGAACATCTTCAACTAGATCAGGTTGCTTAGATCTCCGTCCAACCTGAGCTTGAATATTTCCAGGCATGGGGCATCTACAGCTCCTCTGGGCAACCTGGGCCGGTGTCCCACCACCCTAATTGTAAAAAATTTTTCTATCAAGTCTAAATCTTCCCTCTTTTAGTTTAAAACCACTATTCCTTGACCTATCACAACAGTCCTTTTTAAAAAATTTGTCCCTGTCTTTCCTGTAGGCCCCTCTTTAAGTAGTGAAAAGCTGCAATAAGGTCTCCCCAGAGCCTTCTCTTCTCCAGGCTGAACAATCCAACTTACCCAGCATGTCCTCATAGCAAAGGTGCTTCAGCCTCAGATCATTTTTGTGGTCCTCCTCTGGACTTATTCCAACAGGCCTGTGTCTTTCCTGTGCTGAGAGCCCCGGAGATGGATGCAGGTGGGTTCTCACCAAAGTGGCACCGAAGGACAGAATCACCTCCCTTGATCTGCTGGCCATGCTGCTTTTGCTGCAGCCCAGGATGTGGTTGGCCCTCTGGGCTTCGAGTGCACATTGTTAGCTCATGTCCAGCTTTTCATCCACCATCAGCCCCAAATCCTTCTTGGCAGGACTACTCTCAATCCCTCCATCCCCCAGTCTGTATTGATACTGGGGATTGCCCCAGCCCATGTGCAGGACCCTGCACTTGTCCTTGTTGAACCTCATGAGGTTCATACAAGCTCACTTCTCCAGCCTGTCCAGGTCCCTCTGGATGACATTTTGATATCTCAAATTATGTGAGATTTTGATATGTCATGACTGTCACCTATTCCCATGGGGTCCAGGTCAAATGTTGAGACTGTGACAGCTGCTTTAGTGAGTACTGACAACATAGATCTGCGTTTGGAGGGTCCTCGTGGCTGGAATGAGATGACATTCTCCCAAGGTGGTGTTGGCAAGGGAGTCTGCAGCTTTTCCTGGATGGTCCAGTATAGTTACGAACCTGCCTTTTTTGATTGTCCTGACAGCTTGTTCACCTGCAGATAGGTTATGCAGTGATATTTCAATACTGCTTTTCACAGGCAGAAGGTGTTTGCACAGCACAGTGATCTAGGGGTAGTGAACCTTCCCTTTTGTGTGTATGATTGCCACCTATGCCCACAGAACATCAGGACCAGCCAGATCAGTCGGATGTACTCTGGACCCAATATCTGTCTTTACTAACAAAAAATGGTAAAGTGATATTCTGCAAAAAGTTTTTTAAGTTCTTCCCAAATAAATCCTTATATTTGGCTTATAATAATGCCTCTATATATTCTGTATGAGACGATGCATGGCTGACCTTCCTGCCAAATGCTGCATGTTGTGTAAGCATGACTTGGGCTTTTTCTTATTGATTATTCTAAAATACAAATTTACAATTGATTCTCAAGTCTTGGATGCTGCTGCAAACCTCTGCTAGGAAGAGATTTATATAGATGATACTCACTGCTACATCCAGCGTATGGAAATATACTGAAACACTATTTTTAGATGTTTTGTATGGCAGTCAGGCTTTTTGCTCGCCCTCTTGCCTGTACTTTTTATTTCTTGCAATTTGGAGAGTTTTGGATTAAAATAAAGAGAAAATTAGGTACAACATAATCAATTTACCCTTAGCTTTCACAGTCCCTTATTACAATTGCTAATTTATCAGTAGGTAGTTTTATCAGTGGGTAGGCGCCTTTCTTTTTGTAATGGATATTGAGGGTAATTTTAAATGCAACTTTTAAGCTTAGCAAATTTATATAGTACTTTGGGAGATTAGTTGCTTATGTATAAAGAACTACATGCTTTTGAGGGGTGTTCCTATGGCCCTCTTGTGTGTTTGTTTGTTTGTTTGTTTTATTATTTTTAATTTTTGTCAGAAGAATCAGTGATTTCCTTAGCAAGGTGTAAGTATGAATAAGTATTGGAGGTGGAAGCAGGTTAACTTTTGAAAATTCTTTGAAAGTCTCGAGTTAGAGAAGTCTTTTTCAATTCATGATTCCTACTGTATTTTTCAGAGTGGATTGGGGTCTGGGAAAAACTGTTTGGGTTTTATGTTCTGCTGGATGCTGTTCCCATGCTTCTGGGTTTTGGGTTCATTAGGGTTTTGTTTTGTTTTTATTTCTCCCCCCCCCTCAAATGATCTTCAATGAAACAGAACTGGCAATTTCCTGTCTTTCTGGCTTTCCTTTCTACCTCTGTATTTTTGCTTCCTTGTTTTTTTAAGAGCTTAACATCAGTAGCATCAGAACAGAAAACATTGGAGGTACTAAATAGGATTACATAAAAACGATGGTTTAATTGAGCTCTTACACACGATAAGAAGATTTTCTTATTCTGCTGAACTGCAGTTTACGGAGGTCCTTGGCAAAAGAATGCCAAGTTGCTTTTGGCATTCATTAACACTAAGTCCAAATCACTGCTGATTTTGTCTAGCAGGAAAACTGACAAATGGAGAAGAGCAGAGCCTGTGATTGTAAGCATATTTATATTTGAAAATGTTCTTTTTCCTGTAAGTTGAGGGAAATTCTTTCCACAGGACAAGCAATTCTCTGTTTTCCTTTATCTTAGACGTGGAATGATCCTGCAAAACAATTGCTGGCACGACGAAATCCCAATCTCAAAAGTAGGACAGGAAGCGTTTTCCACTTTCTACAGATCAATCTTTTTGTATAACTCAAAGCAATTGCAGTTCTTTAAAAGAAGACTCATGTACTGGAGAAAAATTACATAGTAAATGGAGTTCTAACTCTAGAAGTAACCCAATTCCCTGCTAGTTTTAACACACAAGAAAAAAAAAATAGGCAAAATTATGACCCAGTTCTTGTGCTGCCTCTGCCTAACAGTGTTTGGTAGATCAATTTTTAAAGAGATGCCCAGGGCTTGCAATATATTTACTCCTGCCATTTAAATTATAATTTTATTTTAGATTTGTTTGTGTAATAGATATATTGGATTATTGCTAATGCCAAGTCCTGTATTTAGTTCAGATTCCCATCCTTCTGAAGGAAGAAAATGCTAGAGGAGGGTAAAATAATTCAAATAATGTGGAATACAAGACTCAGAATAGATGCAGATTTTGATATTGCAAGTGTTAATAGTAGCAGCCCCAAATACTCCCAGCAAGCAGGAATGTATCAGACTTGGAAAGCTATCAAGGGAGATTTTATTTAGTTTAAAGTGCAGCCATTTCGCTGCAGAAGGTGCTAATCTCTCTAAGTGTAAATCTGTGAAGAGAACTTCTGCCAGCACCGATTTCTCCTGAAGGTGGGCTCAATTTTTATCTGAATTCTGAAATGTGTGGAAAATGAAGGCTAAAGTCTGGTAAACATCCATCCATGTGAATCTTTTTACAAAAGCCTCTAGGCATTGGTTGACTCTGTCATTAAGTCACCTGATTTGGAAAAGTGATGTATTTGGGGAAAAAAAAAGGCAGTAACATACCTTCACCAGCAGAAGTCTGATGAGTTTGTCTTGACCAGTATGAAAAATATGGGTTTTCTTCTGTGTCTCACTACCAGAAATTCCAGTGGACAAAATGCAAGTCCAGTACTGGCTACTGGAATTGCAGACTTTGAGGGGCCTCCTGTTGACTGTTGTGTCTTTAAAATCCTCCCATTGGTCCCATCTTGGCACCCCGTGAGCTGTTCTCAGTCCTTTCCCTGAAACAGTGTTCTGTACTTCATACTTGCAGGTTACAGGTGTGCCACATATGACTAAATGTGTTTGTTTTACTCTGCTATTAATAATGTGATGCAGCTTTAAAGCAGGATGAGCTAGTGAACATCACTGACTAATTTGGTAGCACTGGTCATAGAGACTTTGTCTATTCTTGCCTTAACCAAATGGAAACTAGTCCATAGTGTGTTTATCAAATGTATTTAACCTAATATAGTTCAATAAAAATCTGAGGTCTTTTTTAATGGTACACATAACTGTTAAGAGTGAAGTAAATAACATTTTCTGTAACTGCAGTCTTTGAATATCAACATACTTTCTGCTTGTTTCAGAGAGGAGTATGAGTAAGGCTTTGAGAGGGTTGAAAGCAAATGTGATGAATAGATAAAAGCAAAAGAAGTCAAAGATAGATTTAAATTGCTTTTTAATATAGACTTTAGTAATATGGTAAAAATAGATGTAATCATGAAACTTGACTGTCTTAATACATTCCTGCAAGGCGACCTTAATTCTAGCAGTTACTAAATGCTGATTATTTGCAACTGAAATTGTTGTAGTGTCCTATTTTGGATATAATGCAGCGTGTCTGTGTTTGTCCTCTCTTAAGCTTTTCTAGGATAAAACAACAACAAAAAAAAAGGTAGCAGAAAACAAGAGAAGAAACAACGTGGGAGGCATGACAATGACCCCAGGGAACCGGAAAATAAGAGAAGGCAGATGCAAGTGAATAAAGGGCTAGTTAGGTGAAGGAACAAAATATTGTAGGGTGACAAAAGGGATGAGCAACCAAACTGAACCAAGCTGAGAAGAGATGGCAAGTTTCATAAAATGCTGTCTGTTATCTTTTGGGAGAAATCAGCTAATTTAGTATAGGAAAGAACTGAGAGGCAGAGTATGGGAAGGGTTTGAGGATTGAGGAAAGGTAGCCAGGAGTTAGATGTGCAGCAGGTGATTAATCTGAGAAGCAGAAAGAGATGCCAGAAATGAAGAAAGGGAGAATTCTGTTGAAATGGGGGGAAAGCTGCCTGGTTGTAGGACTGGGAAGAGATGAAACACAACTTGAGATCTGATGTCAGTCGGTGTGAGCTTGGCAGACTAAGCTTTCTTGGAAGTAGAAGCAAAATAAAAAAGTTGAGGACAATGTGGAATATCTTGTGTGCTTCCCAGCAGTCTGATCCCACTTTGAGCAGAAGGTTGGACTAGAGACCTCCTGAGGTAGGGATCTGCCAGCATGGGTTATCCTATGAATGAGGAATGAACAGACCTGATGACTGTACTCAGAGAAGAGCAGTCAGAGCAGGTAAGTTCTCAGTGCAATGCAAATAAGTGTGTGATGGGAAAGGATGTGTCTTTAATGGAGTTGATCTTGAGAGCAATTCACTGTGGTTCACTGACTGCATTGCAGAAGCAGAGCTTAGAGAGGAAATGTATCTGCTTTTTCCCCCTCTCATGACCATCCTCTTCTTGAGTAGGTCTGCACCATAATGGTATTAAGAAGACATGAAATAGACAGCTGTCTTTGGAATCAAGTTGAAAACGCCTGTTTCGGTGAATAAGGTTGTTGAAATAGGGCTGCAGCACTGCTGAGGACACTACAGTCACAATGCAAGATATGTTCTACCCTAGAAGCTGTAGTTGGTGAGAAAAGATGTGGGGTTCAGGAGGAGTGAGCTGGAAGAAATGGCATGTCAGAGGAGTCAGTCAAAGTTTGTACATCAATGGAAGATTGTGTAGAAAGAAGAATGTAGTTGTCTTCAGCGCTCAGAACAGGGGAAATGTGGGACATAGTGAAAAAAAAAATGGGAATCTCAAAGGCAGAGGCAGAGAAAATCAACATTTCCAGCGCTGTTTGATCCGTGGCAGTGAGAGACAGAGAGAGCTCTACAGGAGACAATACAGAGCCACGTCCCTCAGACAGTCACTGTGACAACCGGTGGCAGAGAGGAGATGAAGGGACTGTAGGTGGCTCTGGGTTTTTAATGATGGAATAGGTGTTCCTAAAGCACCAGAAGAGTTAGAGGGGATGGGTGGGAATTAAGGAGGGGGGGACTCTGCAGGAAAGGTGCAGAAAGAGGTGAAGGGAGGACAAGAATTTGGGCACCAGTGAGGAGATGGTCGCTTCACATTACATGGATGATTTTGGTAACTGTGTTCTGTGGGGTAGGGACAGAACACCCAGGCTGATACTATCCGCAGTGCAGGGGAACCTAGGACGTACTGGTTTTGTTAAAGTATTTTACCCAAGTTTGCCTGAGGTGTGAATTTCTTTCTGTCTGAATTACTTTGGCAGTAATTTTGGCCCATTTTCTATGCTCAGGTGTTTAATTTTGTAATTCAGACCTACCACTGCTGAGTAAACGAGTAGAAACTGTTTCTTTGGGAGAACTAGCAGAGAGGAAAATGCTTTCCAGAAAATGTAGCCTTTCAGGGTGTGAAGGATCGTTAATCAGGGACCCACCAGGAAGAGAGATTCTGGACCCTCATGGGCTGCACCACCAGAGAACACTTTGAGTTACCAGTAGCATGTGGAAGCTCTAGAATATGGAATTAACTAATAATTTTCATAAGTCACGCTCTTTCCCATAAACCAAACTCATCTGTTCTCCTGGGGGGAGACAGAACAACTGGGCTGACTTCTCATTATCTCTTCCTATGGCGTATCCTTATTGAATTACTGCCAGGTAGAGGCAGCAGATGCTCATCAAGCCACTGCAGGACTCCTCTGTTAATTGAACTGTAATGGGGATGACAGCGGGGAAGGTCAGGATGATGGGACCAGTGATGTAACGTGAACTCTGGTAAGAACAACCTGTGCGGGCAATTGACCTTGCTTAGATAATATTATACCGAGGGCTTTTACCAGTTGATATCATTATGATTATTTTTTCCCATCAATACTGCAATAGTGTCAGGGACCCCTGTGTGAATCATATTATATTGTGTCCAGGGCAAATATATTTCTCACCCTAAGGAGATTAGACTTTCCAATGTGATAAAATACAGTGAGTGACTATAACCAGCTACAGGGGAAAAGAAATGGGAATGGAAAAGGTAACAGTGACAAAATTTCTAAACAGATTTATCGCTTTACTCAACTGGTTGCTCCAGCTGCTTTAAAGGGTAGTGTCATTTTTTCAAATTGCCCTTATGGCAATTTGTTATTTTTGTTGTCCTCGTACACAGTTAATCTTGAGTTGAAACCAAGTCCATTATTAAATAAATGTGCAAATGCTATTAACGGTTTTTGATGCGAAAAACGTATTCCTACACCTGATTCAGTGGCTCTCTCGACGTGCCTGGGAATGCTTGAGTTTCAGGCACATGTCCTGTGCCAGGTTGTGAGCTGGAATATGTGTCTGCTGTTTCTGCTGCTCTGGAGGGAGCGATGAGATGTGATGTTGTGAGCTCTCAGCTGTGTGGATCTTCCATGGAGGCCAGTTTTTCCTGGGTACTGAGGCTGCAGGGGGGAGGTGAGTCTGTGAAACCTTTCCCTGAAGACCCTCGAGGGTGGCATTGGGAAATTTAGTGTAGGTATTGCTTGCAAATTTCTGAAAGCGAATTCTACCTAAATCTGAAATGTTACTTTTCGGTACAGTCTGTGCATCATTATAGTTACTCTCGGTGAGTTGGAGTAAGTCTGTATGGCAGTTAGCAAAAGCTGGATTCAGAGCCCAGCGTGTGCACATTGGCATCTGAGTGTGTGTATTCAGAACTTCTTAATCCCAATGTCACTCTTTCAGCCTTCACTCTGTCTTTTTTTTTTTTAATTATATTTTATGGTAATACCATTTTTTCTTAACCCTCTTATTGCACTGTCTGCTCAGGCCAATTGACATCAGTGACTGGGACATTCATTGCAAAGTAAGTGGAAGGAGAAGAAACAAGTCAATAGCAAAGGCATCAAAATAAGTTAATGGAATATATTTTGTGATAACTCTAGCTATAATTATTTAACGTACATATTCTTACCTGGGACCTGGCTTACACAGGGTTTTATTCTGTAGAAATGATGAAGCCTTGTTTGTACGAGATTTCACCACGAGACTTCACTGGTGATGTTTGATAGGAAATGCAGAAGTAGAGTGTCAGTCTTTGATTAACTGTCCTCTTCTGTAGAGCCTGTGCATTTTTGGAGTGGTATAGTATTTGCATCGCATTGTGTGCCATATTTTCTCCTTTCCTACGGGTTTGTACTGTGGTGCACTGAAATAAGCAGCTGATGACAGAGGATGCATTGGAATAAATGTTTATTTCAGCACTTTGGAAATGAGTTTTTTGAAATGGAATTTATCTTGTGGATGTGTGGATGTCTCTTCATATTAGCTCATTTGGGTGTAGACTTGATCTAGGTAGTGCAAATGGCAAAATAGTAACGACTGCATGCAAATAAAGGTATGAATATTGTGGGGAAGAAGTTATTCTTACTGCGAGTGTTACAGCAGAAAGAAAACTTTATACATTCAAGGAGTGTTGAAGTTGGCCTCTGCGTATTTATTTGTACAAGAGTTGGGGTTGTTTTAGCAGTAGTCACCAGTATTACATGTTCAAAACTGAACTTCACATACTCTTCCTAGAACTGAGTAACAAGCTAAACTTGTAAAGTTTTCCTGCCTATCCGTAGTTAATTTGTTTGGTCAGATGCTTGGGCCTCGGTTGCTCTGGTTGTTCCGTGGAAGTGTAGAATAAAACAATTTAAATTGGAGATAAGCTTCAGATACGCCAGTCCTGTGACAAGGAAGCAGATGGTCCTTCCCCTGCTAAGCAGAGCCTAAGTCTTTGCTGAGCTCATATGCTTGGTGGTACTTGATGGTATTATTTTGACCTTGTGTTTAAGATTGATAAACTCTGCGTGATGGCCACGTTCCAGCGAGGAGAAAAAAACACCCTGACCTACAGCCTGTGATGCTGTATTAATGTCAAATAATATAAAGTAATATCAGAATGCAGAAGAAAATCACTGCAGTAAAGCAATTTAATTTCTGTGAACTGAAAGCACTTTAATGGGAATGCTAGGAAAATCTGCCGTTGTTCCTGTAGCAGAGGTTATGAGGTGGTTTTTTTTTTCTTTTTGCTGAAACTCTGCTGCCTTGTAATTGGTGACTTTGAAGCTTTCTGTTGTTTTCAGCGTGAATGGTCATGCTGCTAAAGTAGGGACTTTGCTCGCTACTGAGTCTGATTTCCAGGTTTGCCTCTTAAAGGAAAATAATTTCAAATACTAGTTTTCAAATGGTATTATACTGCTGAATGTGCATTAAATGCAGTGCTTTGCCACTGAAGTGAGAGTAATCCTCTTTGAACAACAACTTGCAATAGCATTTACTAAAATGGTGTTGGAAGCAGTGCCAGCTCCCTTTCCCTTTGTCTGCTTAATTGCAATTTAACAGTAATCCAAGATCTATGCAACTGTGACAATAATTCCTAGATATAGCTGAGTTTGAAAGGGCCTTTAGTTCATCTGGTGCCAATGATAAATGCTACAGCAGAACAGTTTATTGATAATGGACTCAAACTTTTCTTTAACCATTGAAAAATAAACAAAAAGAAACTTTTTTTTTCACCCCCCTCAAAGCTGTGAAGTTTTACTGTTATGGAAACGATGTGCTATAGCTTGAGAACATCACTGAGCTTATTCTGGGCTGTGTTCTGCTGCGCTGGCTGACAAGCCTGCCGTGAGTATGCATCCAGGTGTATATAGGTTATGTGTACAACCTATATACCCATACCTATATGCACCTGTAATTTAGGGAGTCACACCCTGAACCTATATATTTTTTAAATATGGGTTATGTATATTAGGGTGTGACTCCATAAGTTTATAGGAGGTCTGTCAGATACAAAAACCTTCTGACTGAGGAGGTGTGGAAGCCACAACTCATTGGAGGCTTGGAAGGTAAAGGGAGAAGTATTATTTTATGGGAGCTCTGTTGTTACACTGCACCCTGGGCATTTGGTGTTGTCGGAGGCAGGATCTGTGACTTTGGTTTGAGTTGCTGCAGCCTTTCTTGTATTTAATGAAATATATGAAAGTGCACAAGCAGTGTGGAAAGGTTACTTAAAAGTTATTGGACACTTTCTATGTTCTGCTGCTCAGAAAGAAATCAATGACTGAGTTCACAAGAGAAACGTATTGACAGTCTTGAGCATTTTGATCTTAATTGCTCTGTGCTTGTTCCTGCTGTGAGGAGTATGATAATAGCTTGAAGAACATTTGTGAAGGTAAATTAGCCTACTTTGAGTGCTAAGATACAACAACAAGGGCTCTAAAAGATCCATGGCTGGTAAATATCATTGAGAAGGCCAAGGCTTGGATGACACTTGCATACTGGGTCACACTGAATGATTTTTGTAGAAGGAAATGTTAGGGTGCTCCTTGGTTGTTGAGCATCGTTCATCTTCTTCTCAACGAGCACAGGGACTTTAGGTGCCTTTCACAACCTCTTGAATCCTTGACTTTGAAATCTCCCCTGCTCTTGTGGCAGAGAGTAAGCTACACATGTTTGTGTACAAATGAAGCAAGTTTTCCATCAACTATGTTTAGCTGATCTGATGAACTGGCTTCCTCAGAAAAGTCTGAAATCACATGTACTTTTTGTTATTGAAAGTCAAGTGTGTTCCCATTGAGTCCATTGGAAGTACTTAGAGTGAAGGAGATGTAACAGCAGCATCGTTTCACACAACAGTTCTGCTCTATCACTGTTTTAATTAAAGTCGTTCTACTGATGGAAAGTCTATTCTCTGGTGTTTTCTTTAATGTAGTCATAATGCATCGGTTTGAGCTCCCTTGCTGCAACATCTTTCATTATAATCCACTTAGCTAAGTTTATAATTAAACTTCTAAATTCAAACCCGCTTTTATTGCGATTTTAGGATGTACGAAAACTGAAGCAGGAAAATGTAGGATTCATGGGTTTTACCCCAAACAAATCAATGTAAGTTAAGAAGCAATTAATTGGCAGTACAGTAATTTCATATTCTTGCTTTTAATCTCCAGAATCTTTTGTAGTTTTGGGACAAGAAGTGAAGTATGACTGGGTAGAAGAAAAAATTAATAGATCCTTATAATTTGACCACAGAGATCACCAAAATAACTGAACTTTCAAATAAAACTGGTGACTAGATGGTGACCACCTACTAAGCTTTCTGGCAACTGAGTGTTGGGGAGGGTTGTTGAGGTTTATACGTGCAAAGGGACAATGCGTTCAGCATTGTCGATCTGGAGATTTACTCCCAGCCCCGAGCAGGCTGCTTTAGCCCGTCTGCTGGTTGTTTGCTGGAGTTATCTTCCCTCTGCAAATGTGTTAACACCAGATGTTCTTTCAGGCATTATTTACCCTTACAGTTATTGTAGCAAATTACCAAGGAATCATGGAGCTTAATGTTTTGATTCCTGATGGCTGACCGCTTAGGACAAAAAGACTGTCAGGCGATTGTCAACCCGATGTATAAATGTAGCTCATTGAAGCTCTATGTTTTTATGCATGATTTTTTAAAATGTTCCTGAAAGAAGAGTCAATATTCTTAACTGAAGCTTGCAGATGAAGTAGAGGTATAGAGGACTGAGCTACCTTTCTCATTTATGCACAGTCTGCTGAAATCAAGGGGAGCACTTGCAGAATCAAGTATTAGTGTCAGAGTGTGACCTTAAGTGACTTTTCGCACAGGGAGTTTCTGGCACAGCTGGAGGTGGAATAAATTTAGGCTGCCCCTACTTTAACCGGAAAACTGTCTTCTTCCAAGTGTGTGAGTGGAAGACTATATGCTATTTGTTTTCTGTATGAAATAAAGGCAATTTAGTGTTACTACCTTTGTTAAATACACAGTTGGGCAGTCTGCATATACATCCACGCCATGGGCATGTATGCACTTACATCTGAAGGTCTGATCCTAGTTTGATGTATGTGAGTGTGCAAACACTTTTGTTTTGTTAAACTCAATAACTAGCACTAGCATTAGTGGTTTTTGGGGAGTATCTCCTGCAGGGGATGTTCTGCAGTGCATGTTTGTGGTGACCAGCCTTTGCTCTTTACAGGCCAGGCATTCTGCTGCTATAGGGCGGAATGGAAATAGCTCCATGGATAACAGCTTTCTGAGAAGGCAGGGCAGATTTTACTGGTATCGGAGGGTGAAGAGTGTGCTATAAACATCCAGATTATCTTGGAATATCACAATCAATGGGTTTGTGCTGTGTGTAGTAGGCAAACAGTTGCATAATTACTGCTTACGTTTGTGTTAAGAAAATTTATTCACGATTAATGATGCTTATCTTTATGCTAGGCACCTGCCAAATGCTTTATGATCTGCAATTGCTTTTTTTTTGTGTTGCTATTTAAAGTGTTTGGGATTATTCTAATTGCATCATGTATTTTAAATGGAGAGTGCTACCCAGGTGTCCTTGTCAGCCTTCCCTTCTCATGCAAAGAATGTAGGTCAGACTTACCCATGACGGGGAAGGTCACAACTCCCGGTGAACTCAGGGGGAATTTAATTGATGTCTGACAAGGCTGAAATCATGTCTCAGGTTTAGATCAGTTTAAGTTGATCTTTTTCAAAGTTCAGCAATAAATACTGTATAAATCCACACTGGAGCAGAGCCAGATTGAACTTTGCTACGCCACAGACGTGATGCAAAGCAACTAAAGAAACCTCTTGTGGAAAGTTGTAGAAAGAGCAACTGGTCCCTTCTCTTCCAGTGCAATAGGTGTAGAATGGGGAGCCAAAACTGGACCCACCAGCCTTTTGTCTTTCAGTGTTGGATGCTTTTGGGGAGTCTGAGGTCTCTTGGACTAGTCCAGTGCCTGTCACTTGGAAACATCTGCCTCTCTGTGCACATCTGCAGCTTGCGGTTGTCAGAGCAGTGGCTGGAAAATGGGAAAAGTTTCCCAGAGGCTTTCCTCCCTCCCTAGCTAAGCAAGGATTAGACTGGGATTTGGCTGCTGGATGTTTCATTGACATTGAAAATGAAATTACATTTTGAGCACTTCAGAAATAAGATATTTATTTGCCTGCTGTATAGGTATTTATTTATTTATACCAGTTTGACACTATACTTGAATGCCTTGTTTTCAGCAGAAATGTAGGTTTCTAAGTGGAAGTCTGTTACTTAAAACTAGCTTTATTCAGTCTTGTCATTAAGAGAATTAGCAGTGGATTAGATAATGTAAATGTACTCTTACGATCATTAGAAAACTTCCATGTGGCTTTTCAAGACTGCCTGTATATTCCCAGCAACCACAGCTAATGTGTGATGTCCTTGTTTTTCTGAACAGGTTTCCATACAAAACAAACAAAACTAAAAGGATGATGGTGTCTAATCCTTCAAATACAGGGGAACAACACCTCATTATTTAGTTTCATGGCAATCTATTAGCGTGGACTATTAATTGTCTAGGTCTGTATTATAAGGGATATTGAATATATCCAGAGAATCAGTTTTGGAAAAGCAAGATATTTTTCAAAGTAAACCACATATCTTGCACAAATTTAAGCAATTGCATGAATTTAATCATGACTAGTCCCGTGAAGTCAATTTTTAAAACATAAATGAAATTCCACCCCCCCCCAATTTTTCCTTTCTATTTGCCAGTTTACAGCTAGCCATCCTGACACATTTGGGAGCTGAGATATACTGTAACTAAATTTGATGTGAAGTGTTGGTGGCCTTCGTAATGTAATTTATTCATGTTTCTGTAGATAGCATATGTTGCCTGTGCAATAATTTTTTATCGTATCAGGACAGAACAGCTACTGTTCCAAATTGTGTTACACAAACCTAGATATACAGACAAATTTTTATTATGCTTTGCTGTGGTGTAAATCAGCGGACTCTGAGCTCTGTTGGGGTGGGTGAGATTAGAATCAGTCTCATGGTGTCTAATTTATTTCTACTTTTTCTGACTTAATGTAATCTCTGTTCCTGCTCCGTGGGGAGCAGCAGCCAGTTATCTTTGTAGTCCTGCCCAAAGAATGAACATATGCGAAACTCTGTGTTTTGGGCAGGAGGCTGCTGCTCCCAGGGATTCATTGCTGTTTACTGACCCTTTGAATGCTGAGATGAAGGCAGTGTATTGAGAAAGCAGCTGATGTGCGCTGCTGGTGCTTCATTAAAAATCTCGGCATCTTTATCGGCTGTTATCCGAGGTTTCCGTGGATTTGCCCGTTTCATGCCCCCACCTGCTTAAGATGTGTTGTTTTTACAGCATTCTTCTAGACCTGGAGTGCTGCCCTGCAATTCAGATGAGTGTTGTCTGCGCAGGGCTGGGCACGCTGGCTCCCCTCCAGTACTTAAATCTGAGCATCTGACTAATTCCTGTCCTTGTTTTGCATTTTTGGGTGTGAACGGTGCTGGAGCCCAATATCACTAATTCCTTGTAATTCCTTGTATTTCCTTGACAGAAAGTCAGTGACTCCGTTTTCTGACCGTCATAGATGGTAACTGCAATGCTGAAGACACTGGGCGAGTCGCTTCTCCTCAGCTCTTCTGTGTGAGGTGAGCAGCCACCTAGACAGGCAAAAACAATGAATTACGGGGTGCCTGAGAGCTCCTTTTTTCTCCCCCGAGGTCTTTTCTACTGTCTTTGCACTGGGGAAGAATGAGGTCTCCATCTCATTTCTGAAGGATGCTCAAGATTTCTGAGTTTCACTTGTAGTTCATACAAGGCCACCTGCAGTCTGTGTTCCATTGTCCAAGTGTTGGAACTCAGCGGGTTGCATTCCAAATTTAAATGTGAGTTCTGAATTAAATTAACCCAGAAGACATGAGCAAAGCAATATATCTAATCCCTTGTACCCGCATTACTATATTTGGTCATCTTGATGGTTTTTGAGGTCTTCCCTGATGTGCTGTTCATCCGAAATGCAAGAGTGAACTAAACCAGATAACAGATATTACATTGTATCTTCCACCCTAGTTAGTCAATATCTGATTAAATATAATTGCATGAATTTATCATGATAAAAACTGTTTCAAAGTAATTTAAATACAGCTTGAAATGAAATTTTTTTTACTGCATATCCAATATGTACTACCTTCAGATTTATCTTCAGTTTCTTATCGAGAACAATGCTGTGTATTATGTGTTATGACAATGTTGCTTTTCGTAAGGTTAGGAATATAATGGAATTTTCTGGACTGAACTTCTAATAGCTGATAATTTTAATGAAAATCAACAAGATTATGCCAATGAAGACAAGTCTTGAAGACAGGTGTTATCTCTCTGCTTACGTTAATACAGATGCAACCTTTTTACCTATGAAAAAGTAGGAATAATCACTAGTAAGTAGAAATATGTTGAGAATTCAAACATGGTATAAATTCAAAAGTCACTACATAAGAAAAAAGTTAATATGTAAATTTATATCAGAAACTAGCTCTTGTTTGATGCAGCACATACCGTGAACTTGAGACTTCAAAACTGTTCTCACTTGAACGTGGGTGAATCCAAAATATCTTGAAACTCATGTAAAATCTGCCTTAATAACTGGCTGGCTGGTCACCTTTTGGGATGAGAGAAACAGAGCTTTGAATTACCAGGCTCAATCAGAAGATCTAAGATTTTGTTTAGTTGTATACCTTTCTTAATCCCTCTTGTTTTGGAGCTTTTTCCAAGGTATGTAAACTGTGGACGTTTGCTGAAGCAAATGGAGGCAATTAGAGGTTGGGCTCCTGTGTTGTAGAGGAGACCTAGGGTGATGTTCCTTCTCACTTCCAGTGCTGCACAGTGATTATATTAATGACTTCTATGGTGTGAAACTGCTTCAGCAACAGGACTGGAGCCATTCTTCTCTCAATCACAATGTGGCTCTGGTATTTGTCTGAAGTGTTGGAGGGTTTAATTAAAATCCTGTAGGCAGAGAGAACTCTCCAGAGTAACTGGTTTGCTGATCTGGAGCTCAAAGATCAGGGACTTGAATGTGAGTCTCAAATTCCAGAGAAATGCCTTAGTAATGTCTAGTTTTCCCTTTCAGGCTGGTTCATCATGTACTGATAAGCAAGCCCTGCTTTTTCTGCTACGTTTCCCATGTTGCTTGTGTGTAGCCCATGTTCACATGTGACACAGAGCTAACATAATTCCAGGTCTGGTATTTCAGTTGTCAGGGATTTTTAAATCTAGGACATTTAAATGGGTTTCTGTATTTAGGGTTGAATCCATTCTCAGCTTTGGTTTATTCTGCTTATAGCACAATGAATTTTGTGCTGAAGATAAATTAAATGGCGAAGAGAAGGGACATTTCACAGACTGTTTTCAGAGCCCTTGCCACTTATTTGTACTGGCAAATATCTTCTTAAGAACCTGCTAAAAGCATTTGCGATGGCTGGCTTTGTAGGGTGGGACTGCAGGTCCTCTGGGAGCTGGCCTTCTCTCCTCTCTCTCTCTCTCTCTGACTTTTTTCCCCCTCTCTTTTCTCTCCAAGCAAAGCACCTCCATAACAGAATTGTTCTCCCTGAGCCTGGTACACAGAGACTATGAAATGCACAGTGACCACCCGGTTACCCTTAGGCTGAGCTTGCTGCTTTGGTGTTTTTAAGTCTTTCAGCAAGCTTTTTCCTTTTTTTTTGTGTTTTGTTTTCTTTTTGCTAATTCTAGGGCCAAAGAAGACAAGAGACGGAATTATCTGAATTATGCTCCTACAACAGAACTGGTTTTCTCCTCACTGGGCATGGCACAACCTGGGGAAATCCCTCCTTTTGTTTGTTTTCTTAATGTTACAAACAGCTGAGCTGGAAGCCAGGAGAGGTCATCAGTTTGTCTGGAAAACAGGTAGGAAAAAGATATGTTGGCTTTTCTACTAGATAATTCCTGCATTCAAGGATGAAGCAATTGCCCTTTCTCCATTCTGTTTTAGCTCAATAATAAATTTAAAAAAAGCCTGATAATGTCTTCTATTCTAAATTCTTTTGTAACTGAAAAATAATTTGGTTTATACTCTGTTTTAAATTAGTAATCTTTGAGTCTGTTGCAGTTCTGCACCAGAGTGACTCTAGAGCATAATTTTGTGACTCCTCAATGCTTTTAGTCCAAGAGTAGAATTTTCACTGGATCCTGATATCATCATCCTAACGTTGCTTCATGTGAAATATTTAACCATTTTCTTCTCATGTTTGAATGAAGAGGGCACAGCAGCATCTTTCAGGATGAACTGAGCCAAAAGTCGATGCTCTTGGTTGATCTATTTGTAAATAACATTTAATTGGTACATTTAGTGAATTATTTCTGCCCGTTCAGTGAGATTGGATACATACAGTGTTCAAAAGTTGAAATTTGGGCTAGCACAATGTTTGGAAAAATCTGTGAGGATACATTTAAAACACTGTGATTCTTACTGGGAGGGAGGAGGTAAATAGGAAATGGTATGACAAATATGCGCAGAATGAAGCATGACGCATTGGATGCTTATTTTGTAGCACAACACAAAATAAAGCATAACAAATAATGTTCAATGAAGTGGAAAGATTGGCAAATTTGGGAAATGTTTACTCAAAGTACTTAATAAAAAATATGCAGCTGAACCAGGGGTTTCATTGCCCCACATCCCTTTGAGGATTGGTCTTTGAGCAACAGAGTGATTAAATTTGATGGAAAAATAATTTCCCCCTGTTTTACCTGTTTTAGGGGAGATACAACACTGTTTTGGTTATTTGTTTTTTTAATCATAGTTCAATAGAAGCTAAGAGACTGAATTAGCTGCACGATGAAACAATTATTCTGGGAGGGCTTCTGTCCTTCTGGTAGGGTCAACGCAAGCTTCTGATACTAGATTTCTAAAGAATTCTTTTTTTTTTACAACACCTTGCATGAAAAAATGAGGAAATAAACAACAACATAAACTGCCTTTCTCCAATTCACTGTTATTTACGTGATTTTGGAACAAGCTCCGAAAGGTAGAGTTGTTTTCTTAAGACAAATTAGACCCTTCAATGTTGTCTGTTTTCTCTTCAGTTCTGAAGTGTATTTTACTGCTGTCAGTCTTTAGAGGTGTGCACTGGAAGTCATAAAAATTTAATTTGACTTGATGATTCCAGCTGACAATAAAGAGATATCGATGCTTCAAAGGCATCTGAGGCAGATGAATTTAGATCTAAGGGAAGGTGGTGCACAGGTTTGTGTGGATGTGGGCTACTGCACTCCGAAAGCCCCATGATGAGCTCGTAGTACAGGTCCACCTTCCAGATGCAGAAGATAACTGTAAGTTCTTGTGGCTCCCACAGTCAATTAGAAACATCTGAGCTCTTGAGAATCATTTTAAAAATGTTAAATCCTAACAGTATTTTGATGCATTTTCTCTGTTTATTTAGTGACTGCAGGTGGAAAACAACCGAGCGAAACGTTTTCCAAATGAAAATAACTTGTGAGCTTGAGCCAAATTCATTGTCCTGTTTGGCAAAAACAAAGATCCCCCCCCCCAGCCCCAGTTACATACTTTCACATTTGTAAACAAAATTTTCATTTTTTCATTGGAGTATTTTTGCTGAAAATTAGATAAAAGTTATATCTAAACCCCGAATGTTTAGTTCTAGGTTTGTTGTGGTTTCAGCGAATTTTACCAAAACCAGGTTTACAGATGGTCCTTCCTCCCCCCAAAAAGAGAGGAAGGGATAAGAGAGATTTAGGAGTTTAGAATGAACTAAACTAATGAGGTATTAATATTAAAATTAAAGTAAGAAGAAAATAATGGAATAGATACAACATACACAATACTGTATGAAGCTCCCAGGATGAGGATCACGTCACCAGCAGGCATCAGGAAAAGTCCCAGGCAGGACTCGGTGATCGACAGGAGCTGGATTCCAGATCTAGAGTCAGGAATGCTTGGATCGGGTCAAAGGCAGGTGAACAAGCAGTGTCCTCTCTGGACGTTGGCCATTGAAGAAAGAGAATTGACCCTTTGATCCCTCAGCTTTGATACAGAGCATGATGTGGATGGGATGGAATACTGCTGTTGATCAGTTTTGGGTCACCTGTCCTGTCTGTTCCTCCCCACAGGTGTGACCCCTCTACGCTTTTCTGACCCTCCAATGGGGCATATAATAAAATTCCCTGACCTTGGTTGTTCCAGCAATAAGTATAATCAAGGGCCTCTCTCCACCATTCCTTGGGATAATCAGGTCTTACCACTGTGAGAGTGAACAGTTTTCTGAACAACGTGCTGTTAATTTCAGAGTTTAGTTAGTTAGAAGAGATCCAGCTAAAAAAGTAAAATTGTGAAAGAGAAATTTGGTTCGTTTTACCTCAAACCAGGACAAGGTTGAAATAAATAATATGTTCACCCGAAACACTTTGTTTTGCTAAGAAATAAAGTATTATTTCTGAAGCCTCTACTTTCTTTGCTGTGGTACTGAAACAGCAGCATTTCTAAATCATATGTCTTGCTCTTTTGCAGTCATGCTAAGATGCAACACAATGTGCTGAGATTTCTCTCAGTAGGCTGAATGGATATGTATTTTGGAAAAAATCTTGGTTAAAAGGGAGCTAGGTGTATTTTGCAGTGTCAAGGCATATGGAATAGACTAATGGCTTTCAGTGGCTCCACTGCATGTGGTACAGATTTAATTTCTGGGGCATTTGGAGGCATGTTTATCAAAATAAAATTGCAGTGGCCTTGAAATTAGTTACAGGAGAGTGTACATGGCACCCTGCCATCAGGGTGGCTTGCTTTTGTATGCATTTTGTTTTTTGGTTTTTTTTTTTACTTGAAATGATTTTTCAGGTAAGGTTGATTGCAAAGGTGTATCTTTCTTTCCAAAGATTACAGGGAAATGTTTTGGAAAGAGAGGGATGGCAACTTGGAGCAGGTAGACCTAGAGAGGTGGAAAGGTTAACATAACCTGTTGCCGCAGGGTATCAATAATAAAGCAACTTTGGGATGTAGGTCATTGACCTAATGAAATCTGTGGTTTGTATAATAACAAAAAAATAAATCATCCTATAGTTTGAGGACTTCTGTGCCCAATACAAATGAAATAATAAGGATTAAATAAAAGCACAGCACAATGAACCTAAAGCAAAGTAGTTTTCAGATCCATTCTGATATGAAGAAAAAACTGCGGCTGTTGTATTTCTTTTTTTCTTTAATGATGCAGTCTAATGAGAAGTGAGCAATCTCTGATGGGAAAGGAGATGATCTGTTTTGTTTTTAAATCTTGAATTGTCTGTTTTAAGCATGGCAAGTTACTTACCTGCTGCAGAGAAACTCAACTTCTTATTGAAATGTCATGCTTCGTAATTAAATAAGATTATGCCACTGAAAGCTCTGACTTTAGGAAAATGAATTTATAAGTACTAAAGTAAATTTTCCTAGCACGTAGAAGTCCAGAGATGCATCCTTAATAGGGATGTAAAAAAACCCCAAGCTATTGAATCAGCCCTGAAGTTTATAAATCAGGCTTTTTTTTTTTTTTCTTTTTTTTTTTTTTTCAGCTAAATCCTTGGCTTTATGTAATGAAGTCTCATACATTTTCGTGCTGGGCTTGGTGGTCTTGGTATAGGTGAAAGTTATCGTGTTGAAATCACTGCATCTACAAAAAAAGCCAGACTCTGTATTTCTAGAATTTATGATCTTGGCAGCGTTGAGGTAGTTTGTACGTACTCTTCCCTCGGCTATTCAAAGGGCTAGCACTTGCATTTTGCTTATTTGTGACCTGTCTTAAAACCATTTATTTTTAGCGTTTGGTTTCTAGAGATGATATATTAATGTCTGAATATCTGTGTCTTTTGGTTTCAAGACATTTCTTGACAGATACTTATTTTGTGACCACCAGCCTAAACATGAAAGCAATAATTATACCAATTAAATTACTCAGCAGCCTCAAATAGCTGAATAATTTTCTGACACTTGCTAAATAACAAAGCAGTTTCAGTGATACAATCTTGAGAAAATTTAATTGGAATCTAAATCCTTGTAAATTAGCAGTGTTTAATGCAATAGCCAATTAGCAATTTGTATATTTCACCATGTTGGTTCTCTTCAACTCTTGAATGGTCCTAAAAATGCCTGGAATTTCTGTAATGCAAATATGTTTAACAGCAGTGATTCAAGCTTTAAAAACTGT
This sequence comes from Thinocorus orbignyianus, assembly GCA_013400375.1. Taxonomy (NCBI): domain Eukaryota; kingdom Metazoa; phylum Chordata; class Aves; order Ciconiiformes; family Thinocoridae; genus Thinocorus; species Thinocorus orbignyianus. The sequence goes on from VXBW01006525.1 coordinate 3,191,346, forward strand.
AAATAGAATATTGATGTAAATCCACATCATGAATCTAGGTGGCTTATTTTTTGGTGAAACTCTAACTCCTGAAGTCTCAATTGAAGCTAAAATATATGCAACACAAAATACTTTGGGTGCTTTCCAGCAGAGAGGCTGATAATTACAATTATGAAATGCTGAAAATATGACCAGTCCTAGAGATGCCTCTGCATGAGGAGGATGCAGTCTCACCATCACTGCTTGTGTCCTCAGCATCTCCATAAACTACACCTCCGTAATTGGGCACATGCTATTTCCTCAAAAATACTGACAAAAGGTAAGGGGATAAGTGACATACCCTATAAAAGGTGAGTCTTGGAGCTAAATCAGTGATGTAGCCTTTTCTTAATAAGGAGAATATTTTATTTTTTATTTTTTTCCCTGATTAAAATAGTCTGATTTTTTTTAAAGGAAATTGTTCTCTAATTTGGATATGATTCTATTCAACATGGTAATAATATTCTGTGTACTACGGAAGGGTGGAGAAGGGCTTTTAGAAACCCAGGTGTGGTGTCCCAGTGAGTAATTCCATCCCATTTGTAATTCTCTCCAAAAAAATGAATCAGGATGGGGATTTAGCCCAGCAGGGACACGCTCCCTGTTACAGATGGAAGAGCACTGAAAGTGAGATATCAGACTGGGAAATGGATTTGTAATACAGCTGATCATAGTAGAGAGATTTTCACCTGAGGAAGAAACCATTAATCTTCTGGTGTTTGTGGGCTTCTGGGAGCTAGGTGGGGTGAGCCATAAGTTCGCTTGCCCCAGGTGAACACAAAAAACTTTAGTTCAGAGTTATTACCCCTATTTGAAAGTCATTCTTAAAACAGGGCTAGCAAATGGGTTTTGATCATTAGTCTTTCCTCAGAAACAATCTGTAATGGAAAGGGTACAAAATGAACTTTTCAGAGAACAACTTCTAACGTGGAGGAACCTTTGAACTACTCGTGAACGTGGGTGAGCCAGGTATGGCTAAGATGAAAAAGATCTTTTGTTCTCTGTTCTCAGATAATACTACCATAAAATGCCCTTTCTCAAGATCTTAATTTCAGGAAGGCCAAGTGCTGGTTTGGAACTGCCTTTGACCTTACGTCTTAAAAGACAAACTTTTACCTAAGTACACCAAGTGTTAAAAGGAGTCCAGATCTTCAAAGGATAGTAGAGCTTAAGCCTACCGCAAAGAGATTCAAAGACAAGTCTACAACAAGTGATATTTTTCAAAAAGGTCTACAAGGTGAAGAATGATAATCTATTCCATATTAAATGGGGTTTTTTTATTTGATAGGACAGCAGTTCATGAATGAAGTGCAAATGTCTTTATAGTGATCTTTGTGTGGTATCTGGAAGTTTTATGATGTTTCTTGGACTGATGCATCCAAACTTCTTACTTCATGGCAAATGTTCTAATTGCAGGTTATTCTTATGCTGTCCTGGTGAGTGGAATTTGAAATATCTAAACTGTAACTGGAAATTTAGCCTTGATTTTGAATGATTCTAAGGTTCTTCACTATACTGAGTTTAGGACTGCAGTGGTTCTCTTGGGTGATAAATTGCAATCTTTTCATGTTGATAGCAGCAATAATTAATAAATGATTTCTTAAAAACTTAATAAGTTCCATTTTAAAACTAGTCAGATTGTTGCCAAACTTGATGATGGAAAAGTTGTTCTGGAATGATAAGTCTCCTTGTTTTCACCTTTAACTTCATTCATGATCCGTTTGTACCTTTGTACTTAAGCCAGACTATTCATTAATTTAAGTAACTCTTTTGGTAGTTACTACTAATGTATTTGTGAATTAAAGATACCAAGCTATTCTGGACCCCTGTTAGTAAACGTATCTTCTTTTAACTCGTTTGAGAAACTAAATCTTTAATAAACATTGTTCTTCAGAATTATATTAAATCTTGGGTGAGATTTCACCCACTGATATTTTACAATTTTAATTCGAAATACCTGCCTTAAAATATCTGAGAATCACACAGGTGGTGCTTTTTTGGAATATTTTATAGTAAACAGTTTAATTTGAAGTAGTTTATTTCTTAATCTGTTGGTATAGTTTCATTAAATAGACATTAAAAATTCTTTTAAATCTAAGAAATAGTACTTTAAAATTAGTTCTGAATTACTCTAAAGTAATTATCCTGAAAGGATATTTTATAGAGCAATAGAAATTATCCTTTTATTTCTGCAAAACTCTTTAAAAAAGCAATAATGCTTAAAACTTTGTAAAGAAAACTGATTTGCAAAATTTCATTAGCAACAAAACTTAATGTGCTGGCTGATACCATTCACTGATGTTTGAGAAAATTTTAGGGTGGCCTTAAAGCTAATCTCATATTTCCTTGGACAGGGGTACAATTGTTTCAGATTGCTGAAGATTTGTTTTTTTCTCCTCATTCCTTACCCTTTCCTATCCACATTCACACCTTTCTCTTTCACACACCTCTAAATATTATTATGTGTTTCTGCTACGTCATCTCACCCTTATAATTCCAGTTCTGATGTGTCTTCATCTGGTCTTGTTTCCTCAGCAGCTGAATCCAATTTGTCTTGGAGTTTTGGAGTTGCATCTGTTGCTTTACTTTATAACCCTTTGCAGTGGTGGTACATATAATATTTAGGTGGGTAAGGTGTTTCAAAGTTGGGTGAGAATTTGTGTTCTCAGGCAGTAAATGCCAGTGAGTTCGCCAGAGAAGTGGACAAAGGTGAGATCATCTCAATTTCTGTCCTGAAGAACCTTTCCATACTGGAAGCTTGTCTTCCAGCCTGTCCTGTCCTCCAGGTGCTTGAGGTCTGCTGCTGTGTTGTATAAATGTGCCACAGCAGCCCATTGCATACCCACCTTGGTCCTGACCACCATACCTTCTGGATTTACTCTTAATCCCCAGGGCTAAAAGTATGAAGTTGCAGCAGGGGAGGTTTAGAATAGATATTAAGAAGAGTGGCTTCACTGAGAGGGTGGTCAGACACTGGAATGGCTTACCCAGGAAGGTGGTGGAGTCACCATCCCTGGAGGTATTTAAGAAATGTGTAGATGTGGTACTTCAGATCATGCTCTAGTGGTTGAGATTGTTGGGTTGGGTGACCTTTTTTCTTTTCTCTGTGTGTGTGTATGGTTGGACTCTGTGATCTCAGAGGTCCCTTCCAACCATAAAGATTCTGTCATTCTAAAAGCTGAATGTATGGGACCTGACTGAAGAAAATGTCCTGTTTTCCCAGAGAACTCTAGTGTCAGAAACATCAGAATTGTTCCTGGAGGACTTGTGGTTTGGAAGGCACGCTCAGAGATACAGAAATGCTTAAACTGATACCCTTTTCTCTCGTCTGTAAAACCTCGTATGTTTTTTGTAGCTCTGGTTTCTTGTAGGGAGTTGAAGATACCAGAAAACATTCTTGATGGTGCATCTTAGAGAACGAGTCACTAGCATCTGTGTTTTTTTCCCTAGAAAAACACATACTAGAACAAGCAATACCAGAAGCGTGAAGTATCAGTTAATTAAAAAGACAAGCAAAAGAGGAACTGAAACGACATCGAATTCTGTGTTAAAATTAACACTTTATATGCTTGGGGATGATGCGCAGAGTACTGGCTCCTCAGCGGAGATGGGCACTGTGCAACTGCATGGCTACAGGCTGACGACGATGCTTGCTAAGTTTAGATGTAAGCTCTTACAGCACGTGCCTGGTAATTTTTGTATTGTCGGGCTTGCAAAACTCTTTCAATGGTTCTTTTGCGCAAAGACTACACCCTTTAACAAATATCTTTGTCTAATGGGCGTCAAATGTTCAGGAGGTGGTGGTTTAAACTAGATTACACAGGAGATTCACACTAATCTTTTAATGTCCCTCTTCTCTTCCTGAGAATAATAGTTTTTGAGAATAAGGTACTTTTTTTCTGGGTTTTGTTGGTATTGGGAAAAGTATAAGTTAGGCGTCTTATCCTTTTCTTTCCTCAATAGTTACTATGGGAACAGAGCTGCGGGTCACAGGGGAAAATCTGCAAAAGTGGTTTCTTTTAAATTGTTCATTAAAAAAAAAAAGATAGCTTATTATTGGAATTGTGGTACTTTTCATTCAACTTTGTTGGATTTTATTGTTGTACGTATTTCACTCACAAAGGAAGCACAGTGAGTGGCAAGAAAAACAGATGGGAATGTTTTTGTACTTTTTCCTTGGGGTTAATATTTTTTTAATTGAATGCAGCTGTTGGAAAGATTTCTGTTGTTAGGTATAGGCGGAGCATTAAAAATGGATGATCACATTTTCAGGCTGTTTCGGTGGAGTACTAGATTTAATTATTCTGCTGCCCTTGTTCAGAACCCTGCAGGGTTTTTTTTTGATTTTTAAATTTTTTTAATAATTATATCTTAAGTTAGTTAGAATAAGAATTTCATTTAGACACTTAATTGAACGATTTCAATATATTGGGGTAATCTTTTCCACATTCAGCTCTTGTGCACAGCAGAATAATTATGGGTGGAAATATCCAAAGTTGTGTTAGAAACACCTAAGATGCATACTGAGAGTAACCATATGTAGATAATTGAACCAGCTCTTTCTGGGGACATGATTTTTGGGTAGTCAGCCCAATGATACCCATATTTCCCTGGATTTATTTTTTTTCCTAGTATGTATGGGAATAGTTCTGAAGTAATCCACTTAATCTTTTTTTTTTTTTCCCCATTTTTTCTTTAAAAAAAAATAAAATTGAAAGGTAAAAGCCAGGAATATAAAATGGGGAAGCTGGAAGGGATGGGGGGCATTTCATGGTAATCCAAATTGTTGACATTGTGTTATGTTTTCTTTTAATCACCCTCAGCTAGATGATATATTAACTGAGCATTTCATTGTATCTGGTAGTTTTGATTATATGAGCTTTAGTTTGCATAACAAATTCCTGGTGAAATCAATAGGAGTGCTGCAGTGTGGGGCTCCAGGGGCAGCATCTGGTCCTCACCGTTGCCTGGTGTCTGCCACCTGGTAGACTTCTGCAGTTGCTTCTTCTAGAGACCTTGTCAAGTTGGTGGTTAAATCTATCTCCATGTCAGACTTGCGTATAACAGCGATTTAGGATTACAGAGCTAAATTTGGAAAAGCATGTTAAAACCTCATTATAGCGGTTCTAAATATATTGGTTCTATATGCTGGGGGATGAGTTGTAGGCAGTTGCTCAAGTACATCCAGCTTTTGTGTGGCATATCCTGCAAAGCTAGCCATGAAAAATCACTTTTCAAATGAGAACTTAATAAAAACTTTCCCGCTCTGAACGCTAAGCCCTACTCCCCGTGCGATTAGTGGTTTCATTTCTTTCTCAGCAGTTGGGTAATGATTATGGCTCCAGATGCTGCCGGAGTGATAAAGAGAGTGATTAATTTCACTTGAAAGGGCATATGTTCAAAGAGGAGCCAGCCCAACGCCTCGAATGTGCAGCTTGCATGACTTGGTACCCACCTGTTCCTGGGGAAAGTACCAGTAAACCTCTGGTAAAACCAGTAAAAAAACTAGTAGTACCAGTAAAACCTTATTTCTCTTATGCCAGTATACTTGCTGCTTGGTTTTGCCCACTCATTGATGTGTGGTTTTCTGTCCCCCCCCACCTCCCCATATTCCACAGGATCTGGTTTTAAAACCTCTCTGTGTCTCTGTAAAGCAGTGCTGTCAAACTTTCTGACTTTGTGAAGGGGCTGATGCTGCCAGCGCAGCCCCAAGTAACTGCGAATAAGTTTACAGTTAGATTTATACCCTGTAGACAGAACGAAAGGATCCATATCTCCTGCCGTAGTCAACAGCAACTTTATAAGTGTTCCTGCGCTTTATTCTCAATAATAATCGCACTGTATGACTTGCTGAAAACTTCTGACATTTAAACTATTGCATTTTCAGTGTACTTAGAAAAATTGAACGTGTAAGGTAGGTACTTTAGTAAGTCTTTATTAGGACTTTATTGACCTACTGAATAGGTCAATGCAAGTATGAAGCGTAGCTGGTGGTGCCAGCCATGGGATTAAATGGAAGGCGAGGGGATTGCTGGCGTTTATTGCGTTATCACCTGAACTTTTCCACTGATGAGCATCCTCTGGGCTTTATTCTGTCACCCCTGAGATCCAAAGACCTTCAAATATCAATAGTTTAAAAATACCCACCTATGTGTGAGGCATGTTTTATTTCTCTTCAGTATGACATTTATAACCATAAATTTCACAACTTTGAAGCTGCTGAGGACCAAAATAAATTTAGTACTTGTGACATCTTTAAGATCTTTTGACCCATTAGTTAAATTGATTTATATCATCCAGTTGCTTTTAAGCAAAATAAGCACTTTTCTTCTAGCTGTTGAAAGTCTTCACAGTGGAGACGGGATATAGAAAAATTATTTCTGTACATTTATTAAATTCTGGTGTGTGTTGATGGCATAGTTTTGAAGCAGCTGCCTGGATGGAGCAGAGAATTGAGGTTTTTACAGAAAAGGATTTAGAGGAGGCTGGAATGATAAAAACTTTTCAGAAGTTCTTTTATTAAATATGGTGCACATAAGGAAGTGCTTGTGTAAAGGTGAAGGGTGGTTTTTTTTGTCATTCCCTTAATATTCTTGCTTGTTTTAATAAAGTAATGCTGAATTCAAGAGGAGGTAAAAATTAATTTTAATAGAACGTTTGCAGCTCTGTGTGTGCAATGTGTACACTGTGTGACTAGAATAAGTCAGCTAAGCTTTAGATATTTTCAGTTAAACTAATTCAGTACATCTGTTTTCCAACTGGCATTAAGTATTTCATAACCCAAATATAGTATCTTAATTTAGATCATTGTTAACGTGAAAACTCTTGTTTCTGCAGTTGTCTGTTCCCAAGTTGAGCAGTGTTCGCTGTCAGCCGTGAGCTTGTAATGCGTGGAGTTGTCTGTGCTTAACAGCTACCTGACGTGTACTCATTTCAAAGCTGTAGAAATCTGATAATGAGGGTTTATCCAGAATTTAACTATTGTTGTTTGACTTTCTGCTTAAGAAAGTATCAGTCCTCTAGCTTCTGCATTCCCCTGCAAAGTGCTAAGAAAGAATCATGTTTAGAATTGGTCCCAAATGTGAAAAAGTGTGCCAAAAAAAGAGCCAAGTGTACATAGCACTGAGCTGAAAGTCATGTTGTGTGTCTGAGTGTTAAGTGTGGGGCTTACACCTCAGCGTCTGTGCGTGTGTATGTTTATGTGCTGTTCTGTGTGTGTATTTATATGTCAACCGTGTCTAATCGTGTTGCCACCAAACCGGGGATGCCGGCGTAGGGGCAGAAATAGAAGTGGAGCTGCAAGGTTTTGAAAAGAACTGGGGAAGGCTGAAATGAGAGACAGGGAAGTCAGAGTAAACGATGACAGTAATGTTATTGTGCCCTAAGGGTCTTGCAAAGTACAGTACTTAAAACCCAATTTTTGCTTTGTAGATAAGTGAGCGTGTCTCAGTTAAGTCAATATACGTGTGCAATAGATGATAAAGCTTGGTATTACACACCTTCTTTGATATTTTTCCTACTTACTGCTTTAAAGGTAACCTTATATTTATGTTTGGAACACTCTAAAGTACTTGATGCTTTTTGTTACAAGCTTTCAAACGTGTTTGCTTGGTTCAGTAATGGAAGCTCAGGCAGCTCAAAATTTTCGCTCTCACGTGATGGCTACTGATGGCTAATTGTCTACTGACCTTTGCTAGGGCTCTTTCCAAAAAAGCAGGGAGTGACACCGGGGGTAACAAATCAAAGAAATTGAAAAGTAAGTGAGAAATTTTAATTTTATGCAGTTACATTTAAATATTCAAGGCTGCTTTTTTGAATGAAAACAAAAGTGAAAAACAAAAAAAAATCCCTATTTTGCCTATAGATACTTTAAAATTTTAATGTACTCTGGTACATAAATATATATATATATTAAAAAGTGTTTACTTATTCATCTTCCTCACTGTGATTTACTTGTCCTTGATTGATTACTTTTTAAACAGATGAGCCAGCTTTCAAAGTCCTCAAAATGATTTAATTATTACAGCACACAGGGCCCCAAATCAGATTTAAGGTATTTTGATACAGTTTATGGAATAAACCGGTGAACAGATGCAGAGGATGGAAAGTTGCCGGTACTCAAATCTATTAGATGATTCTGCAGGCAGAAGATTCCTCATATGCCTTCACTGAAAGGTCAGGAGCTAACCCTAGTGTGTGCCATTTAATACAATATCATTGGGATAAAAATATTGTAACTGTATGTCTGTGTATCTTAGTGTATCAGGAGCTAAAGAAATGGTAAATTTGCAGTGTTCTGAATACATTACCAAATAAAGCTATGCAGCATTCAATAAAGCAATTACATGAAAAGCATTACAGTCAACTTCAATTCCAATATTGGCAGTAATAATCAATCATTTCCAATCCAAGGGATGGTCTAATCGCTTTTTGTTGCTGCTTTGAAAGGTTACATTACTCAGTTATCTTGCAACTGAGCAACCTTTTCATGTTTGCTTCACTTAGGATTTTATAAATGTTCTTTCCTTTAATCTCAGTATTTTGGTATTGGCTATTTTGTGAGAGTTAAAAAGAATTCCCTAACCCTTTCTCATCCCAGTATAACTTTTTACAGTTCTTAAATGTTTTTGGAGTGGAAGACCTAATTGTCATTTGCAGCAGATGATTTCTTTTTTTTTTTTTTTTTTAAATTTTTTTTAACCTGCTGATCTCTGTAAAATCTGATTTTTGCTCCTTGTGCCAGTGTTGCCACTTTTCTTCGTGGTGGAATAAGCCTCCTACATCAGTAAACTCGTTCAGCTTCATCCAGTGCTGGTTCCTGTGCAGTTCAAGGGCCTTTCTTGCTTTGGCACACTTCAGATCGTGAAGTCTGACTCTTCTTCAGTCTAATCCCCGTGACCGACCGGGGTTTCTCTCCTCTCTGCTCTCGGCTGCGTGGGCAGCACACTGCAGGCTCTGTTATAGATCACTGCTGGTGGATATTAATTAATGCTGGCTAGCTAATCTTGTTTAATTCCTCCCTTAATTGGGTAATTTGGGAAACTGTTAAGGACAATTGTATTTTCCCCGTTAGGATAGTATGAGTAAGTTGGTACTTTTAACGAACGGACAGATGCATGAGAAAATGGGAAAAAGATGATTTGCATCAAGTTTTCTTCCTGCTTCACCTCCCAAGGACAACAGGTATACTGACAAAAGTTACAGAGTTCATTTTTTTTCTAAAGGTATAAGTTTTATAGGGCCTGATTTATTTTGCTTTGAGGTTCCCCCTCAAATGCACATCACAATGCAAAATATTGACTTTTAGGCAAAAGTATATCTCCTTTTATAAAATATGAACCTGGCTAACAGTTAGTTGGATAACTATCCTGGATGACTGGATGATGCTAATGGCCCAGAAATTTGCTTCTTCCATTGACTAGTAAAATTAGCCTATTTTGCATGAATGAGAACTAAAAGATCCATAGCACTTAAGGCTTTTTTTCCCATGTAAATAGGAATTAAAGCAGCTGGGGAATTTTAATTCAAGAATAAAATATCAGAGGTTTGTTTCTTATTTTGTCCTTGATGGTATTGGCGAAGCAGTCTGTTAATGTATTGCTGGTGGATATATATATGTATACTTTTTTTTCTTTAAAACCCTAAATATTTTCTTCCTGTCTGGCCTAAACATACATTTTAATGCCTGTAACTGTCCCAGTGTCCTATGGACACACACGCATGTTCTGCTCTGCTTTTCTTCAGGTAGCTATTAACATGTGGAAGATCCATACATCTGAATGAAATTCTGTTGTGATGGTTTTTTTTTTCTCCTCTTTATGAACATAAATCTCTTCAGTCTGACTTCTGTTGTCTTTATGCGTTGACAGCTGCACGGAGGTGGCATAGGATGCTACATGAAGCTGCTGATTGTTAATGTCATGCATTATTCTAGGCTTGTTTTCTTAAAAAACCCTGGGTTGGTAAATGCCATATGTAAAATTTCATAACTTTCTCATAAACCCCTTTTTGTATCTCTCTGGAGACTCTATTGATAAACTTTCCCTTAAGCATACATACAAATTAAATGTGAGAACCTGCGGCTAAAAGAAATTGCTCCAAGGCAATGATTCATGAGGATGAAAAATCAATAAGAGTTTCATTAAGAAAGGGAAGAAAGTTTAGACAGGCTCTTTGCTCTGCTTTCCTATGGAAAGTAGAGGGAGAAACCATTGATCATTTTAGTCATCTTTATTCTTAGGAATAGGAGTCATAATGTTGATTGTGGGTATTTTGAAGTGTGAACGTGGCTGGGTGAAAGGATCTGGCATCTGTGATCTCTTTGGCTGTATCCCACAGAACCACAGAATTTTCATGGTTGGAAGGGACCTCTGAGATCATCAAGTCCAACCACACGCACACACACATACAAAAAAACCCTACCTCACAAATAGAAAACACCCATGCCACACAAAAAAACTGAACCCCACAAAACAAATTGCCCAACCGAACAACCTGGCTACTAGAGCATGCCCTGAAGTGCATGTTTCTTAAATACCTCCAGTGATGGTGACTCCACCACCTCCCTGAGCAGGCTGATCCAGTGCCTGACCACACTCTCAGTGAAGTCATTCTTCCTAATATCTATTCTAAACCTCCCCTGCTGCAACTTCAGACCATTTCCTCTGGTCCTGTCATTATTCACTTGGGAAAAGAGGCCGGCACCCACCTCTCTACAACCTCCTTTCAGGTAGCTATAGAGGGCAATGAGGTCTCCCCTCAGCCTCCTCTTCTCCAAACTAAACATGCCCAGTTCCCTCAGCCTCTCCTAACAGGACTTGTTCTCTGGACCCCTCACCAGCTCGGTGGCTCTCCTCTGGACACGCTCCAGCACTTCAGTGTCCTTCATGTGGTGAGGGCCCCAGAACTGAACACAGCACTTGAGGTGAGGCCTCACCAGTGCGGAGTACAGAGGCACCATCACTTCCCTGCTCCTGCTGGCCACGCTATTCCTCATACAAGCCAAGATGCTCTTGTTCTTGGCTGCCTAGGTGTCTTCCCAAATACTCCTACTTTGGCTCTTCCTGTTCATTTGTATAAGCAGCACCTGCTCTAAGTGGAATTATCCCTCCAGAGAAGCAACTTTGATTGGGAACTAAATGGGTGCATTAATGCAGGAGGGTACAACGTGGACTTGTGGAGCTGCATCCTCCCTTGCATAGAGGCTTCCACCCACAGGTCCAACTGCCCAGCAAGTCGGGTTGGGTGACCCCACTGAATGAATTGATTCAGCTGATGTGAGGGATACTATTTTTTTTTCTCTCCACTCCCCTCC
>VXBW01006525.1:3202710-3358391 GCA_013400375.1 Thinocorus orbignyianus
CTCCCCCGATATATTTTGGAGGGTTTTCTGTTGAATTGGCTGCCTGAGCAGTGGGAGGGCAGGAGGATGCTGCAGTGTTGGAGCCCAGCCCACGGGTGGGAGCTCTGTGGGTGAGGGTGCAGGCAGAGCCTCTGACACGGGCGCCCGCTTGGGCTGTGCGTGGGAGCTCCTCTCTGCTGGGAAGATTGTGGCTGTCAAAGCTGGACTTCTATAGCAACCGTGTGTTTCCTTGTCATAACTCTATTTATTTTTTTTTTTCTTTTTTTCAGTTTTGCTATTAAAACTTGGTGATGACACATGTTAACAATCTTACAGTGACATTCGGCAGTTATACATCTGTTTGTTTTCATTAAATACCGCTTTTTGAAAAGTTTCAGTGGCGATCTGATTAAAATGCACTTAGGATGGAAAACCTGGCAGAGGTTCTCTCAGCCAAGAGCAAATTTATTTTATTTCTCCAAGCTTGTTTTTTAAAAAAGCCAAAAACAACAAACCAGGGATGCTGGCAGGGTTGGATAGTAAATATGAGCTGTACATCTTGTTCAGTGGGCTTTTTTTGGATGCCTTGCCTGAACCGAGTAAGTAAGTGAAATGCATGTGACTGAGGGCTCTGTCAGAGTTGTGGTGATGGATTGAAATCAGATGAGTGAAGCTGCTGCCACCCCTGACCATCTGCCCCGTGCTTTGTTGTGCATCCCAGAACAGCAATATTTGGTCTGTTCGTGAATCAGCTTTTACAAAATGGTTTTTAGCCTGGAATATTAAAGTAAGCTGCCCTGGGGCTCGTTTACTTTAATATGCTTCTCTGAATGGTGTTGGGGGAGAAGTCAATGAATCTTTATGACCTTAATGATAGAATGGTTAAGAGTTGGGAGGGACCTTAAAGATCACCCAGTTCCAACCCCCCTGCCCTGGGCAGGGACACCTCCCACCACACCAGGTTGCTCAAAGCCCCATCCAGCCTTGAACACTTCCAGAGATGGGGCATCCACAGCTTCTCTGGGCAACCTGTTCCAGTGTCTCACCACCCTCACAGGAAGGAATTTAGAGCTTTAAGACTGTCCCAGCTGTCTAAAATGATTTGCTAAAGAGGGGATGTCACTGGTGCTGCTGAGGCTGACTTAGGTAAGGTACTGCTGTGGCTTCCTCCCTCCCAGACTATCCCTGTACCACACTGTCCTGTGCGGCATCGCCTGTTCCCGAGAGTCGGCACAAGTGCTGCTCTCACCCCAAAGTTTCTTTTCATTTTATTTAAAATTGGGATCCTGTTTGCCACTCCAGTCCTGCGAAAGCACTGTTACCTGCTTGTAAATAGTGTCTCTTAAGAACAAGCTACTCTTTGTTACCTAGATATTTGTACGATAACCTATACAGCGTTTGCCTTACCCTGCAGATGAAGGTATATATAAAGTATCCAGTCTGTAACTTGGGAAAATCTTTTGCTGGGTTTTAGAAGAAAAATTGGGCTAAAATTGGTTAGCTGAAGCAAGTAGTGGTGCCCACCAAGCTAGGCGGAGCCCTGTTACATGCCATAAGCAGTAATAAACAAGTGTTTGGGACCGGGAGTCTCTTGCCTCTAAGGGCCATGGGCTGCCGGGTAACCTGCTCACCTTTCCCAGTTTGTGAACAGTGAAAGAGTGAACAGATTGGATCGGATCTTGTTTCAGCATCATCTGTTTCCACAGCTGAAGCTCCCATATGATCAGATGCTATAAATTATTTAAGACGCGTAAGCTGTGTAGCCGGAGTCTCCGGTAAAGGTTAAGGCTCCATCTGTTCTGCCAACCTCGAGGACTGCGCATTTCGTGGCATCGTCTGTGTTGCTGGATGACATCATAAGAGTCAGGGACGCTCACATGTGCCCCAAAATGTTGCTTCACAGCAGTGAAGACCTCACCGTGTTGGCACCGGTCACCTGGGATGCTCTTGGCCCAGCTTCAGCTCCTCTGTGCTGCCAAGCACACCCTCGGCACCGGGTTTAGCATCCTCGAACAAAAGCTGGACCCGTCTGTGTTCAGCACTGAGAAAATGCATATGTAACCTCAGAGGTCCCTGTGCAACAGGAGGGGAAGACAAATCAAATAGGGGGGAAAAAACCAAGAAACCCAGCCTCCTGTGTTCCTTTTGTACATACTCAGTCTTGTTTAAATCACGTCTTCGATTTAAGAACTTATGACTAATGAGTATTTTGAGGATTCTATTCAGAAATGAGGGCAGTAGCATTTTTTGTGTAATGAAACTAAATGAGATTATTCCATGTGTGTTCCACAAATGGAATTGAGGAGGAACAATAAGAATGGAGTTTTGGAAGTTGAAACTCCTTTTCCAAGTTTCCATGCTGCCAGCCTTCTCCTCTCAAAGAGCACGAGTTGAGTTTCTCCAAAGTTCTCTGAAAGAGAATTCTGCTTTGTGACGTTGAAATTAAATATTGACACTGTTTTTTGTTTCTCCTCACACCCAAGTAAAATACAAATTCTCTATGTACTTTATTCTATATACACAGAAGAAACAGAAAAATGTATTTTATTATAATGCATTTGGCTTGTGGTGTGTAGATTTCAGGAGTCGCTCCAGATACCACAGCTGCTTACAGTAAAGTTAGAAGAGTAAGGAAGGATGAAGTTTAGCCTCACGGATGAAGATTACAGACTCCTAAAGCTTGATTTTTTAGAGCTTCATTTTCTCCAGTTTATTGTAGCCCATCTCGGAGTCTTTTATTTTTTATTTTTTTTTAAATAAGGCTGGCTGATTTCCTTTCAGTTAGAAACCAGGCGGGATGATAGACAAAATATCTAGTGTGGAACTCTTGTATAATTTATCTAAGCATAGTAATTATGTTCTAGCCTTGCATTCTTCTGATACAAAACCAAAAACCCAGATACTGTGGGTTTTATTTTTTTCCCCAAGAACAATATATAAAGCCTGCCGAGGCGGGGTGGTGACAGCTGGCTGGTACCGCCAGTGTTACAGGTTGTTAGAGATTGCGTTAATGGGCTGTGTTCTGGGGAGATTTATAGCTCGCAGCTTTTGGAGAGAAAGGGAACAACTGAAGCTAAATTAAGTAGGGTTCGGGGGTGTTATTTTGGGGAATTTGAGAAGATTTTTGACAGAGATTTTGGCTGGCAGACCTGCCTGGCCTCATCAAAAACTTCTTTGTGTGTGTGTGTGTACAGTGTCTTGGGAGTAGAATGATTTTGACTGCTGTGCTGTCATATATTAGGGCTCAGCACTTGGCAACTATCAAAGATGGATCTGATGAAGCTGACGTGGTTTTGGTATCAAACTCATGTGGACATTTAGTAGCACGGAGTTGCTAGCAAATATTATAACAGTTCACAGCCTTCCAGTAGAACTCCCAGTATTTGAAATCCCAGATAGTAGCCTGGGGAAACACTGGCATGGCTAAGAACCACAAAAATGATCAGGGGGTTAGAACATCTCTGCTACGAGGACAGGCTGAGGGAGCTGGAGTTGTTCAGCCTGGAGAAGAGGAGGCTCTGAGGAGACCTTAGAGCAGCCTTTCAGTACCTGAAGGGGGCTGCAGGAAGGCTGGGGAGGGTCTGTTCACAAAGGCCTGCAGTGATAAGATGAGGGGCAACGGCTTTAAGTTGGAGAAGAGCAGATTTAGATTGGATATTGGGAACAAGTTCTTTACTATGAGGGTGGTGGGACACTGAAACAGGTTGTCCAGGGAGGTGATTGAGGCCCCTTCCCTGGAGATGTTCAAGGTGAGGCTCAATGGGGCCGTGGGCAACCTGGTCTAGTTGGGGAGGTCGGACTAGATGACCTTTGGAGGTCCCTTCTGGCCTGGATAATTCTATGATTTATGGCAGCCAGAAACAGCACAGGCAGTGTAGAGGCTTGGGAAAAACCAGATTTCTCTGTGTCCTGCAGTCACTGATGGAACCACCACCCTTGTCTCTGAGCCCCAGGCCTGAAATGTGTTTGATTTGGGCTATGGTGACCAGGAGCTGTGCGGCAGTTTTTGGAGGTGTGCATTTCCCCTGCCCCCACCAAGGAGTAGCTGAGCTGCTCAGCCTGAGTTAAAGATTTATCCCAGAGAGAAGAGAGAAATTAAGAGGCGACAGTTAAATCTCTTTTTATGCTTTTTGACTTTATGGGATTTTTTCGTTCTGTGCCACGACTGTGGTTTTCTGAGCTGAAAGCTGAAAATATAACAGAACATAAAAGCTCATAAATTTAACATAAGGCAGAAAGGCCATAGAATGAATAAATACGTTTACCTTCCAGGGAATATCTTTTGCCAGTAGACTTCTCTCCGTTCAGGTTAGACTCTGCTGTCTCAAGCATACAAACTCCTATAAGTCTGGTTTCTGAGAAGAAATCGCTCCCAAATGACTTTGAAGGGTACTGCTAACTAGTGAGGGCAGGTGGCTATCCTATTTCTTCCTAATTTTAATTAAACCACGTAGGTTTTTTTTGTACTTTCTTTAAAAGTAAAAGAGTGAGACTTTCTAAGAACTGCAATCTCTTTTCTCTCTTTTGCCCCTACTCTGCTAACTCAAGCCCCATTTCCCACCTACTCTTGCCTGGATCTTCCCCCCTGTCCCTGTGAAGCTTTGCATCAGTTGGGAAAACAGGAAAAATGACAACATGAAGGTTACTGGGTTTGTAGGACATGCTGCGCCGAGGGCTGTGATAGTGTGGGAAGAAGGATGTTTGTCAGCACGTTACCATGCTGAGTGTCATCAATAAAAAGGAACGTGATTGTCACTCATCTTTCACAATACTTTCCTTAGATTGTTTTATATTTATATTTCTTTAAATCCATAGCTTTGGTAACAAATGCTATTTATGGGGAGCAGTGAGCAGTGAGTTAAATTCTGGTATCTAGTTTACCTAAGCTGAGTGGAATTGCAGAGAAACAGGATTTGCAGCAGAAAAATACCAATAAAATCCAATATAAAGAACTCTGAGATGCTAACTGCTGCTATTGTAGCCGGTGTCCTCCTGCTCTGTGGCCTGACAGTTGGTTTCCGTGCTGTTGTGAGCGCCTGTCTATTTTGGGGGGAAATGGTTGAATGAACAGACTCACAAGTAGCAAATATCTGTGATTTAATAGTTTTGTCAGGTTTCTGTGTATTCGAACATAGGTCTTTTTTTGGTTTGTTTTATATTTTTTAACTGAAGAAGTAATAAACTTTTTATTAAAACTCACTGGCTGCTCAAAACCATAGTGGCCTTTTATACATTTTTGGAGTTGGTCAGCCTTGCTTAAAGTCAACATGGCATTATTTTTCTCAGGCCAGGTGTTTACTTCTTCTAAAATTATAGCAGATCCTTTTCTCCCTGGTCAGTTTTTGAACCCATCAGTAGTTTCCTTCAGCTGAATTAACGATAAAATATTTGAGAGTAAAATTCTGTGAACCGTATTAAGTTTCTCAGTTTTTCAGAAGAGCAGGCAGGGAAAGCTATGACACCAGCTTTTGCCACAGGGAGAAGCGGCTCAAATAACCTAATATAAATCTATACAGGATTGAAGCGCTTAATTGATTTATTAATGGGATGTAATTAACCAGCAATCAGTGAAGTGCACATTCAAGACCAGTAGCAGCAATGCACTGGATGAGCTAAAGTACAAGATGCTTAGTATAAAACACCTTTTCTCAAAAAATTTCTGGTCATCCCCCTAGCACAAAAAAAGAGCCTTCTACCCTCCCCAAAGTTGTATTCCCCTCATCCCCAGTTGTGCAGGGTCCTCCCCTGCCACAGGAGATGCAGGGTGCTGTGCCTGAGGGCACCCATCTGCCCCGTGAGATCAGCAAGATCCACATTGCTGCTCTCTCCCCCTCTGCTATAAGGAAAAAAAATAATAATTATGCTTTTTGTTCTTTTCAAGCTGATTTATTTCTTTGTTTCAAAAATGTGTGTGTAGTCCCCTGGCTGCTGTTTAATCTGGCTGTTTAAACATGGTCATGGTCATCCTCTTTCGTGTGGGCCAGTTTTGGGCAGGCAGCATCTGGGGCAGGTTTGGGAGCCCCCACTGCTGTACAGAGCTTTGATAAGCTACATCTAGGAGTGTTTCTTGGAAGTGCTTTTTCAGGTGGTATTTAAGTCCCAGACGTGGGATTACTTTAGGGTAACAGAATGAGTTTTACTCATGGTTTAATGTATCAAGCGGCATGACACAGCTGTGGTTGTGCATCTCCCCACTTACCTCCATCCACTCTGCAGCTGCATCCCTTTCTGCCATTTGCTAAGTGGCTTTTCCATCTCAAAAGGGATATAGGAACAGATGAGGAAACACTTGCAGTTTTTGCTTTCTTGTACCTTGCCTTAAGAGGAAATACCATTTTCATGTTAACAAAGAACAGATATTAATTCATGTCCATAGCTGGTTTCCTCTGGGAAAACAGGCAGTTTTCCATAATTTCAGAATGATAGATCGCACAGATAATTTTTGGGTATTTTGTTTGGTTCATTTGGCATAATCTGACAGGCAACATCTCGGGTCTGTCATTCAGTTTCAAGCCAAAATATTATTCTGGATATCAGTTTATGTTTTTAGCATATTGAAGAAACAGATTTTTTTCTTTGCATGTTATGGGTCTATTGCAAATTTACCACGTTTTTTTTTTACTTTTATCCTCCACGTTCGAGATGCAGAGCCCTTCTGTGTTCAGAGTCGTCGTTGATGGGAAACACGGGAATTCTAAATTCTGAGAGTAGTACATTGCCAGCGTTGCACATTGTATGTGGACTAGACTGTGTATAACATGAGCCCATTAGAAATGAAGGCAGAGAAAAAAATCATCAAAAAAGCACTTGGTGTAGGGTTGCCTGGGGTTTCCCGGCCAGAAGAGTGTGTGCGTGCTTCACCTGGAGCATGGGCAGCAAACCAGGGCAGGTACTTGAGATAAATACTTGTACTTAAGTGCATGTGCTGGCCACACGGGTGTCCTTCAGGTGCTAAAGCATTCAATTCAGGTCAAGGAACGTATCACTCAACACCCGAGAGCGATGGGATTAGGTTGTCTAATGAAGATTTCAGTAGGACCCATGTGGCAGTTAATCATGCTGTTGGCATGATTCCTTTAGCTCCTAATATACTTGAAACCTAATATTATTCTGGGTGTTCATGATAACCATCTTTTATGTCTTTTTTTTTTTTTTTTTTTTTTTAATTTTTTTTTTTTTTTTTTTTTTTGTACATTTTGTAGTAAATTACAGAGGCTAATCTGTATTATTATTATTTTTTTAAATCATTTTATATTTTGCTTTTTTTGGACTTCAGTGATCTGTTGGAACAAACCTGTTCTTCTTTCCAGCTATTTCCTTAAGTACTTTGCAGTGTTCATTTACACCTCTTGTAAAAAATTTTCTTGTATTTGATTTGGGCTGAAAACTGTTTCAAGAATATAGACATCACCCTTTGAAGAACAGATTAAATATGTTTTGAATTGGTAGCTTAACTCAGTCCTTTTAATTAGATTTTTACAATTAAGTGAGGACTACTCATAAAGCATAGGCAACAACTGTGTTGTAGTTCTCTCTTTCTTCTGGTGCAAATACCAGTAGCCAATGTTCTCCCAGTAAATAATCAACCCCAAAATATACGGAAGAGATACCTGAAATATTGACTCCAATTATTGAGTCTTTAAAGAAGTATTTTACAGACAATTAAGTATGACTACCAGTATTTTTTTGAAGTGTTATATTGTTTTGACTGCATACCTAATGATGTTTTAAGAGACGTCAACTCTTATGGCAATATAAGAATTAGAGATGAGGGTGGATTTTTCAACAGCACAAAGGGATAATTGGGTGTCTGACTCATATCAAAGTCAATGCAAGTTGAGTGCCAAGCCCTTTATGTGCCTCCCCTTATCTTCCTTCAGAAAACTAACTAGTTAGTGCTCCCACTACAAGACCCAGTTGCAGCTCTGTGTACATTTACTATTAATTTCTATTTTGGTTTTTAAGCATTTTCTCAAGGTTAAATGTACGTGAGTTGGCTGAAGTGAGTGACACATTTGTGTGTGTGGAGTAAGACGTGTCTCTCGGGGGCGTTGGCTGGGGGTGATGGGTACAATAAGCACCACCTAAGTACTTTTAAAGTCATTATTGAGAGTGTCAACTTGAAGAGATACTGCTGGTGGGTTCCTCCTAGCTAACTACAGTCTTTTCGTAGAAGGCGTTAACATTTTGATAGCCAGGTGTGTCAAAACTGAACAGCTGCAGAATTGGTATTTGCATGTGGTTTTTTGAAGAGTGTTATCTAAACTTTCTTTTATTTTTTAAATAGCGTTGTTATAATTATTTAGCCAAAGGAACCCTCTGCTGACAGTAAAAGGGAAAACCAAACATCAAGCCATAGACATACAACTATTATAGATGACACGGTTTGTTATGATATAGGCTATTTTTGGACTTCACAGTTTTCTTCCTGATGCCTATCGGTGTTTACTTTGGCATTCTTTGTTCCCCATCAGTGATCAAGATCGGCATCCAAGCTGGAATCTCATTTGACCAAGCAGTTAAATAATATTTCCTCTCTTAAGCTGTATAGCCACTTCTTTTTGTGGAAACGCTGGCTCTGATCCAAGGTTTGAGTCAGCAGGAATTTCCCCTGACTTTGTGTGAGGTCTGCAGAAAAAAAATGATGAACACCACAAATGCAGACACAACTTCTAACGGATGATGTCCCCATGGACAGGTTGATTGCTGGAAAACATTAATCAGATAAATGCTTCTTAGTAGTTTCTTCTTTGATGTAAGGCCAGGAGATGAAATGTGTGAGAATAAATGTGTGTTTCTTGCTGACCTTCTTCAAACCTTGATTTCCCCTTTCTTCAAGTAAGACCATGAAAGCAGCTGCAGTGAGCAGCCCCATGGTGCCACTGAGGCTGTCCATGTCCCCAGCATTGGCCCTGCTTGCTGCCTGGGGAGATTGTGTGAGAAAAGGGCAAATATAGAGACATCCCTGTGTCCTCTTCCACTTCTGACAGCCTGAAGCTTTACGAAGCCCTGAGCTGGAAATGGTGCCTGCATCTTAGGGATAATGAACTTAATAGCCCTGATGGACGTTTCTCTAAGCATCTGCCTAAATTACTTTTTGAAACAATTTGTGCTTCTGGCATCCAAGCATCCTAGAGCAACAAGGTCCAAAATTTAATTCTTCATAAACCTGCTATGGTAGATGCTGAAACCGTGTTTGCTTTTGCTAACTGTATCCTTTGGTCTAATAAATTATATTCCTTTTCCTTGCAGTTATTGCTTTCTAATGGAATTATACCAAGTATTTTTGTAAGGTTTTAAGATTACTGCCTATCAGCTAGTGGTACAAGGAGTGGTGAATATTCTTTCTTCCTTTTCTCTTCCTGACTTTCATATCACATACACATTAATTGTGTTTTGATTTTTTCCAGTTTGATGAGTCAGTCTGTGTAATCCCCTTTTTGAAAGAAAGCCTTAAAAATCATTGTTACCCTTCTCTGGACTTTCCCTAATTTTACTATCCTTTTCTGAAACAGGTATAGGGCTTTGTGCAGTCTTCCAGATGAGAGTGCTCTATCCCATGTACCCAGGGATGCTTTGGGTGCCGGTATACCCTGATTCCTTGGTGCCTCTTCCATTGGAACCAATTGTTCTGTGTTTTTTCACCTACTCTTCAGATGACTCCAAGATCTCTTTCTGAAATGTTACTAGTTATGGAACTCATTATTAGTTATGTCTAGTTAAGGTTGTGTCTTCCTTGATTGAATGAATTAGACTGCTGCTGGGGGCAAACCTGGGCCAGGGAATTTGGTTGTGTAGCCAATAGCTAAATTTTTATCTATCTATGGAATTTTTTATTCCTCTGAAGACTCTATTTTTGAAGTGTGGCTTTTTTTTTTTTTCTTTTTTTTTTTTTTAAATAATACCTGTGTTGACTCTTCTCCATTACAGCTATGTGCATCTGTTTATTCCATCCATTTTTGTAGCTTCTACCAGTTCAGATATTTGATTAAGCTGTGGTTCCCCTGGCTTTGCAATGAAGGGAAGAAGAAAGTAGAAGGTTGCATATCAGTTAGGTAAGATTTACTCAAACCTTATTTCCTCAGAACCGGAGGCGGGGAGAGAGGAAGAAAGGAAAGGAGTTGGAGAAGGACTCTTTGTCAGGAAGTGTAGTGATAGGACAAGGGGTAATGGTTTTAAATTGGAAGAGGGGAGATTTAGATTAGATACTAGAAAGAAATTCTTTACTGTGAGGGTGGTGAGGCTCTGGAACAGGTTGCCCAGAGAAGCTGTGGAGGCCCCATCCCTGGAAGGGTTCAAGGCGCCATGTTGGATGGGGCTTTGAGCAACCTGGCCTGGTGGGAGGCCATGGCAGGGGAGTTGGAACTGGATGATCTTTAAGGTCGCTTCCGACTCTAACCATTCTATGATTCTATGATAAAAGGGAGAGGAACAGGTAGGCAAGTGTTTATCTGTCTGCTTTTGGATGGCACAAGTCTGTTATGCTCTTTATTCCCACACAGTGCAGCCTGACAAACCTTCTACAGGGACCTGGCATTGCACATGCATTCACTTGCTTTGCCCACTGCTATTAAATACCTATTTTTCTGATCTTGAAAGAAAGAAACATTGTTTGCAAACAGTTCTGCTTAACGTTTAATAAAAATAACAAAGGTTTTTCCTGTGCCTTTGTTAATATCTGCTGGAGTTAACCTTGTTTTGCTATTTCTGTAGGCAGTAGTTGAAATGTTTCTTCCTGAAAACCTGAAGCATTCTGTGGCTCAGAGAAGTTTTGGGATTTTTTTTTTCCCTTTCTCTTTTTTCTCCCTTTAATTTAGCTGAGGTTGCAATCAAAAGCAGCAAAACCAGCTCCAAAACTTAGTTTAATAAGTCTTGAAGGGTGGTGCTCCAAATGTGCCATTTTCAGAGCCAGGTAAGCAGCTGTGGTGTGGTAGAAGCTCTGCAGCAAGACTTGGAGCTGGGAATCTCCAAACTGATTATGTGATTGTGATTCTGTGAAACAAAAAGGGGAATCATCTCCCTGGGGAACCGGTGAGTGCTGAGAGAGCTGCACACAGTGCAAGAAAAGGGGATGATAAATAGATTCCGTAACGGCTTGGGCACAGACCAGGGGACCTGATATGTCTCTTTAATTTCTAACATCTGCAGGGTTGCCTTCTCTTGATTCTAATTAGAATTTTAGGGAGACTGCCATAAAATAAAAGCAACAAGAAACTGCTAGAAAAACAGACAACACCCATGTCAAAGTGGCTTTTG
Organism: Thinocorus orbignyianus; assembly: GCA_013400375.1. Lineage (NCBI taxonomy): Eukaryota > Metazoa > Chordata > Aves > Ciconiiformes > Thinocoridae > Thinocorus > Thinocorus orbignyianus. The sequence goes on from VXBW01006525.1 coordinate 3,213,946, forward strand.
TGTTCCTTGAAGCTGTGCAAAGCTTTGAAGACCTTGAAAGTAGCATAGATGGGTAATGGTGTAGTCTAGGTCAATTGTACCTGTCTGTGTTTCTGTAGCAGTGGTAAGGAGAGTTAAAGAGTAGCTGAGGCTGTAAAAACCTAAGCCAAAGTGGTGACATGAAATTTAAGACTTGTTTGGATACGGCAACCTAAAGCTGGAGTCCCCCAGGACTCTTCAGGTAGGTTGAAGGCACACTTGGGCTCTTCCCCTAATATTAGTCAAAACTACTTGTAACTTGCAATTTTCATTTCACCGTTCTCTTATTGGGGAATCTATTATTTTTTTTCCTACCCCTCTCTCTCTGGTTCTGTCTCATAGATATGTACTTGGCGACTTAATGCCAAATGACAAGTTTAAGAGGTGAAAAGAAAACTCTTAATATCAGCTCTGTCACGGACCTTTTCCCAGCCTTGCTGTGTAATGCCCATCTGTTGACCAGACTGATGGAATGAATGATGAGAGATACCCTGTGAGATGTGTAAAGCTATTGAAAAATAATTTTTTTTCTGTTTTCCTTTATTGTAATCATAAAAAATAGATCATTAAAACTGTTTCATAAACGTGAACGAGCTAGAAAATATTATGACAGTGAAAGTAACTGAAGATACAGAAATGAAATTTTTAGATGAGATTTATCTTCTTACTTTAATTTGTACTCCTGCTGTACTGTAAATGTAATAACCATCAAAATGAAAAATGCAACAGATTGATAATACCATTGAGTTTTAATTAAACTACTGAATTGAAAAGGGCCCAGATGGATAACTGGAAAATGTAGTTATAAGCCTGGTATGAAAAATGCTGGATTGCTAGTGATATGTCTGATAAATAAATGCTATGCCAAAAATAACCTCATTTTTAGAACATCTTCCTAAAATTAATCATTTAAGTTTCTAAAACAGATGGTTTCTAGATTTTATTTAATTTGGCTGCCAAACACTTATTACCCGAGATCAGGAATTGTGCTTTTAACAAATCCCTGTCCGATAGTCTCGTCCAGTCCTGTGGTGTCCTGGGAAACAGAGAAGAAGTGCCAAGGCATGTGAAAGCTCAAACGTGTAAACTCGTGGCTCAGCCTATTTAATGTGGAAATCGCATTGATTTGGCACAAAATGCTTTGTACACAACATGGGATTATGTTAAATGCTACCAAAGTAAAATTGCATCTCTTATTATGGTTATTTTTTGGATATTTTTTTTTGTCTTTTTCCAGATTTTACTTTAAGTGGAGACTCTTAATCAAAAGGTAGCTACACCCTGAGACCTTTCTTGCTTCCTTTCGTGTCAGATTATTCCAGGCAATATTTGTGTCACTAAGCAAGCTGATGGGTTTATTCATGCATATGTGCGTGTTTATAAGTGAGTGCAAAAAACCACAAGTTCTCCCAATTGTATTTTCTGATGAAGTCTCCTGAAGGTATTGTCAAAGGCAATCTTCATCTTTAAGTTATTTTGTAAGTATCTAAAAGTAAAAAGCACTAGTCAAATTAAATTAGCTGTGATCAAATCCTAAAATTAGCATAGAAAGTTGCACAAATCAATATCTTGTTACCTTCAAAGCTTGTTATATGTACCTTCTCATGAATTAATTCTAGAAACTTTATGCTAAATGATGTAAAAATTGATCTAAAGCTTGAAAAAAAATTGGTGATCAATAATTTTCTTCTAGTCGGAGAGGAATTCATTAAATTCTATAGGTATTACATTGCCAGATATTCTTACTGAGCTCTGTTCTAATCACTACATTGTTCTTGACTGAGAACACATTAGCTGTAAAAATTCATGAAATGAGAAACAGAACATTATAAAGATTTTCTCTGGGTATTGTCAGTAATGAGTTGTGCAGAAAAGTGGAACACACTCTCATTACTGGTGAATATGTGCTTTATTGTTTTACACTTAAGCATGGAAAATTGTGGGGGTTTTATCATTCTGTAAAGAAATTATTACCTGATAAATTTGGAGAAAAGTTTTATTTATTTATTTATGTATTTCCTTTTTCCAAAAAGATTTAACTTGCCTTTTCTGTGCCCAAATATATTTCTCATAACAAAAAATTTTGGGCAAAAATGATGAGGTTCAGCGTGTGATTCAGACATGTGGTTGAAAAAAATCACTCTTACTTGTTTGGCTTTTACTATGGTTATCACCAGTGTAATCTTATCAGGGTGTTAGTGACAATGGAAAGGATTCCTTTTTGGGCTGAATCATCTGTTTCAGGTACTGCACACCCAATTCTTTGGCACACTGGTTTTTAAACTAGTAGTTTTAAGTAGTTTTGTTTTCTGGCCCTATGGCTGCAGTAGTCTGCTCTTCTTTACAGCTGTTTAGACCTCCAGTATCATTCTTTTGCTGATTGTGGTCCAAATTAAATCATCTTTAGGAAGCCCTGTGGCTGGATACACTACCGGTGAGAGCGTACCCTTCTGTGTGTGCTTCAGGGAAAATCACCCCTGGTATTACTTACCTTTTCCTTGCCCTGTTTTGCTGACTCAGGTGTTTCTCCTATCACAATCTGCCCTCTTGCCTCTCTTTCCTTGTCCTGTTTGGTATTATTTTTCACCTCTTTGGGCATACCTTGGCCTCCCTGCGGATGTCACCCCGAGTGAAAAATAGGAGTCGTTGATATTCATGTAAGTCGCTTCCCTACTACTTCAGCTTATTTTGATGATTCAGGAGAGCCTACACATTATGTAAATTGAAGAGCAAATGTGACTTCCTATTGACAAGACAGGAAAAATATGAAATTGGAAAAAGTGAAAAGCATCTGTTTTACACTGAATAATAAATAATTGAAAGTCACTGACTGAATTGTCAGAAAATGCTAGTTAATAAATTTTGACTGATGTGTAGCACTGTTGTAATAAAGAAAATGTCTTTTCTGTGTATCATATGTCATAGAACACACACATAAATGTAAAGTCACCATTTAAAGCACATATATTAGAAAAGCCAATATATTATGATCCCACATGCGTGTGCTGGTTAACTATGGAATAACTATGTTATTCCCTTAGAGCAGTTAATATAGAGAATAATATACAATGCTGTAATATAAACTTTTTCTTTTCCGCGATCTTGTATGTTTTTATTTCAAAGAGAGCGGCAATGTGAGTTGAAGTGTTGCTAATTCTTTGAGCCAATCTGATTGAGGTTAGATGAAGTCCAGATAATGCTTATTATGTCTATGTCAAATTTGCAGCAGTCACACTTAAATTGTTAGAAGAAGTGTTCTTTTTTTTTTTTCTTTTTTCTTTGTATCAGGGTTTCTATGTGGATTTGCATCAGCAGAAATGAAGAGGCAAAATTTACATTGTTTATTACTGGAATTAATCTTACAAAGTAAAACATTGCCATCTGTTAGCAGATTTTTATATTCAAAGCTTCCTTGGTCAGGCAGAGTGAGATGCCCAGTGTGTGTAAAAACTGTTGTTTTGGGGAAGCCTTCACTAGCATTTTCAAAAAATGCCTTTTAATACCCAAAGCATTTCACTACTTAGGAATTTAAAGCCCTGCAGTTACGTGTTTCAGAATATTTGTGCTACCTTTATTCTGCAAAACAAACAAAATTTATGCTTAAAGCGCAGTGACTTTAAGAATCTTTTATTAAAATCCTGGTTTCATAACACCCCAGTCTCACAGCTATATTCTTAGAAGAGGCTCACCAGTTGTTTCATGCACCTACCTGAGTAGAAGGCAAGCTGCCAAACCTGGTCTATAAGCATCTTATGCCGCCGGATCTTGGTAACTCTTTCTGCAAATGAAATGGTTTCTGAGGGTAGATCCAAGGTGCCAGGCATAGCCTACCTCATATCATTCCTTTTCAAACTTCAAATTATTTGTGTTTTCAGTTTCCCAATGGTCAAAGAGCTAAAAATTTATATATATAACTGCGAATCAGTTATTAGGCTGAAACTTTACAGATTCCTCCTCATTCAAAACTAAAGTCTATGTGGTGAACGTGTTATTTCTACCAAGGCCACAGCTGTGTGTTAAACTGAGCCAAAAGTTTGACAAGATGTATTAAAACCCACCTACAATCCTAATTACCCTGTAATTCACAAAGTGTTATGGAAGATATTTCAAATTTAGGCTCTCTTACCATATTTCCTTATCCCAGTGCAGGTTCATCGATCCATCATCATACCCTTGCCCTTGTTAATTTGTGCAAACATGGCTTTGAAGTACATTTTTAGGGGATGAATGTTGTTAGAACTTGGCAATCTAAATAATGACTAGTGATTTACTGCCGTTAGTGCCATACGTTCATCTATTACACTGAAAAAACAGTAATTTCCTCATGCACATTTTGTGGGCCTTCCTTGGTGCAGGAGCACATCATCCATCCAGCCTTGTATACGTGGATGCCAGGCTGTTTGGGGGTCTATTCATCCCCATGGCGGCGCCATGTGCTTTGGGAGGTTGATGTTATTCCCAGCCTCTGGGAGCTGCTTTTTTTCAGTTGAGAGAAATGAGGGAGAGAAGACCTTTGTGTATCTACTCACCTCTGACAACATCACACCTTTGTGTTCTCAGGGGCTTGAGGTAGAGTGGTTGGGTGGAGAGGTCCATCTCTCGTGTGTTGTTGGAGAGGAGTCTTCCTTTCAGGCTATAAGAATTGGAGTTGTTCAGCCTGGAGAAGAGAAGGCTCTGGGGAGACCTTACAGCAGCTTTCCGGTACCTAAAGGGGGCCTGCAGGAGAGATGGGGAAGGACTCTTTATGAGCAGTGTAGTGATAGGACAAGAGGTGATGGTTTTAAACTGAAAGAAGGTAGATTTAGATTAGATTTTAGGAAGAAATTCTTTCCTGTGAGGGTGGTGAAGCACTGGCACATGTTACACAGAAGTTGTGGATGCCCTGTCCCTGAAGGTGTTCAAGGCCAGGCTGGATGGGGCTTTGAGAAACCTGATCTAGTGGGAGGAGTCCCAGTCCATGGCAGGGTGGTCAAGTTCAATTCCAACTCTAGCCATTCTGTGATTCCTGGAGGAACTCAATAAAGCCACCCTGTCCAGCTGTTGTATTTACCCTGCAAAGCAAACTGTGAAACTCGACTGGTACCTCCTGAGTGATACTGGTGTGGAAATATTGCTCTCCTTTTTCACGTATTTAATACTTCTACTGAACTGCCAGTAAATCTGAATCTACTCACGCTTCACTCTTTCAGCTGGCGGAATAATTTGGAGTTAATGGCTAGTAAAATTTGGCCTTGAGTTTTTGACTTTCAGGAGAGTGCTGTTCGCTTCTGTGTAGCAGTGAGGCGTTTTAATACAAATATTATTGTGTATTAATTACCAGCTCATGTAATACTGTTTTACCATGACTGTGAGAAGGTGATGGAAATGGCTACAGCAGGCGGCTGCCAACTGTGGTGTGGTTTCTTTTGATATAACCTTGCAGTTCAGAAATTTTGCAAGAATTTTGTAATGAAAGCTCACATCCTCATTTCTGCCTCTGTTCCCATGACATTTAGGCTCAGGAAATAAAGGGAGGCATTTAGTCCTCCATACTTCAGAGGTTGTATGAACAGCCTGTTGAAGCACTTGCTGCCTGAGGAGTGCGAGTTGCCTTTTGGAGGAGTAAAATAACTGTGGGCCTCTGAGTCTCATATTTTACTGTTTTACCTATGATCTTACAAAGCTACTGCTATTAGTTAATTCATTTATAAAGCAGCTGCTCAGATGCCCTTTCTTCATGACCTATCTAGTTAAGGATAAAATCAAATACAAAATAACTGTACAGTGAAGTATAGGAAACTTTTATATGTAGTGAAATTTACTGATAAAAGTGGTGGTAGGCTTAATAAAAAGCGCTATGAAAAGCAGTGTGTAGTCTGTGATATATATGAGGGAAGTGGATAAAAAAAATAATAGCTTGTAAAAATAGTCTAACGAGGGCTTTTTTTTGCGTTGTGAGGAACAACTGGGCTTTGCACGCTTCAGGGGTCCTGATCACCTTACTCAGAGCTTTAGATCAAGGGAAGAGTTTTTGGAAACATCCAGCTCCATAACATAGATGGCCTAAAGCCAGTCTCCCGTTCTGGGATATGCTTATCTCAAAATGAAGACCTTGTTCCAGCCATGGGGTTGATGGGGCCAGATATCATCTGGTCTGCAGGCTGCTGCCATGGAGTGAGGAGATGCCTGTGGAATACTGATTGCTCGTACATGTATGGTAGAAAAAAGTGATCTTACCTGTATGGACACAATGGGCAGAGTTTGGAAAGATCCTGGAGGTCCTTTCCTTCATGGAAAGGGAAGCCTTCAAGAAAACCTTCAGTGGAAGTGTGTATGTTTAGTATATGCAGGGCATTTCTTAAGAGAATTAAATTTCTCTGACATTTCAAAATAATTGCAAGAATGTATTTATATATATTTTTTTAAGATTGAAGTAATATAGCAAGAGAAAATTATTTTTATTTTATGCCAAGTTTTTGATCAGTGTGATGTGGCAAAGTATTTGTACTAATTTTCCATCTGTAGCAAACTTTTATAAACAGGGACCCATCTGTTTCAAATTATAAATTTATAAATTCAGTGTTTTGCATAATGCAGTTTGTTAAAGAAATGCACCTGACTCTTTTTTTTTTTCCCCTCTGAGCTGTAGTGTTTCGTGGAGTGTGTTAATAAATGGCATTTGGTTACTTTTTGCTGAACATTAAGTTTTGGGGAAAAGAAGCAACCATGTCTAAGAAAAGAAACTGATTGTGCTTCTGCTTTAAGTCAATGACAGAAGTGCCTAACTGCTTAAAGGGAAGCAATGTTGGGCCATCGTATTAGTCTGAAAAAGCCACGATTATATTTGTTGAACTGGAGGTCTGAAGTTGTTAGCTCAAAGTCCACTTTTTTTTCACCTCATTTACTAAAACCATGTGGAGAATTCTCTGTCTGCCATGGTTTTGCTCCATTTAGTTCCTAGGTTTTTCTGGTTTCTCTCTCCCCCCATATCTACAGTTTAAACATATAGAAGTTTTTTGGTAGTGTTATTTTGGGCACTTTTTTTTTGCACTGTGGCATTTTGGTTTTCAAAATATTCAAGAAGTCGTACGCACATCAGAGAATTTTTCCTTGTTTTCATTTTGTCTCCCAGTCACTACAATAATGAGAGCTTTAGAAAATGCCTCACCAGCAAGATAAGCCATCAACTCCAAAGATGTAAACAGATTACAGTTTTACCCACTGTCAGCTTTGCCCACTTTCCCAACATGCTATTTTACACCCGACTTTGGAAATCATTTAGTTGATTGATATAGCAATAAAAGGGCATTTAATAGCGAACAAGATAAAAAGCTTTGCCTAACTCTCCTCGTTGTGTAATAATGATCCTCACAACGTTCAAGACCTTCTTAAATGATGAAAGTAGAGTACACAAAAATGCTGTCTGACAAAACTCTCTGCACTTTGAAAATTACTCCTAGGATGAGAGGACCAATTCAAAAAAGAAAAGTTCCCATTTCCTGTTGTGCCACCTGTCATTGCAAGAGAATTTGGAATCAAATGATGTTGGAGGAAAATGAACTTAAAAAAAGCATATCGATCCTCTTTGGGGATGGAGTTATTTCTTGCTGCACACTTTTAGGTTTTTTTTACTTTTTTGGTTAAAAGAGGCTTTGGTTATTACCTCTTGCATTCAGAAAACATTGAGTAGTAATCCAAATAAGGTAGTCATTAAATATTGTCTGATTTCTTGATCTATTATAACTGTAAACTTGGTTGAGCAACACAACTATTACTTTGCTGTAAATATTTTCAAGGAATTTCTGTCTTGGGTTAGATGACTGACATATGTTGCCAATTCAACCTGAGGTTATTCTTTTAGGAATTGCTTCCCCATAGCCAAGAGCAAATTTTTGTCCCTTAGGAATTTTTTTCCCTTGGTAAGTAAAGGAGAAACCCTCAAACTTCTCTTCTTCACTGGAGCTCATACTTACTTCCAGCAAAACCAGTGAGAAACTCGAGGCGATGTTATTGAGTTTGTAGCAGTCATTTACTTGGAGGAAACCAGGAGTACGCACCGTGTTGGCAGGGGGCAAGGGGAAACATAACTGAGGCTGAAAAGTATGTTGTGTGTGTTTTTTTTTCAGATAAGGGAAGTAGGTATAGAAAAATGACAGATGGCTGAGGTTTATGTAGAGGCAGGCAGAGAGGTCTTCGGTTTCAGGCAGTCAGCTGCAGCTGTGGCCATGCAGGACCGTTTTCCGTGGCTCTTCGGATAAAATGAGGTCCTTGTTACTCTGTACTGAGGTGTACTTCATGGCATAGGGCGAGGAATGAGTTACGAGTCTTTCTGTGTCTTATGAACGCTTTATAGGTTGTGCAAAAATATCGAATGTAGGGTTTAAGAGATTATACGTACGAAGGAGAAAAGAATCAATTTGAGCTAGTGAGTCAAGGATTTTGCTATTCTGGTGCTCCCGGTTGATTTCTCTCGGTATAATATTTCTTACAAGATTGGGACAGTAATATTTAGAACACACTTGAATTTAGTGTACATTTTTTGAGGCTCAAAGAGAGACTGAGAATAGCCCTGCTAGGGCAGGATTATGAGTGAAACCTGTGCTGTATAATGAAGAGCTTAATATTTGGTGTGGATGGATAGAGGAGAGATTGCAGAGGTGAAAATTACATTTGAAACCCAGTTTCAAGGTGATCTGGTAGTTACGTTTCTGCTGAGAAAAGTATTCATGGTAGAAGGAGCGTGCATTCTTTTTGTTTTCCTTTTTAACCTGATTTACCATCCTGTACTGAACTAAGCCTTTTTCCTTCTATCTCCATGAACCTTCCCAGCTTTCAGCATTTTGTGGTTCAATAGACCATTTCAGCATCTACTTCTTAGGGATAGCTGGAGGCTTGAAATATTTCAGCTAATTAATGGGATATGCCTCCCTAAAAGCAAGGATTTATATGCGTAATGCCTGCAAAATATTCTTTTTTTAATTCTGTTCTAAATTGAGAGTAACTTAAAGGTACAGACTCCTACTGAAACAGGTGGAAAATTTGAAAGATTAGCTTTAACTTCACCTCTGTCCATATCGATGAAAGAGGAGATTCTTTGGGGAGATGGTCCACGTGTGGGCATGACCTGGATGCTTCCAGTTTGCTGCTGGAGAAACCTATTGCTCCTCGTTAATGGGAAAGGGCCCTTGCCTTTAGGGCCCTTCACGGCCAGTCAGTGTGTGTGAGTACCCACCCCATCCTCTCAGCAGCAGTGTTTTGCCCTTAGAGAAATGTCACACATGTTTTACAGACTTGCCTTTAGCTCCTGACAATTGGGCAATAAAGATCAGTTATGGATGATTCCTTGTCTTTATGTATCTGTACTCTCATATAAACCAGTTCACAGAGAATATGTAAAATAAATACTTAGAAATGGCAGGGTAATAGTAGGATGCAAATTTCTGAATATCTTTGTAGGACATTTAAATGTAATATTTTGCCTTTTGGAAACACTAGTTCATTTTGGTTTCTACACTAGCTACTAATACAAGGTGATCAAGTGATTTCCATTTCATAGGGAACGCAATTATGTGCCCAAATGTGGGCTTGAAAAAGCTCTTCTTCCCTTTGAACTTACATTTGTGGAACTGAGTATCAAGCCAGAAGGAAAATGCCTGAGGTGTTAATGTTTAACTGGCATTGAGTCATACTGCTGGCATAGAACTTGCTTTGCTTTTTTTATCTTTAAAATACAGAACAAATATATCTAAGCATTCCAGTGACTTTCACAGCCATTGATTCTGGCTGTATAGTATTTAATTTTGGGATGAAATAGCATTCTGGTGTGGGACTGGCACCGCTCATTTAAATTAAATAAAAAAAAAGGTGGGTGAAAAAAGAAAGTACCTTACTTGCCATTAAAATGTCTGTCTTACAGAATTGCCTGATATATATGAAGTGTGTATCCTGTTCCTAGATTTCTTCATATATACAATTTATTAGTGCTGAAATATTTTAATCATTAAACATCATTATGCTTTGTTGCAGTTTGTAATTGACAAGTGTTGTGCTTAGCAACACAACACAACAACGGTTGTTCCAGATGCTGTTGTGAATGTACAGGCTTGTTGGGCTTAGTGGCTGTTGCAAGTGAATTGAAAGGCAATGCTGATTTATTAGTGGAAGCCTTTGCTTAGTGTTGTTTCCCCCCCGCCAGACAACCAGAAGTATTTGAAATGAATAGCTGTTCTGTATCATAGAATCATAGGTTCCAGTGCCTCACCACCCTCACAGTAAAGAACTTCTTCCTAATATCTGATCTAAACCTCCCCTCTTCCAATTTAAAATCATTACCTCTTGTCCTATCACTCCACTTCCTGACAAAGAGTCCCTCTCCAGCTCTCCTGGAGCTCCCTTTAAGTATTGGAAGGCTGCTCTAAGGTCTCCCTGGAGCTTTCTCTTCTCCAGGCTGAACAGTCCCAGCTCTCTCAGCTTGTCTTCATAGGAGAGGTGCTCCATCCCTCTGATCATCTTTGTGGCCCTCTGCTGGACCTGTTCCAACAGTTCCATGTCCTTTCTATGTTGAGGACTCCGGAGCTGGACACAGTTCTCCAGGTGGGGTCTCATGGGTGCAGAGCAGAGAAGGAGAATCACACTTTTTTTGATGCAGCCCAGGATGTGGCTTTCAAAAAAGAGAAATAAAACCCAGCGAACTTATAATTTAAATTATATAATTAAAAGAAGTGCTTTCTCATCCTTCTCTGCCTGTGATGCTACCCCTCGAGGAGCCACTGGGCTGAACAGTTCAAACTCCAGGAGGATATTGAGGGCTGCTGAATGGGTAGAGCAGCGGGGAAAAAAAATCTTGGCAATTTGTGAATTAGCACTGGAAATAAGAAACTGTTGCCATTTCAGTTCTTAAGTTGTCCCTGGTGTCCTGGTTTCCAGCAGGGACGGGGTTAAGTCTCCCCAGTCTCTACCCGGCACAGCTATTCCACCCAACGTGCGCCCGGCCCAGGGGCAGCAGGGAGCTACCGGGAAGGGGAGGGGCCACAACCGGAAGTGGGTGTGGTGACGTCACGGCACAGGCGTATATATGGACGGGCGGCGCCGGGGAGCGTCTTAGCGGTGTCGGGGCGGTGGTGGCGGAGCGTGGTGTGGTCGGTATGTGCTGCTGTTTGTCTCCTCCATCTGTGTTACTGTTTCCCTGCAATACCTGTTGTTGTGGTAAACAGTTTTTATCTCAACCCCCGAGTCTGCCTTTTCTTTCTCATCCTCTCCCCGCCGCTGGGGGGCAGCAGAGCCAAGGGGCTGCCACGTGGCGCTTTTGTTGCCACCGAGGCTAAACCACAACAACCGGGAAATAGGATTAGAGGAGGAAGGATTTCTCTAAGCGCCGGGAGGAAAGCTATTGCAGTGGAATATTGACATAAGAAGAAAAGCATATATTCTGTGCTATTAAGTGTACTTAGGAAAATAGCTCGCTGCCAGTCACGGTTTACTGTTATGATATTTCTCTTATGCAATTCATAGGAACAATCAGAGGAAGCCGATTTATGTTGAAGCTGACCTTTTCCCACTCTGTCTCTCTGGTGGCTCTCCTCCCGGTTCCCCACTTGGTGGCTGACGGCAGAGAAGCCGTCCTGGCTCCCAGCACCGGCTGCCCCTACCTGCTGGTGGAAAGTCTTTCCTGTTGGGTGTAAATATCCCAGCAGAAGCATGCTGATTTCTGCTCTTGGTGTAGATGTCCAGAGAAGGGGGCTGTTTGCTTTGGATAATGCTGGCTGGTGTTTTCCTGATCTGCTTTTTCTTCCCCTTAGGTCTGCGTGTGTTAAGAAAATGTAAGGTACCTTCTTTAGAACTTCTTTTTTCTAAGTTAGTTTCTCTCCAGGTTTTGTCTGGCGTATCTGATACTGGCTTTTATTCAATGGAACTAGAGAATGCTTAAATAGATGACAGAACGGTGTAAGCAGCAGTGGAACTTTGTCTATATTGTTTGGAAACAGCTGTGTAAACAGCCATCCAATGTAGATTGACTCGATAAAGATTTATTTCTCAAAATTCAATATTTTCAGAACACTATAATGTTATCTTGTTTAAAAGCAAGATGTTAAATCAAAAGGCACTCTTAAGAGGGAGCAAATAGGACTAAAACAGTAGCAGTGATGAGATGTTCTTGCAGTGATTACTCAGGTTCTCAGGGGAAACTGGGGGGGAACTGAAATGGGAAATAAATCACATTCTAGCACCCATCAGCGTGCTATGTATTACTTTTCTTAAGCAGGTCTTGGGGTAAGGAGCATACTAAAACCTGAAAGGCTCTTGCCTGGGCAAAGAAAACAAACACCTTTAGGATGACAATAAGAGAAAGAATGACAGAACAGGAAAGAGAGTAATTTGTTTTACCACCTTTGAGGTGGAGGTGTTCTAAAAATGGATGAAAGAGCAGGGTAAGATGTACGTACATAGAATCCATTCATAGAGACTTCTTATTGTTTTTACCCTCCAGTCTTCGTGTTAATACTTTTGGGTGAAAGAACAAATAATTATTTGTGTTGTAAAGAAATGGTTTCTAGACTCATTTTAATAGGAAGTGGCACAGTGTTGTGAAAGAGAAAGAATTAGAGGTCGTGTGTTAACAGGGTTGGGAAGCAGAGGCAATAGCCCAGAGAGCTGTTTTGAGAGTGGGTGATTTCATCCAGGGGGAGAGAAAGGCTGCCTGAGCTTTTCCCCAAAGAGGTGAATGCTGGAGGAGGTAGAAGGAGCCTGAAGATCAGCTCATTCTGCAACTTCTAACACCTACTGATTGTTTTAACTCAGGTACTCACGGAAATGCATTGCAAAGTTCACGCAGTTTGTTTTCATTTTATATTTTGGAATAATTGTGGTAGATGAGTAGACTCCCTTTTGGTTATTAACTCTCATCATTTTCACCAATAAAAATTACTTCATATTGTTCCCTTGGGATTTTAATTACATTAAGAAATGATTGGCCCTAATAAACTTCTACAGTCTGTGATAATTATAATCAAATAAGATATCCATATAAAAGCACAGAATTATGCTGAAGCAAATGCATTCTTGATCATTAATTAGTGAACTATCAAAGGCGTTGCAGATGGTAGTCGTTTTATGATTTTTAGAATGAAGCCTGACCATCGCAGCCTTGACTGTGTGTGGTAAATGTGTTTTTCATTTATTGTTGCATCAGTAAATACAACTGAACATGTATAAATCCACATACCTTATCTGCTACATATATATTCTTTGGTTGGTTTTTACATGTGGAAATAGCAGTAAAGATATTTCATAAGACTGTAACAGGAGTTTGTGTTTGGCAGACAGTAGTGAAATCAAAACAACTCTCCAATTCAGTATTGGGCCACTGTTCTTTGACAGCTTGGGTTGCATCCTTGTAGGAAAACAAGGTGGAAGAATTGATGCTTTGCAGCTGTGGACACCTTGGTACCAACCCAAGTTCTGGAGCTTTTGGTTTTTGAAATGAAATACAAGTTTAAAGACACAATATGCTTCCTCTTTCTGGAACCCTTGGAGAAACAGAGGACCTACAAAAAGCAAATCTGATGTGGGCTCATCTGTCAAACTCTTGTCAGATGCTTCCATCGAAACTGTTGCAAGCACAGCTTTATTTACAAAGAATGCTAACCGGACCTAAAGATCAGGAGCATCATTACCACCAAATTATCTTGATGTAATGATAGATGACTCTCTAGTGTGTGCTATCAAGATAGAGTGTGACATTTTTGTCTTATGTTAAGTTCCCTTCTGGTTAAATGGGAATCACAGCTGTCTGAGTTGCACGAAGACTTTGATTCCTAAATCCTATAAAGTGGATTTAGGTCCCAGTTTCCCTTTTATTGATTAAAAAGTTAAATTTAATTGCTTACGCAGTGTCTCTTTCTATTTTACTCATTTTATCAGTGAAATACAGGCCCACATCTTTGACTTCAAACATTAACATTTACATAATCAGCACATTTACCATTCTCCCTCACAGTTTACTTACTGGTTGAGTTTGCCTGCCTGCCATGGGATCTGACCACAATGGCAAGCCACTCCTTAGTGATAATTTACATTATTATTATTGTAATATGGATTAGGCATCAGTTGGAAGTAAGTCTGAGTTGATACTGGCTTCTTTCCTGTGACATCTTAAAATAAATTATTTAACAGTCTGTTATCTGTTTGGAAATTCAAAGACATTGCTTAAAATGTTTCTTGGCAAATTGAGGTTCATCAATGAAATTTAGCAAGTGGCTAGGCATCCCAAATGTAGGACAAAGATAAATGAGGAACAGAGTAGGAGTATGGGCTCAGTCTGCTCACCTTGAATTGATGTGGGTATAACAGAGACCAGAGTTCTTGCTCATCCTCTTCTTTGGAAGATGATGCTTAGGTGTTTCTGACAAGTGACTGTGGATCCTGACACTCATAGCCTCCCAAGTGGAGAATATAGACCTAGTAGGAGAAGGTCTTCTAAAACCCTTTTTCTTCTTCAGCTACCAAACTCATATTTAAAAGTAGACTGGAAGAAATTAGTGAATTCTCCTGCCTGCCCAACTGACTCATTCATCTGGGGCTTGAATTCCCTAAAGAGAGGAAATATGAAGGATTCATAGGAAATAGCAGCTGTTCTTTCTCCCTGGGGCAAAGGATGTGCATTGTGATCCGTAAACCCCCTGTCTTTTATCAGTGTGATTGGCATCCGGTGGCTTGTTCTACCAGCCCAGCTGTTGAATGCTGTAATCCTTGTGGGTCAGATGACATATGCTGTTGTTACTGCTGTGTGCCGTTTATGTAGGTACTTGATGCTAAATTAATATTTTAATGTAGCTTGTATAAGCATTTTCCTTATAATTGCATGATTTAGGAGTTTAAGGTGACCATAAAAAGGTCTTTCTGAGCCTCACTGAAGATTGGATGGAGAAAATCTGTTTGCCCATAAATTATGAATGTAAAAAGCCCGAAAGACGTGCTGTTGTGGGTGGGTTTGTTCATGTATAAAACTTGAGAAGGGCTTTGGTACAGTCAGAATCTAGGAGGATTTTTTAAAATGCTCCGATTAGTTGGTTTTTAAAAAAATTAAAAGCATCTGTTACCATAAGTATCTTTGTCACATATAGTGTTCTTCAGTTATTACATGTGAAATGAAATTGATTATTTTAAAAGATTAAGGTCTGTTGCAATACCCGAGACTCTGAACTTTACAGTTGGAGAGCCATAGCGACCTTGGTTTTCTAAGGCACTGGAGCGTTCAATAAATTGGAAGAATCTTTCTAAGAGGGCTATTGGAAAACATCTTTATTTCTACTTAGACAAATATCCAAAGCTGCTGTATTCCCGAGACTAAGCTATTTGAATATATTATATTACAGCGAGCACTTGTGTTTTTACTGGCGTTCTGGCAGAGTGCTCTGCTCGATGTGGTTTGGGAGAACGTGATTCTCTGTCTTATTTCATTGGTAATGATGGGGCTTGGGAACTGCAGTTGCAGGAATGAAAATCCACAGATCCGTGTGGACTGAGAAAGGAGTCCATCTCTCATAGAAATCAAAGTGTATCTGTCTTAGAGTAAATTTTTCTTTCCTCATTCTTGGTCAAAGAAAAAGAAAGAACAGTATTGCAACTAAAGTTGTGTATGTTCAGTTCCCAACTTCTGTGTCTTTCTTGATGCTGTGCTCGCCCTGCTGGTTTGTGTCCTGCGGCTGGTGGTTTCATCCTGGTGGTGTTGGGTTGTTAGCATCTGAAGTGTCTTTCCAGGAGAAACAGGAATTTCATGTTGATGGTTTGTCCTTTCTCACGGTAGGATTCACGTGGGGTCACATTACTTTCCTTTTCCCTGAACCAATGTTGTCCATTTTTGGGTGTACAGCTCTCGAACTGACCACTAATGAGTTAGCAGTAGCTGTGGGGCCTCCAATGCCAGCCTGCACCCCATCATGTGTCATTTCCCTGCCTCTGCTTCTCTATACTACATCCTTTGAATGCAAATGCTGGACAGGCCAACTAATGTCACGATCTACTAGATGGGATATTCACAGGTACAGAGGAACTGATCAGGAAGGTGGTAATCAATAGCCTTGACCACAGTGACTATGAGATGGTGGAGATTACGATCCTGAGGGAAGAGAGGAAGGCAAGTAGTGGATTGAAGGTCCTCCCTTCATCTCTGGAGCATGGACTTTTAGCTTTTTTTAGGGGACTAGGATCTTGTGGGAAGATACCCTTAAGGGCAAAGATGATAAAGGAAAATGTGATCCAGAAAAAAGTTCCAAGCCCATGCCGTTGGAGAAACTTCACTTAGGAATACATATAATATTAGTGTGTCTTGCTTTGTTGTAGTGTTTTATGTGAGGCTGTCTGGATGTGTGTTGGGAAGCTTCTGCTTTCTTAGCCTGGTGGGAGCCAATTGCATGTGGAACTAAAGAAGGCTATCATGCAGATCTGGCGTGTGATCGCACATCCATCATTATCAGGGGAACATTTTTTGGGCAGCAGCTATTGTAGCCAGACAAATTTAGATGAATGGGAATGTTGGCTGAGTAATCATTAATAATATGTATTGCATGTGTAAAAATGAATGTAGGAAAGTATTTAGTTTGCCTGCCAAGATTGTTTTGTCAGTTTAACTTGGAGTACTTGGGAGAATGGGAAGATGGTGCAGTGAAATGGTTTGGGAAGAGTGATGGAACAATAAAGCCAACTGATCTGGTTGCTGGAGCTGTTTGAGACCTTTAAGTAGAAGAATCTATGACAAACCTGCCAATGTTACCTTCTCAGGGACTGAGCTCAGAGGTTCCAGGAGATATTTTCCTTTCCTTTATTCTTAAGAGAGTAAAGTAGCAACAGTTTAAATTCAGTATACTGGTTTTAGTGTAAGAAGGAATTTAATGTCAGTTTTTTAAAAACGTATCCCGAGAGCAGTAAATATTTAAAGAAATCTGAATTTGTTTTGTTTGTTTTATAAACACCTGGAGATTATTAGCACATTATTAGTCATATACATGCATTCTGTTTATACTTTTTGGAACCTACTTTCTGTATCTGTAGTAATATCAAGATTTGATGTAAACTAAAAATCTTTTTTCATCGTCTAAAAAAGAACTCGAGTCATTTAAGGTCAGTTTTCAAAGATGAGGAATATAGTAAATTTCTAAACTTCAAGTAGGACAGACAGTAAATGTTTTTAACATTTAATTAATATGGATTACATTTTCTTGGCTCCTTTTTCTTCATTGATTTGTGCCATTTGACCAGTCATTTCTATTTGTATATGTAAAATATATGGCTTACTATTAAAAGGATCTCAAATCACACTGACTTTGTTTACTTCAGAATGTTCTGCATAATGCTTATTAGGGGAATCATAAGAAAGGAATAGACATTTCTAATAGAAGACTATTTCTAAGTGGCTTGATTAAATTAAAGAATGCCCACTGGAATGAAAACTTAATTAAGAGCAGTTATTTCAGTATCCCTAGTGGAAGAACCATTTTTTCTTATTTCGCAGAATTACTGGTCTGATTTATCTGCAGCTGAATGTTGTTCATCAGCTGAGGGTGTAGAGAGATATATTGGCACTGCAGTTTGTGGATGGATACGCCCCGATTTTGCTCTGAACTTTGTAATTCTCTAAACCTGCCTGGGGAGAAGACCAGGAGCTGGGTTTCCTCTGGAAGAGGCCAGGTAGCCCACTCTGTTTCTCAAAAAAGCTCTTTCTGTAGCAGTTTATTATTTCCTTACGGTGATATTGAATCTCCATGCACTGGTTAATGGACCGGCTGGGACATGCTAATGAGCTGGTTCATATGGAAACAGCTTACTCCTATAAAAGCAGCAAAACTAAAAGCCCTTTGAAATGTGTGGTTCAAGAGTATTAGCAAGTGCTTTTGTTCCACTCTCCCCCATTATCACTCTTCATTCTTCCTGTTTGGATTACTTTCCAGGGGTCTGGAGTAATTAGATGAGCAGATCATGACTTGCATCATGACCTCGACTGGATGAACCACCTCAGAGAAGGACCAGGGGCTGGCTCCAGTGTTTTGGAAGTCACAATGTGGCATCTATGACGTTTTACTCATGGCTTCTGTTGCATTGGGTACAGGCTGAGTGAAAAAACACTGATTGATTCAAAAAGGAGAGCGAAATGGGAAAATTTGGAATGAAGTATCTCCTAGCATGCATATATATGTGTGTATATATATCTGACAGCAAAGTTATGTACATACATATTTTTTTTCCTTTTATTAAATAATTTATGATCTTTCTTAATTGGATGTGCCTTAAAATATGAAGCAAAAAGGAGTACTTGGCTTGGCTTATCTCTTCTCCTACACAGGCATTCCTGAGCTTGAGCATACAGGTGTTGAAAGGTTACTTTGATAGCATGTTTTTTCAGTAATGCCCCTCCAGGACTTGGGACACATCTACTCCTTTGATTAAGCACTCGGGGCAGCAGCATCTTCTGTCAATATTTAGTAGGTTGTGGGATTTCAGGTGCTATCGTGATGATCTTAAATGTAACCTAAATTGAACTGAAAGCAGCTTGAGGCAGGAATGGCTTTTTATCTTCTTGAATCATGTTTGAAGTACTGATTGTTCTTTGAGGCATATTTAAATTAATAACCACTGCATTTTCTTGACAATACTGGTAGAGATAATGTGGGATTTCCATTATTCTGGCCTGGTTTTCCATCATTTCTTGGTTACAGTGAGATTGATGAATGAGCATCGCCAAGAAATGATATTTTAAAACATTAGTTTTGCCATGTTGGTGACACGGTGGAGTAATGATGATTACCAGTGCTGACGTTTAATTTAAAACTGTCTAAAAATTTTGTACTTGACCCTTTTATATCAAGGTGAACTTGAGGCGTGCTTAGTTTGTGCAGGTTTCACAGGCAGTCAGGACAAGGGTGTGTTAGATTTCTTTTGCAGGCTAAATGATCATTTTATGTATTCACCAGCACCACTCAGGGCTACAAAAGAGAACTCCTTCCAGTTGAATTTTCATGCAGATATCTTTATTTGTAGTGTAAAACATTACAACAGCTAGGTACTCTTGTGTAAATTAGTAGCACTGTTTATAAATATCTCTGCAATTGAAAGCAGCAGAAGTACCAGATGTGTAATTACATTAGCACAGATATTCTGCAAAAAGCTGCTTCTGTGAAACAGAAACAAGCTTAATGTGAAAATCTTTGCTTTTGAGAGCATGCATGCTATGCACATTATTAACCCCTTCATTCAGTCTATTAAGGGCTACATTTTTTGAGGCCATGTTAAGGGATTACTCATGTAGAAGAATTCTTTTTTTTTTTTCTAAAAATCTTCAGTTGCAAAATGTGCATTGACGTTGTAAAAGCAGGTGCTTAAGCTGAGATGTAAAATAAGCGTACAGCTTATGTGCATCTGTAACTGGTATTTTTCCATGTTACCATTCTTTTATGTCAAAAAATCAGTGTGAGGCCTTTTATGGCAACAGTGACCAGATTTCCAAGTTCAAAGTCGTTCATCTCTGCTCAGCAAACAGCCCCAGCAGAACACCTGAGTGCTCCCTGAACCCTGCCACATCTCTTAGTGGTTTCTGAAAGAATCATGGATCTGTGCTGGTAATGTCATCCTCAGGGTATATATTTTCAGCTATTTAATCATTTCAAAGGACAAGGTTTTATCCCTCGTGACTAAACTTGTGAAAACCTATGTAAAGGTGTACATCTGTTAGGATTTCAGTGATAGCTGAAGAGTGTTCAGAAATATGTAACCACTAGAAATCCAGAAAAACATGAGGAAAACATCTACCAAAAAGGTAGTGGGGATCTACCAGTATTGTGAGGCTGACCTCTCAATAATTTTAGGGCCCAATTTGTCATTTGAATACTTCCATCTTTAAATTATTTGAATTAACGTTCTATTTTCAGTTCTCTTTACTTCAGCAGTGTGGATATTGTAAAGAAAATAACCCCAAGCCCTGCCCCTTCCCCTGAACATGCTCATTCCTGCTCTGGGACCGTGGGTTAGCCCTCTGCCCGCTGCAGGACTTGTAAGGCTTGGGCTTGTTTTAATGGACTGACACAGATTTATGTCCAAGACGACGGTACTTTCTTCTCTGTTTATCCTTAGAGCGTTACTGGTTTTTACCCCAGGAAATCGAACTTGGCTGGAAAAAGAAAAAACAAAATTAAAAAATAAAACTAGCAGAAAATTGCTTTTTATGTTGTAATACTTTATTGCCCTGGCTCTAGGTTTTGTTGCTCTCGTTTGGGAGGTAGGTCTGTGGAGAAGTGCTGCAGCAGGGGGGCTGTTTCCCCGGACGCGGGGTAGTTTAATGCCCTGTCCTGCTCTCCAGCAACTAAATGTCTAATGTGCTAGTTTTAAAAAAATAAAAATAATAAACAAAAAAAACCCCAAAAGCATTTTGAGGTAATGCAACCTGGATCTCAGTCTGGCCCAATGCACAGATCATAATCTGACAATGTTTTGCTTTCACTCACCTGCATGTGTGGTTGTTTGGAACAGTGCCTGGCAAAATCTGCCACCAGATGGGATGGAGATTTTTCTTTCTTACTTACATATTGTACTATGTTCTCGCTTACTTCTGTTTTGTAATTCTTGTCACAAGATACCCAAGTTTTTTCTAATTTTCACACCTGCAAATCTGAACGAGGTAATGCGATCATGTTCTCTGGGTGCAAACTCAGGTATTTTAGTTATTTTGATATTCTGTTCCTCTGGATCTTGCAATCAAGAAGCTGAATTTATGATGTGTTGGGAGATTATTTCAATTGGGAAATTAATGTCTTTGTCGTTGCCTTCCTTTTATATTATTTTCCCCTCCTCTGGCTGAATTATTGTGAAGTGGATCTAGTTATTTAGCGTTTGGTGGGGTTTTTTTTGTGGTTGTGTCCTTTTTTTAAAATTTTTTTTATTGCTTTTGCTGTGTGCCTGTCACTCCTCCCTTGAAGTAAAAGAACCACTTGCATCTTAAAGCCCTTCATCCCAATTTATGCTGTCTGGAAACTTAAGCTGTTTGGCCCTCTTAGATTGATTAGAGACTGCTCACTGCTCAGCCATTCCTCCTGTCAGCAGCCTGCTCTCACAGCGCCTGTGAGATGAGCAGATTGATTTACTGCTGGAGAACACTTATCATTCTAAAACTTTGGCATAGCTACTCGGGTTGTTTAGCCCTGCACAGCTATTTCCAGGTATGTGCTTTTTCTAAAAGACTTTTCCTCTAGAATTTGGAGAGTTTTAAAAAAGAAAAGAGTGTCTGGAGTAAACTGAAATTTAATTGTAAATAATTAAATGTGGACTGTAAATAAAAAAATAATAAGTAAAAAAAGGATGAAAATGCCCAGTAAAAGCCATTTGCACAGTTCAACAATAACTTTTGTGCTGTTTTTATAAAATTGGTTGTGCACCTATTTAAAACTGGTACTTTTCACATCAGTTAATTATGCTATCTGTTGCCAGGGAATTGTTATCATCGGTATTCTCCATCTATGCAGAGATACTAATTAGTAGCAGTTTGGGCACCATGGGAAATCCTGCCCATTGTATGGCTCTTCCTTGATGTTTATTAAGAGCAGTGATTGTCTGACCCATGTGGTTGAGAAGGTATTTCTGTATCAGTATATTCCAAAAGCTTTGAGCAGCCCCACTTCTGATCCAGAGCAAGGGGAGCACCCATGGGGGACCACCCAGAGGGGCTGCCTCAGCTGGGGCTCCTCAGAGGTCCCACCTGGAGAACATTCCCCATCACACATGTGGACATTGTGCCACCTTTGCAGGGGGCTGAGGGAGTTAATCCAGTTCCAGCATTTAACCTCAGCCAGACTCAGTAGCACCTTGGTCTGCAGTTCTGGATTTTAATTCTTTTACCATGGCGTGTTGATGGCTGTAGTATCTGGAGAAGTAGGCTGGCTTCTGTGCTGTTGTGGGTTGTAAAATATATAAGCTGGGAATAGCGTGAAGCTGAGCAGAAAAAATGTAGTTCTCCCTTAAAATGTTGTCTAGAGGATGCACACATTTCTGTGATTATGTGCACGTGAAGTAAATTCTGAGACTTTCAGAAAGGTTTTGCAGGTGTGCAGATTGCTGTATTATTTCACAGCTCTTTCTGTGAAACATATTATTTTTTTTTTTGTGGAAAAAAATTACTTAAACTTTTAAAGTATTGAAAAGCAGAACTTTGCTGTTATTTCAATGAACAAATATAATTTAGGCTTTATGAAAGAACAAGAAAATTTGAAACTGCTGTTGTCACAATTTGGAAGAAGGGGTGGCAGCATCTTTTGGTGTTGGCCAGGTAACAAATTACTGCAGAACTAGTATAAGAATTGTCTTTGTGTCTTGGAGCTGGATTATCAAGCAGGCGTTGAACCACTGCCAAGGCAGTGAACTTTTGACAGCGAGTTTCCTGGTGTGGTTCCTTTAGGAATTCATTAGTGCTGATCTTGAGGTTGTTTGGTAAGATTTGTTGTGGAGATGCGGATGAGGTGACCTCTTCCAGCGATGAGTGCATTGCCCATGCGGGGAACCTACCCGTTGCTGGGCTATGGTGGACCTGGAGTGAAACCTGGGTTTTGTGTGACTTGGAGCAATTCCCTATGCGAGGGGAAGCCAATATATGGAAAAGCAGAAAAAGGCTTGTGCAAAGCTTGTTGGTGTGTAAAACTGGAGCGGGCCTTCCGAATTGCCCAGTTCCTACAGCCAAATGTGAAGTAATCCCATTCATAAATACAAAAAATCATAGAATGGTTTGGGTTGGAAGGGACCTTAAATATCATCCAGTTCTAACCCCCCTGCCCTGGGCAGGGGCACCTCTCACTAGACCAGGTTGCTCAAAGCCCCATCCAGCCTGGCCTTGAACATCTCCAGGGATGGGGCATCCACAACTTCTCTGGGCAACCTGTTCCAGTGTCTCACCACCCTCACAGAAAAGGATTTCTTCCTAATATCTAACATAAACCTACCTCCTTGCAGTTTAAATTACCCCTCGTCTTATGGCTCCCCTCCCTGATAAAGAGTCCATCCCCATCTGTCCTGTAGCCCTCTTTAAGTATTGGATGGGGCTATAAGGTCTCCCCAGAGCCTTCTCCAGGCTGAACAACCCCAGCTCTCGACCTGTCTTCGTATG
The DNA here is from genome assembly GCA_013400375.1 of Thinocorus orbignyianus. Classification (NCBI taxonomy): domain Eukaryota; kingdom Metazoa; phylum Chordata; class Aves; order Ciconiiformes; family Thinocoridae; genus Thinocorus; species Thinocorus orbignyianus. The sequence continues at coordinate 3,237,080 of VXBW01006525.1, forward strand.
ACAAGTGCTCCAGCCCTCTGGTCATCAATCTCCCTTCTGCTTCCCTGCCAGAATCAGAATAGACCTCCTCAGCCTTTTATTTGCTTGTGCTTGAAGGGATCTGAGCTTCCCTGTGATTGGAGAGAAGATGTAAACATCACTGGAGAGGAGGCTGGGAGTCAGAAGGTATTGTGGAGATGGGTGTCCAGCAGTTTCTTCTCTGGCTCCCTTCTGGTGAGCTGGGTGGTCTGTGTTGCAGGAGATGGTGTGTAACCGGTGCTGTATTGAATCTGGGTGTTTTTCACAGGGGAAAAAATGGTTCCTGTTGGGGAATATAAGCCCCAACGTTGAGGTATAGTGACTAAAGAAACATCTTTTAGCTGCATTTTCTATTAAGGTTACATTTACAAGCACCTTATAAAGGCTACGATGTTTGAAAAGGAATTGGTTTTCATAGATGTTTAGAATTTTAAAAAGGTCAGAGTTTGATTATAACTATCTGTAATTCAGTAGGGAGATGTTTTTAATCTCATATGCAGGACCCTACTCAGAGTTGTAATCTGCTGATAACATCTATGTATACTTTCTGTTTTAATAGTGTACATAAGTAGATACGTCGTGGCCTCATCTCTTTAATGTCAGTTGCTATCAAGGCAAAAGATCTGTTCTCACCCTCAGAATGCATCAGATCAGTATTACAGAAATATTTTGGGATGTGTGGGTTGGCTTTTATTTATTTATTTTTTTTTTAGCTATGAGTGGAAAGAAAGGAATATTTTTCCCTGGGCTGTCTCCGGGGTGTGGGCACATGATTGAGTAGCTCGGCTAATGCAGTTTACATTAGTGCTTAGTATTGAGAAGTCCTGCCTTGGAGTGCCAAGGGGTTAGTAAATCACTGAATTTTCATAAACAGCAGTGTTCATTACATCTTGCTGCAGAAGGTCTTTCTTGCTGGCTGGAGTGTGTCTTGAGTGTTACCGCGTGTGGATAATAAGGCAAAAATTTGAAATGTAGAATTGGAACAAACTGCTGCATGACTATAAGTCACTAAACACCCCTTTTATTCAGGTCTGAAATAAGATGAATAACTAAGTTGCTGAATTACTCATTTGTGTAGGTCATGAAAGTTTAAAAAAAGTGCTGCAGGTATTTAAAATTAATTCCAGGAATCAGATGAGTTTTATATGCCCTGTGCAACACATTGCAAATAGTACAATAGACTTTTATTTGGTACAGCAGCTTTCATACAAATTACAGTATACAGAGGTTTACTGAATTGCTGTTAATAATAAATAACAAAATAATTGAGTAATGAGTTCTGAGGGGTTTCTTTTTTACCTGCATTACTAATAGTTACAAGTAATTAGTTGTTAATACTGTTAGGATTAAATCAGTTGCTGTCTCTTCTCAGAAGTCACGGGATGAGTTGGAGCTTTCTATGTCATACAAACATACTCTGGTGGAAGGGTGCTAGAATGACATCCTCAGTGGTTATATGACATTTCAAGCAGAATTATTCAATTAAAGTGGACACTGCAGTGATCTGCTGGATCTCATCTGGCGGAGTTATTCCTCAGTCAGGCATTAATGAAGATGTACATCTCTGTTATGATATTTGGGGATCTCGGTCGAAGAATTAGTGCATTCTGTTTAAAAACAAATTGTTAGGGTCTAGAACAATTGCTCCTAAATTTGATCCTTACTGTGAAAGGAAAGTGGAGGACTATTGCAGTGATTGTCCATTAATTTTTTTAGTGTTCTTTCACTCTCTTTCATAGCAGATTTGCTTGCAGAAGATCTATTACCTGTGGAAGTAAATTACTAACACTGTACTCTATTTAACTGATTGCTAATCTTGTCCTAAGTTTGCAAATTAGTATGTAGCTACAGGAACAGAACAACTGGGGGAGATGCTTATTGTTGAATGAATTCTCAGATGGTGAAATGGTTGCAATTAAGCTAAATGTCACATTAAACAGAGCATAATTATTGTAGCAATCCTTATTAAGTAATAACATACTTATTAAGCAGCTCTTATTGGGATTCCTGTTTAAGGTTTGATGTTTAGTGGTGTTTCATTTTGTCTGTAATATGTAATTATTGTTTGAACAGCCTGCTTGTCTCGTGCTTGTGCGACCTGTGTGTCGAAGAGCAGATGTCACTGTATCCTTTCAGACATAATTATTGCATAATTGTAGGTAGGTCTTGCAGGCAGGAAAAGCAAATCAGTGCCCACTACATCAAATAAATTACAATTGCAGTGTTATTGACTACTTTTAATGGGATTAGAGAAGCTATATGGGATGATAACACCATACTCTTTCTGTCCGATCAAAGATAGTGAATGTAACATTGTGTAGTTTTTCTTTATTAAATTGACTTGATTTATTAATGCCTTTCATGTCATTATTACCCGCAGTGTTACAGATGTCTTGTAAGATATAGTAGGATGTCTTTGTTTACAGTTTTCTGTGAACAAAGACATCCCACTGTCTCTTAACAATTTTTGTACAAATCAAGCAAGTTTTGTTTCATTTCTTATTTTTGGAAATCGTGATTTGTTTAAATTTCTCTTTGCTTTGGTTAACTAATGGATTTATTTGTGTTATTGCAAGTTCCTCAGTACTTTGCTGATCTCAGTGATATTTTTCACTGAAACCCCTTTTTTTGGCATGGTAGTAAGTCCTAGCGGACAAAGCCTTCGTTTCAGTGAAATGCTCCTTCATAGAGTAATCCAGGTCAGAAAAGACCACAGGAGGTCATCTGGTTGAACCTGCTGCTCAGAGCAGAGTCAACATTGAATTTACACCAGGGCTTTGTTCTGCCAGATCTTGAAAACCTCCAGGATGGAGATTCTGCTGTCCCTCGGGACAACCTGTTCTGAGGGTTATCCTCATAGTGATGAAGTTTTTCCTTATATCCATCTGGGAACTCCCCTGTTTCAAGAACACATCTACCATCTCATTCTCCCGCCCGTGTCCTGCTGTGATGAGATCAAACACCTATCTATCCTTTATCTTTGTCTTTTTGTACTTTCTGTAGACCAATAACAGTGAAATATATTTTATTTTGTTCAATCTTTTGCTTTAGTTACCATTGGTCTCCCATTCCAGATCAGGATTTGTGAAACATCTTGCTGAAGTTTGGGTTTTTGATGCCTAAATGTCAGTGGGTTTTTAATAAAGTGTAGTTAATATTATTATTCACACTGTGCTGAGATGTTTCTTTTAATTGACTCAGATTTACTTCAAGTAAAGTGAAAATTTAATATGAGTTTTCTCAAAATAATTAAATTCTAATTACAAAGCAGACTGTTGACTAGGAAGTATTTACATCCTTCTCTTCATTTAAGCTATCGAACAGGATATTTAACTAAGCAGTGAAACATTGTGGATAAGTTTACTGCCGCGTCCTGAAGAGATCATCAGGAAGTGAAAAAAAATCTATAGTAATGGGATTTGCGTCTGATTTTTAACCTTATTTTTCATCCCTCTTTTTTTGGTATGCCAAGAGCAGACTACGTTTTTAGCATGTTTGCCAGAGAATAATTGCAAATTGTGATGTGTCTAATGATACCGTAATTACTTCTGAGTCCTTGCCCACTTTTTTTTTTATGGTAATTTTTCATTCTGTATTCACATCTGACATTATTTAATGGCCACTTCTTGCTTCTGACTTATGCTGTGTCTCTCTCTAGCCTCTTAATGTAGGGATTGGTAAATCTGCAGCTGTTACATAGAGTAGTTCATAAGCAACACCCAGAAATGTATAAAAAGTGCTAATGAAATGAGTTCTGTGCAGTTGTGAAAGAGCGGTGGTAGGTTTGGTGAGTGTAATTTGGGCACTCCTCTGCTTCAGCTGCTTTACATTACTTCAGGAGTTCTTTAAATACTGGTTTTAATACTATTTGCTATCCTAAGAAATAAATCCTTAATTGGTGTAGTGTGTTTTGGAGTCCTCCTGATGAGTGAATTACTGTTATGCTCAATGCTGAAGAGAGACCATATTACTCTTGAATTTTTGCTTTAAGAAGAAACCAGTGAAACCCAGACTTTTCCTGTACTGAAACTTCCCCATCTCAAGAAATTAAACTTCCTTTGCTGAACTGCTTCAGAGAAATAAGTGCTGAAATAAGCTCACGGTACTACTACATGGCAATACTTAGTCTATGTGGTAGTTAGTTTGCTTTGTTAATAAAAAGCCACCTAGTACCTGAGGTTTTAATTTTGACCATTCTTTTTTGTAAGATGACAGTATATATATATAATCCTATGTCTGGTTTAGATTCTTGTTGGTGTTTGTATAAGAATATTCTTTTAGATCAAGGTGAAGTGTCAAGGATGAACATTTAAACTGTCAATGGACCTCTTCATGTAGCTGAACTTAAAAAGCTTATTTAAGGATTCATTTTTTTGAATATTCAGTTTTTAAGCATGTAAGATGCTGTTGAAAGCCTGTTGTTAGTGTAGTACGACTTGTAGAGCACGGTATGGTTTGATGCTGCCTTCTCCCATTCAAGATACGTATCACAGCTGAGTCCTTGCCAGGCACTGGTATCTTTTGGTGTGAAACAGAGGCATAAAAGGGACGAGGGCTTTTCACACAGCCTGAAGGATTCAGCAAAAGCTGGAGCTGTCTAAACCCTGACGACGCTGAGAACCCCTCTTGCCCCTGCCTGTTGGCTGTGGGAGAAGGTTCTGGAAAAGGGTAGAGTTCCAGCCCTGATCTGGAGGGAGAGGGAGAAGGACCATCCGAAGAAGGGACATGGCAAAGGGTGGGCTGGAGGAGAAGCTGGGCTGTATCCAATTCCTATTTCCTTTTCTTCCTTCATTAACAATGAAAACACCCCAGGAATTTCCATTTATTTATTTTTATGTTTTATTGCACAATGTCAAGCCCCTGGCTCTGGAGGATTAACTCCTTTCTTCATGAAGAAAGAGCAAAGGCATTACCAACAAAACTGCCATCAGCTGGATGAAATAGCTGGTATTATAATTGCAGCTGTTATGGGGCTGTTTTGGGGTTTTGTGTGTGTGTTTGGTTTTATAATGCGAGCTTGTAACTGATTCTGGTAGTTTTAAAATCAATTTTAAAAAACTTGACAGGAGTAACATTTCTTAATATAAATCGACCTATTTATTGTAAGTACATTTTCTGCTTTGAAAAAATACAAAAGATTGGGTACTTACAGGGTATTTTCAAGCGAAAATTACACATGCAATGTTCTTGCTGAGTGAAACGGCTCTGTTGTGAGGCATTGGAAAATTTTTAAAGTTAGAAATGAGATGAGGCCCTTTTGAGACATGATCATCAGAATCCTTTTAATATGTTAAGATTCGAACTGAGTGCTTTTTCTCTATGTTTTCTCTTCAGTTTGCAAGCAATTTTGTACTTTATAGCCCTCAGATTATTTTTTTTGGCTTGGTGGATTTTTTTCAAATAACATTGTCACAGAAAAATCTTTCTATTTAGCCTTGTCTGGTTATATCCACTTGCAAATGCTCAAGTAAGATTAATCCAATTACATATATATGTTCATGTACTCCAGAACTAAAAATTACATTCCTGGGTTTAATTTTGGTTTCATTTCCCCTTCTGAATGCCTAGCTTTACCACCTCTTACGGTGCCACGTGCTTCAAATGGAAAGGATTTGCTTGATAGAGCTTTGAGCAACCTGGTCTAGGTTTCAGCCCTCCAGTATGTGAAGGGAACCTACAGGAGAGCTGGAGAGGGATTCTTTGTCAGGAAGTGTAGTGACAGGACAAGGGGTAATTGTTTTAAATTGGAAGAGGGGAGATTTAGGTTAGATATTAGGAAGAAATTCTTCACTCTGAGCGTGGTGAGGTACTGGAACAGGTTGCTCAGAGAAGCTGTGGATGCCCCATCCCTGGAGGTATTCAAGGCCAGGCTGGATGGGACTTTGAGCAGTCTGGTCTGATGGGAGATGTCCCTGCCCATGGCAGGGGGTTTGGAACTCCATGATCTTCAAGGTCCCTTCCAACCCAAACCGTTCTATGATTTCAAATTCATATTAAGAGTATGCTCTGATTTTCGTAGTATTTATCCTCACCGCTTTATCGCTGCAGATGCTGATTCAGCTGCTTCCCAGTGCAGTTTATTCCATTGACTAATTGCTCTATTAAGACTCTTTTCCTCTTATCTAACTTGACTTTCTTTTCCTACTAGGTTATTGCTCCTTTATGATCATTTTTATATTCATTTGTACAAGTGAAATTAAATATTCATATTTCCTCAGGCTTTGGGATGCATTTTACTGCCACAGAAATGTGCCTGGTCCACCTTTAATTTGAGACGTGGGGTGTTTCTTCCCACCCACACCTTTCCCCCCAAGTTTCTCCAAAGGGTCTAGTGATGGGAGTACGCTAGGAGGAGAAATTAACTGCAGCCTTTTAGGAAGATTTTAGCCCAATTTAAGGACCAGCTGGGAGTTATTTACTTCTTAAAACATGGCAGGGTGTGGTTTGGCTGCTGCTGGATGCCGGGGCAGGTCTGTGGCAGTTTTGCATGGCCATTTCTCAACACAAGTTCTCTTTTGCAGGTCACTGGGGCCGGTGCGTAGGTGACTGTGGCTCGGGGGGCATTCGGAGCCGGGCTGTCTGGTGCACCCACTTGGAGGGCTGGACAACGTACCACGCCAACTGCCACCAGAAGGACAAACCCGAGAGCCAGAGGAGGTGCTTTAGGGTCTGTGACTGGCACCTGGAGCTGTTCGAGTGGGAGGTTTCGGGATGGGAGAGGTGTGGGCTCGTCCCCGTGGCTGGCGGTGAGGTGGGATCTGGGGCTTGTGTCACCGCACAGCATGGCCTACAGCGCCGGAGCGTCCGCTGCCTCCAGAAGCTGAACAGAACCGTCGTGGCTGATGAAATATGTGAGTATTTCACTCCACAGCCGACTGCCGAGCAAGCGTGCCTGGTGCCCTGCCCGCGGGACTGCGTGGTGTCCCAGTTCTCCAACTGGTCCCAGTGCGGCACGGGCTGCGCCAAGAGCTTGCAGCATCGGACGCGGGCGGTCATCGCTCCTCCCCTCTACGGCGGAGCCCCGTGTCCCAATCTGACCGAATCCAGAGCCTGTGGCGTTCCTGCCTGTCCTCTCGGCGAGGAGGAGCACACCTACAGCCTCCGAGTGGGGTCTTGGGGAAAATGCCGGCTGCCCCATCCTAAAGACCTCGACCTGGCAGGGAGGACTATGCTGGATTTTGGTTCGGACTCTGGAGAGCAAAGCACATCTGGACTTCAAGGCTCTAAAGCCCACCATCGTGCCGGGGAGGTGGAGATCGGTTACCAAACCAGGCAGCTCAGGTGTGTAAGGAGCGATGGAAAAAACGCAGCCCTGAGGTAAGGGTGCTTCGTCTTTCCTTTCATCCCCTGTGGATTTGTTTGAGGGAGCGCCTCCTCTGTGTGGCAGCACCACAGCCAATGTGCTCCTCGTTCTTGAGATTTAAATGCAAATTTTTATGTGTTTTCTTTATGACCTTTTATTTTTCTTCTTTTTTTTTTTTTTTTTTCGGTTGTTGTTGATTTAATTCCCTTCTTGTAGAGCTAGCATATGCTGAATATTTTGCATACTTCTACGATTTGTGACTGTTTAATTCATTTTATGTTTTTTAATAATTCTCTTCTGGATGAGTTGTTTTTTTCTGGTGTTGTGGTTGTTTTGAGGAAACATCTGGGAAATGGAATTATATATCACTTTGCACCGGTGCTTGGCCCTGGCTGTGGGAGAGGGAGGTTTCATTCTCAGTCATGTACTGCATATATATGGCAGAAGAGGCTAAAATTGCACGAGCTTAAACTCCTTCATTCTTACAAATCATCACTGGCTAAAATGAGTCTGAAAAGTTTGACCTTGTGAATTTGCTAGAAGGTATTTCTTGGAAATGTAGACCTGTGAGCAAACCCGTGATTGTCCTCCTGCTTCCTGAGGAGCCTTCTCGTCTCGTTGCAGCTCCTGGATGCTGATACTAGATCCCTCACTTGCTTTTCTTTCTTGTCCTCGTGCCTATTATCTAACAATGCCTCTTAGTCTATGTACGTTGCTTTACTGCAATTCAAATGTGAAGGTTACAGTAACATGCAGCAAATAATGGCAAGATTTATTCTCTCGGTTTCTTGCACTTAAATTTAAGCTTTCTAAGCTCTGCTATTTGACTTCAGGTTGGATTTGGGCAGGTGCCAGGAGCTACAGGTAACTGAGAAATTGAGCGAGTTCTGAGAAAGTCAAGATTTCTCAAGAACTTCTCGCGTTCTGTTTTTCAAGGGTATTAGAAGTTCTTGAAAAAAAATTCTGCTGCTGAATTTTGCCAAGATCAGTCTGTTTTTTAGTCATCTACAGCTCTTGGCGCCTGCGCAAACTCAAATTGCAGAGGGAAGGGGTTATTTTATGTCCAATTCTCTAGCCCTGTTAATGTCTGCAGTGGTTTTAAACATACTGAGGTGAAAATATACATTCTAACCTTTTTCTTACCCCCTCCTAATACACCTGTAGCAAAGCGTGGATTTCTTTTTTATTGACTGGAAAAAAGTCAAGCTTTGTGAACTGTTCCAGCAGTTTCTAACATCTTGACTTTATTACTTGCCTCTAAATATATGCTGATTCTAAATATACAGATTTTATGCTCATGTAGCTGCTTGACTTTAATGGAGTCACTTGTGATTTATGCCGCCGTGCGACCGGCAGCAGGTTTATGTCTGCTAACACTTGTTAGCTGTTCTTCTGCCTCTTGTATCTCATCTCTTATCTGAGGCTCTGCGAAGGGGCTCCTGACTTTGTTAAAATTTCACTTGCTCTGCCCTCACATGCTCACTGCCGTATTTGCTGTAAAAATGGGGAATGGAAGACATTGCTTCCATAAATGTTTTCTCTTTGTTTTGCTACTGTGTGAGTTATACATTGAGTTTCTTGAGAGGGTCTTGGGAGCTTTGGTTTCAGCGTCTCTACCCCTGATCGAGCTGTCTTCTTCCTTGCTCCTTTCTGGTTTTGGTTTGTTTGTTTTTTTTTTTTTGCTGATGTAGTCCCATTTTGGGAAGCGTGCAGCTCTATTAGCTACCTCCTGGCAGACTTTTTCTGCTGAGGTTGTGTCTCAGATTCACTGCAGAGAGCTGAGCCTGACCCATCCCTTACTCTTACTCCGAATACAAGAAGAAAGCCCATTGATTGAATAGAGGGCAAAAGGGAAGGTCATGTCCAGATAGTTGCATACTTCTGCTTCCTCCTTGTGGACCTAAAATCCAGACCTAGAAACCCAACCTAAAATCCAATCCACGCTTAATTCCAGGGCTGGATTATCACTGACATCAAATACCCCTGACAAAAACTCACTTGAGGCATCCCCTGGTAATGTCCTCCTTGATCTGTTGTGCAGCTTGTTTGCTGCCATTCTTCTGAAGAACGGACCCAATCTTCCAGATGTTGCTTTGCGAGAGCGATGATGTTTTGGCTACTAATAAAGAGGAGTAAATGCATTTGCATAACCCTGTGGCAGGGTTTGGGAGGCAGCCAAGCATCTGCTGTAAAATGGGAAAGAAGCAACTTATTTGTGCTTTTTTCGTTTCTCTGGCTGAGGTTTCCCATTTTGACCAACACTGCCAAGTAAGTACCACTGAGAGACACAAATTAAATTTCTGGAAAACTGAGGCAAGAGAGAGGAATATCCCAAGATACGCTTTAGTGGCAGACTCTGAGCTGCTGATCTGCCAGGGCTTTGACACCACCCAGCCTGGTTCTTGCAGGAAAGTAGCAAGATAACGTGAGCTGTCGAAGGAGAAGAACCATATGCTCATCTCCTAATTTATAATGCCATGGTAAAGATGCCTGATTTGTTATCAGAGTTGTTTTTATGTATTGATGTGTAATCTTCAAGGCTGCGGGTCAGCCATCATGCACGCTGATGGCTCCTTGACATGAAAGAACAGTCTTTGGCCAAAAATTGGATTTTGGTGGGCTTGGGTACAAGCTGGTTTTTAAAGATGAAGAGATTGAGTGTATTCACTTCTTAGAGATCCTGGAGATACTGGCAGGATGTTCATTTTGACCTCTTCACTAACAAGTCTGCGATTAATGAAAAGTACTTCTGAGGAGAAGGATCTGGTGGTCCTAGTAGACAGTAAACTATCCATGAGCCAGCAATGTGCCCTTGTTGCCAAGAGGGCCAATGGAACGCTGGGCTGCATAGCAAAGAGTGTGGCCAGAAGGTCAAGGGAGGTCATTCTCCCCCTCTGCTCTGCACTGGCCACAACTAGAATCCTGCCTCCAGTTCTGGGCTCCCCAGTTCAAGGGAGACAGGGAACTACTGGAGAGAGTCCAGCATAGGGCAACAAAGATGATGGAGGGATTGTAGCATCTCCCTGATGAGGAAAGTCTGAGAGAGCTGGGACTCTTTATCCTGGAGAAGAGAAGGCTGAGGAGAAGGAGACCTTATTAATGTTTAAAAGTATCTGAAGGGTGAGTTGAAGGAGGATGGAGCTCGAGTCTTTTCAGTGGTTCCCAGTGACAGGACGAGGGGCAGTGGGGCAGAAGCTGGAATGCTGGCCAGGCTGGATGGGGCTTTGAGCAACCTGGTCTGGTGGGAGGTGTCCCTACCTATGGCAGGGGAGTTGGAACTGGATGATCTTTTAAGGTCCCTTCCAACTCTTAACCATTCTATGATTCTGTGGAACATGGGAAGTTCTGTTTGAATGTGAGGGCAAACTTCTCTCTGGTGAGAGTGACAGAGCACTGGAAGAGGCTGCTCAGGGAGGTTGTGGAGTCCCCTTCCCTGGAGACCTTCAAACCCCACCTGGATGCAGTCCTGAGGGATGTGCTCTGGGCAATCCTGCTTTAGCAGGGGAGTTGGACTGGATGATCTCTAGGGGACCCTTCCAACTCTAACAATTCCATGATTCTGTGATTGGAATGGCATACGAGGTGTCCTTTCTCATATGAAATAGGTGGCAGTAGCAGGAAATTTGTCTGGCACGTGTTTTCAGTTTTTCACTGACACTTATATATTATGCTGTTGAACCCTGCAAAAAGGTTCCTTTGATTTTACAATGGAGCCGAAAAATGCTTTGAATTATAAAGAATATATATTTTTCACTTAAACATTTGGTTCTGCGAAGATCTGTGGGTCCATACCAGCCTTGAAGGTGCAAGCAAAAATCACAGCAATTTTTAAAAGCAAAATCTGTAAACAGAAATTATTTGGAGAGGAGCACAAGCATGTGGAAGATAGGAAGTGCTCTATCAGGGAAAGAGAGCTGGGGAATGTTTTTGATGAAATACTTTTCAGTTTGGAGGTTCTTCATTTGTCAAAATGAAAGGAAAAGGGAGAAAGGAAGAGAAAAGGGAGGGACAGACCTTTTGAAAAACACTTGAAGGCAACTGAACAGCAGAACATCATTACACCTTGAGACAGGTTAATTTCTGCTCAGAAAAAGTTTTTGTGTAGGAACTTTATATTTGTGAAAATAAAAGGAATGACATCAAAATAGAATGGTTCAATGGATCTGATTTCAAACTTTTCAAGACTATTTCAAAATGATGCAATTTCTTTTTATACTATTTCAGTTAGAATTCAAATGTCATTATATTTCATAAAACATTTTAGTTTTGTTACCCGGTAACAAGCTCAAATGTAAGCACTTCCATTCATTAAGAAAACATTAATAAATCTCTGGAGAAGTTTCAAAAATGACCCTTCCCATGCCATGGGCATTAGAACATAATGATCTTTAAGATCCCTTCCAACTCTAACCATTCTGTGATTCTGTGGAATGTATGGGCTAGAACTTCTTCTAGTTTTGTCACAGTTCTTTCTGTCTTGTCACATTTGTAAAAAATCTGCTGAACAATGAGACAAAGGCACTTGTGTTCCCTTTGTTATTTAAAAAAAAAAAAAGTTATGTAGAATCAGAATTATTTAGCTTTGAAAAGACCTTTAAGATCATGAAGTCCAACTGTTAACACTGCCAAATCCACCACTAAACCTTGTCCCTCAGCACCACGTCTACCCATCTTTTAAATACCTCCAGGGATGGTGAATTGACCACTTTCCTGGGCAGCCTGTTCCAGTCCTTGGCATCCCCTTCAGTGAAAAAATTTTCCCTAATATCCAGTGTAAACCACCCCTGGTGCAGATTGTGGCCATTTCTTCTTGTTCTGTCGCTTGTTACTTGGGAAAAGAGACCAACACTAAACGCTAGATGCTAAATTGTCATTTAGTGAAATGTGTGTGCAGAGCTAGACATTGAAATCCGGAAAAAATTGAACTTGGTTTTCTAAGCTGATATGTGTGCTCACTAGGCATACTGAGAAGTTAAAGTCAGGACCAAACATTTTTAGGTTCTTTTTTTTTTTTTATTATTATATTTTGGATTAGGAGTCTTTAGGTACATATTCCTTAAACTCTTCATTCTACACTTAAGATAACAACAATGATATTATAGAGTTGGATTTGGGTTTCTGTTTACTTTGCCTTTGTAAGTGAAAATTCAGGTCAAACTCTGTCAAGGAATAACTCATCTGTCAAGGCTGAGGCAGAGCAGCATTCAGCTCTTTTGTTTGCCTCTGTAATTTGAATTTCCATTATCCATTTCCTAGTGGATTGTGCTTAACCACTGTGCTGTTGTAAGTTTTTAGGAAAAAAGGTATTTGCAGTTTCTAGTGTTGACATTCTTCTGTTCTCCGGATGAATACAAATTTTTGCAGTCTGGAGGTGGAGATGCTGTGCTCTGCTATTTGATGGTTATGATTCTGATCTGGGAGAGGAGATGTGTATTCACATTCCTCCCAGCAGATGTAGGAACGGAGCCTCGGTGCTCAGGCTTGAAAACAAATCCCAGAGCTATTGCATAAGGAGATTTTATTTTCTAGTGTTCTTTTAGAAAGTTTTGTCTCTCATTTCCCTTGCTTTTATTAAAAGCTCATGAAACAAAGGAATAGTGACTGCTTTTTTTCACTTCAGTGAGTAACATCTTAGCAGTAGTGTCCAATGATAAATGATCTTTTTTCTTCTATTTTCATATTTTGTTGGAAGCCAGGGGCTTCTGTAGCCCTAAGATTTCAGTGTCCGCTTAGACAGTGCAAATGTAACTCAGCATTTATTTTTGGTTAAAACAGAAGGTCTGGTGCATTAAGTTTTGGAGACACCAAAATGTAGACATCTTAGACACTAAAACCCTGTGTTTGTTTGGATTCTAGGTCTCCCAACTTCCTGTTTCTTTGGTCAGTTGTATGGCAGGCAAATATTCCTCATCTTCCTTACCACCCTGGGGCAGAAGGGGCTGGTGTTTCTCCTGCCAGAGAAGCTTCCGCTGCACAGATTCAGTATATAGTATCACCAGTATCCAAAATAGCTCTGGCAGCCCTTGAAGACCCTAAAATATGTGATGAATCCTTGACAGTTAATATTGCCAGTTTCCTGGTTAAAAAAAAGAAGTGTTTGGATGCTGTTAGAAACAGGGCAAGACTGTATCCGTTATTAGACCCTATATTATTAGCCAAGTGCAAAAAGCAAGTGGTTTTTATTTCAGCAGCCTGTAAGGTTTGGTCATTGATCAAATAATAGGAGATGACTTAAGAAAAAGGGAAAAAATGAAAATGTGTTGTTATCAGTGCAGCTTAGCTCAGTTCAGGATTTTCTTGCTCTGCAGTGCATGGATTTGAGCATGCCTTCCCCGGTCAAACTTGGCACTTCTCAGGAACCTTCCTGAGCTGCTGGGGAGGAACCTGGCTGCTGGAGAGGTATCCTGTCCCCCCTGGTGCTGCCTTCCGTGCCACCAGCATGGTCACGGTGATAGCTTCTTAAAGTGTCAAATTATTTTGGAGGTGATCCTCTCAGTATAAAAGATTCAACAGTGACCACCTGTCTCATCCTCTCATGTAAGGAAACACGTTCACCTTTCATCGTGAGTGCATTGGTATGGTTGGAAAAGAAAATCAGGGATAATTTCTGTGCTGTGCCCAACCTGATTTCATGATGTGAATCCTCCTCTATGTCCTCACTCCTTTTTCCTACTGATAGATGTGTTTCCACTCATTTCCTTGTGGTGGGTGCGATGACTCAGTGACTGCAAGGAGTGCAGCGCAGATGCACTGAGCTGTTGGAAAATATACTGTTTTTTGGTGAGTTACTTTTTGTCCCAAACAGAAAGGTGGTGTGGTCCAGCCTGGGGCTACACAACTACTGTGTCCCGCAGGAATGCTCCGTGCTGCTCTGTTGGCAGCAGCCTGCAGTTACAGTCAGGGGGCTGCTTTTCCTCCTCTTGCTTTTCTGCTCATAGCTCCAGGACTATGTGAGCATAAGAGAGGCAGGAGTCGGTTTCCTTGGTCAAGTGGTTGTGTTTTGTTTTGATTTTTTCAATGTGTGGCTTTTTCTCCTGCAGTACATGAGAGAGTAAGAGGGCTCTCTGCCACTTGAGTGAATTGGGCTTCTGCTAAGTCACCAGTCCATCTGACACTGCAGGCAACATAACGTAGGTTGGGAAACGATTCCTGTAGTTTTACAGTTTCAATCCAAGCATATAACATAGAAAAAAGGAATCAATCACATCAGTTCCCTACTATAACACAGTTACTGGATTGAATCCCAAGAGGTGGTCTAGCCTGATACGTTAATACCTGGAAAGTTAGTTTAAAAACAAGGCTTATGTAGTATTTCCCATCCCCAAGACCTTCTTCCTCACCCTGCCAGTTCGGATATAGCCACAGCAGCACAAATAGATGTCTGGTTTGCAGCCTCAGATCAGCCAGTGTCTCGCACGTCTGGGCTTTATCTGTATTAGACTGTCCTAAATACATCTGCGACATGAAAGACCGTGTCTGAATTTCATGCAAAAGTGTGTTTTTACATTTGTCTTTGTGTTGCTCGGTGTCACAGTTAATTTGACTTTCCGGCTGTGAATGAGTAGGTGCAAGTTAATTAGATTTGCTTTCTGTTAGGCAGTTGCATGTAATTCTCCCTCAAAAACACCTACTCCAGCAGAAGGATGGAAATTGCCAGCTCTGCGGCTTGTTCACCTTAAGGTCAGCAAAGTTATCTCTTTAGCCTTTTATAGCAGGAGCGGTGGAGGGATTGTGAAGAAAAGAAACAGCTATTCAATCTTTGCATAGTTGAAAGGCTTTTGCAAATAGGAAGGGTGATTGCTGGGCAGAGATGTCTTTCATGGGCAGAGTGTCGTCAAAGATTCAAGTCCATTAGGGAGAGGTATTGTGGGCATTGTCTCGCTAAGAATTGGGGCTAACAACGTTAATTTTGAAGAAGACCCCAAAGCAGACTTTTAAAGGCTTCATTCTTTTTGGTGCTTCAGTAAAGATCAGGCCGGACTTAAATCTCTACTGCAATGGCACGACCCCAGAGAATGGATTTGGGTTTTGTTACTGGTATTTGAATGTGAAGCTTTGATCACTTTTTAACGTGTGAGCTTGGTTTCATCCCATGTTGTGTTGGTAGTTTAACTGTAGTTTTTAGTACAATCAGTTAGGACAGTGATTTGCATTTGCCACTATTTCATCTGTTCCAAATCAGGAAATACTGTTTCTTAATGTGGCATGGGTGGCTCATCCGCTATCTGTGTTGAGAAACCATTAAAATAAAGATACATTCATGTAACTCCACCTAAACTCATATTCCAAACAAGACTCAAAATCCCCAGGGTAGTAAGTAGAGATACAATGATTATTACTTTTCAGTCCTTGGTTCAACAGGATTGACTTTTTGTACCAGAGACAGCTTTGCAATCAGTTGCATTTCACATGTAATAAAGGAATGAGACATCTTTTTGAGTTATAAGCAAGAATAATTGTGTTTTGAGGGGGCTATATCACAGAATCACAGAATGATATGGGGTTGGAAGGGACCTCTGGAGGTCATCTACTCCAACCTTNGAAGATGCTGAGTTCACAGACTGTTTCTTCTTCATGAGGTTGTTAAAATAAACCTAAGTAAATTTATCCTCATGGCACTGGTGAGGTTAATGAGTTTTATTCTGGGTGAAGAATATTTTTGGGTGAGATAAAAACTTGTTACACTTCTTTTTCAAAAAAATTATTTATTTTAGTTTGATGTATAAACTTAGGCCACTGAATGCTGTATTTTGCTGGTGGCTGAGGGTCTTGTCAAGCTTGATCAGGTATCAGTGGGAATATTCCCATTGACCTTTGTGAAAACAGGACCAGTTTCTAGACTGGAGAAGCAGGTGAATGTCCTTTATCTTCTCTACTCCCCTCCGTGAGACCACCCTGCAATCCTGAAATGATTGCCCCCGTCTGTTTTCTTTAGGGAAAGCTAGGTTAGTCAAACTGTGCTGTAAGTAATACTAAGTGAGGTAGTGGCTGGTTCCCTGGCAGGATCTGACACCTTTTAAGTGCACCTGTATTTTCTCCTTACAGTTGGCAAAAGCTGTGAGTGACTGGAGAAGACAAATTTAGAGAGAGTTCAC
Organism: Thinocorus orbignyianus; assembly: GCA_013400375.1. Classification (NCBI taxonomy): domain Eukaryota; kingdom Metazoa; phylum Chordata; class Aves; order Ciconiiformes; family Thinocoridae; genus Thinocorus; species Thinocorus orbignyianus. The sequence goes on from VXBW01006525.1 coordinate 3,253,496, forward strand.
GTTGAGTTCATTTGTGGTCTTAATTGCGGAGACCTGTTTGCATCATCCCTGTAAAACTAGGCAGAAATCAGAAAATCTTCATTCCTTTTCTTCTGGTGACTCCTTTTAGGGGAGGGGTTCATTTTTTTTGCCCCATCCCATCCTTTGTGGTTCTTCATCGATGTCTCTGCTCTTACGCACCTCAGTCCTCTTTCTGTCTATCCTTTCCCACTCTTTCCTCAGCTGTGTAAGGTTTTTTGAGAGACAGGAAAGGTTTTTCCCCTGTTCTGGGAGATGAGTGGTGGCTTTGTGGCTGATCTGTGGCCAGGATGAGGTGGGGGGGCAGCAGCAGCAGCTGTGCTCCACTCGCTGGGCAAGGGAGCTGTCAACTGGCTGAGACAAAAGCGAAGGAGCAAGAAAGGATGGTGGCGTTAGTCTGGAGGTTTGCTTTCTCCTAGAAGTATTTGCTACCTTTGACATAATTTTACAATAGTTTTTCACAATGTAGGTGTTCGGAACTCTTAACAACTGTATTCTGGGACTTCGTATCATGATAGAAACCCCCAACAGTTGGCAGCTGTTAAAATTTGGTTTTCCATTGTGTTGGGCTTGTCTGGTGTCTTGATGTGTTGCAGAATGAATGAGGATCACGTCCTAATATCAGCAGCAGTAACTGAGTCTGAACATACACCCACAGTTGCAGCATTCTGCGGCCTTTGGTGATTTGTCAGGTTTGGAAACCCTCCGACCTTGTGTCACACCATTTGTTTGATAACTGCACCGCAGAACCAACCCCTTTCTTATTAGTGTGTGACTAATTATTTTTTAAAAGAGCAGAGTTGCTCAGCAGGATGTGTTGACACCTGGATGGATGGATAGATGGATGGGTGGACAGCTAGTCCTGTGTGCAAGGTGATGGAAATGCTTACTAGTTGCAGTATTTCCCTTGAGCTTGGCTTTTATTTTCTGTCCTGGATAAACTGTGAAATTCTGACTGCACAGGAGCAATTATAGTGCCTATAGCACATGTTTTAACTGGAAATAAATGAGGTATATTATTTACAAACTACTCGGCATGCAAAATTGCACCCAGAACTCCTTGGAAATGCATTGTGTGTGATGCACTACAGTTCCTCTTACTTTCATTGTATTGGTGTTGATGCAGGTCTTCTAATTCTCTACAAATGACCATGGATGATTTCTTCAGGGGATTGACCTGAAATATATACTAAAAATTTATTGAGCAAGACCTCCTCAGTTGTTTTACTGTGTTCTTATTGCAGCCACTGCGTGCAAGATCCCATCCCTTTGACCTTCAAGTCCTGTGTCATCGCTAAAGACTGTGAAACGACGGAGTGGTCCTCATGGAGCACCTGCTCACGGACCTGCAGCTGGGGAGATCTCACCCCAGCCTTTCGGAGCCGGTGGCGCAGCGTGCGGAGCGTGGCACTGGGCGCTGGGAAGCAATGCCCGGAGCTGGAAGAGAGGGAAGCTTGTGGCACAGGAGGGAAAGAGCTGCTGCAACCTTGCCCCAGGTATAGAGCCCAGTGTTGGGAAGTAAAGAGGCCCCTGTTTGATGATTGTCTTGTGTAAAGCAAATCTTCCTTGCTCAGTGTCTATGTGTGGAGAGGGTTGCATGTCATGCTTTCTCTCTGTGTGTAAAAGATCACTGGTTTGACCATTGTTCTCTATGATTAGTGATATTATTTATTGTTGGTAATATTCTTGTCATTATTGCTATTACAATAATTACACTTATGTACAGAAATAAACCTAAATTACGCCCTCTGCAGTTTATATTTTCATATTTTGAAACTTGAGAGCAGATACGCTTGCTCTCTGAAGGGGCTTTCATACTCGCTGCTGTTTTGGAGAATTTCCTCAGATGCACAGAGACTGCCAGGTCTCTATGGCTGTTCTTTTATTGGCTTTGAAATTGTAATTTTTGCATAAGATTTAATGATTCTCCTTCATCTACCCATAAAAAAATCCCAGGCCTCCTTGAGGAAAATGGGAACTGATCAGAAGTAATAGTTTGGATCTTACTTGGCTTCCCTCTGGGTACTTCTTGAAAAGGGAAACTCTTCGGTCCCTGGGTGCTTGCTTGGTTTATGGCAATCTCTGTTCTGGCAGAAAGTGAGGATCTCACCTTTTCTGGTCTGCAAATCCATACCGTTATGCATAGCTAGGCTAGCAAAAGGGGTTGGTAGTCTGCTTTGCGAAGGAAATAAAATATTGCTTAATTTTTCATGTGACATGTTCTGAGATTGACTGTAAAATGCTTCAAGATTGATAAAATTTTATATGCGTGCAGACAAATCTCCCTGTCTGCGAATGAATGTGTTTAATAGGAGGTCTATTCAGTGATCAAGTCATGAGTTTCTGGGGCTTTGCCAGATGCTGCCAAAACCTTTGATAAAGCCCTTGCAAGATACATTTCTCAGGAAGGCGTAGCCCGTAAAAGTGTCTCTGTATCGTTGGGTTCATTCAAAATCAAATGCTGATCGTTTTTATGCACCCTGCTAGCAGAAGAGAGGAAGTATAAAAAAAATATTCTGTTGCTTGATTACAACCTACAAAAGGCTCTTACAGAGTGATTTTTGCTCCTGCCCAAAGGCACATCAATTTCAAAGACAATAGATTAACACATTGTCTCGCTGATTTTGTGAGGGAGCGTGGGTGCAGGTGACACCTGATTGGGGTAGATGGGCTGGTAGTTCATCAAGGAGTGAACAGGCATGTGTCTGTCCCTAGTTTCTCACTTCTACCTTTTGACATTGCACTGTATTAAAGTGCAAAAGATTGTAGGGGCTTGGTGTAGAAGCAGAAGAGCCCAAAAGGTGAGAACCTGCATAGCACTGATAATTTTGTGGAGGTGCCACTGTTGCTAGAGAGGGAAACCTGTGGTTCTTTTGGTATATCACTGCTATGCCCAGGTTTTCATGTGCCTATGAACTCTTGAACCTTCCCTATCCTGCCATACTGGCACACCTTAGAATCATAGAATGATTCAGATTGGAGGGGACCTTAAAGATCATCTAGTTCCATCCCCCTTGCCATGGGCAGGGACACCTCCCACCAGAGCAGGTTGCTCAAAGCCCCATCCAGCCTGGCCTTGAACCACACCTCCAGGGATGGGGCATCCACAACTTCTCTGGGCAACCTCTTCCAGTGCCTCACCACCCTCATAATGAAGAATTTCTTCCTGATATGTAATCTAAATCTATCTTTTTCCAGTTTGAAGCCATAACCCCATCATCCTACCACTACATGCCCTTGTAAAATGTTCCTCTCCAGCTTTCTTGCAGGCTCTCTTTAGATATTGGACGGTTGCTATCAGGTCTCCCCAGAGCCTTCTCTTCTCCAGGCCTGAACATCCTCAGGCAAAAAAACCAGCAAAGCAAGTGCATACATTGGGATAATCTACCTAATGAGCTGGCCTAGAAAAGTAACGTTAGTTACAGGTCAATAGAGACACTTAACTAAAAATGTAAGAAAAAAACCCCCAACCCCAGCAAACTCATCTGGTATTTAGTTGATTGTCATTTCTAGGAATGTAATATCTCAAAATGCAGGTGGGAGGCTATGACTTTGTCACACTACACAATGTTGAGGAGAATTTTACTGTAGCACCTAGTTTAGTAGACTTTGATTTGGCCATTCAGTACTGCAGGAATGAGCAGGAATCAATAGCCATAAGGTTGCAGTATGTGCTGTGGGTCTGCGGGATGTAAGGCCATGGGGCCTAGAAAATGAACAGAAATTGAACAGTTTTAAGTAGGTCATTTAATTGTCAACAGCTGATAAAGGGTGTTACGGGTCCGTGTTATAGTTTCCAGCCTGATGATTTGGTGATGGTGTTTGGGAATTGGTGATGGAGATACTGGAAGTACTTCAAACTGGAAAGCAGTAGCTTTCAGCCATAGAGGGATGTTGTGTTAATCGCTGTCAAATAATGTAAGAAATCTTTGATGCTCCTGTTCTCATTATTTGAACATATTCTCTTTGCAGTGTAATACCTATAAAGATTATGGGGTTTTTCCCTCTTAAATATATGCCACCTCATCATTGCTGGGGCTTTCCAAACAGTTATCTTTTTTCTTCCCCTTACATGAAGATGATGAATTTAAGGAGATTGAGTAGCAGAAATAAAAGGCGCTCTCCTTCATTTGTCTGATCTCGACATAAACCATTTGTTCTTTCTTTCTGGCTTGTGTTTGCCTAGCCAGATTAGTCTTAAAATCTTCTAAGGTGAGAGTGCTGTTTACTTTCCCAGTTCCTGGAAACTGGCTCTTTGCTGTTTTTTGGTTGATTTTAAGACAAGTAGCCTTTCCTTTAGATTTATTCTTTTTGTTTAGCGTTATGCTTTGGGCAAGAATTTTCCAGAGCATGTTGCAGGCATGGAAGAGATAACGAGTGAGGACATAGACTAGAAAGAGAGCAAGTGTCTTCGCAGAAGGAAGGATTTTTAGGGAGGCTGGTTTTTAATGCAGGACAGAGAACACCCCATGATGGAATGAAGGTACATGATACAGTCTGTACCCATCAACACAGAAAAGCAGCATCTCAAGAGGTAGCACTTGCAGAGTTGTACTCAGCAGGGGGAGATGGATAAAGTGATATTCCAGCCTCCTAAAAGGATCCAGAGGGGAAAAAATCTCCTTCAGCTTCGAAACTACTCTAAGTATTACCTGTGTGTCCGTGGCAAGGCTGCAAATTAAAGGTCCCATCACAGGTACATGGCAATTAGTGTAAATTTGCTGTTAAATGAGAAGGCCTTTTAATTTTACGGCTGAAGTTTACAATAACGTCTTTAATCAATAGTTTAAACGCAAGGAAATAAAACACTTCAACTGCAGGTAGGGCTCCAGAGTTTTGTGCTTTGTTTTACTTTTGGTTATTTGTTCTGGAGGGGTTAGATTAAGGGCTTAAAAAGCTTAAACACACAGGAGGTCATTCTACTTTCTTTTATTGTGATATAAATTTGGGGTAGTTCAATTAAAGTGAATGGGTATATACAGGTATAAAACCTGTGTAAGCACTAAGATCATAAGTCCTATAGACTAAAGGGACCAAGAGGTTACTATAAATCGGAGAGATTTGGAGCACTTGTTTGTTGCATAGCTGTTACTGAGTTGTCAGTTTTAAAACAATGTATTGTATCATTTTTATCCTTGATGTGTAGCTTTCGTGTTCACTGGGAATAGATAGATTTTCCAGAATTATGATTATGTCTTTAAATCTTTTATTTTGGTTGTCGTTGCTATGCTACAAGGCAGGGATTTAATAAAAAAAAAATAAAAATCAAAAACCACAACCCTCTCTGCTTTGTTGGAAATTCAAAGCTTTTCAGAAGTTAAATGATGGAAAATGGGAAAGTTTTAAGACCAAATTTTTTCAAAAGGCTTGAGGTTATTGCTGATATATGGGTGCGATGGTATCGCTTTGAGGCCCATTACGTGCCTCAATTAAAGATAAGGCATTAATGTGAAGTGGGAAAGACTTGAAAGGGAATGCAGTGACCCGTGCTGGTGGGCTGCAGGAGTTATGCTTTGGGAGTGGTAGCAGCACTGCTCTTCATCCCTTTGACCTTCAGTGGTCTTGGGCACACAGTGATGACCTCCATTCAGCTGGGCAGTTTCGTTCCCTTCCCTTGGATCAGGAACCATCCATAGCGAAGCTTTGGTTCTCCAGCTCTGTGTTGGATGATTCTCTTGCAATTCTCCTGGGTGTCGCGGTGCGAGAGCATGTTTTGCCTTGATCATAACAGAAACCTGCGGCACCAGCTCTTCTGCTTCCTCACCTGTTTAGCAGGGAAATTCAGAGCACTGCTTATCGTGTGTAAAGCTATTCAGCTTTATCAGCCAACTTCCCTCCTAAGTACCCCAAGCGTGCACTTAGTTGCTTCTAAACTAGCAGAATTTCCTTGCCCTTTTTCTTAAGGAGAGTGGTCAAACTGTCTGTGGGTTCTGAAGGTCTGTGGTTGGGACGTTATCTAGCTGGTCCTCTAACCATTGACAGTGGGGTCTGTCGATCTTTGACGTAGCTTGACCTGCTGTAACTCAAATGGTATTGTCAAAAACTGGAGCAAGCCTATTGGGACTCCAGAGGGAAAGGCTGAGATTTTTTTTTAGCTATAGTAAGAGATACGTAGATCAATATGGGTCACAGCTAGGACTGCAACTATACTGAGTTTCTGTCAATTTAGCTAGATATTGGTAGGAGTTAAAATGAGACAGTAAGTCTGCTGACGTTTGAAATTGTCATCACCAACAGGTTCTGACATAGGCATCACAAGGGTACACTGGAACTGACTAACAGATGATCCAAATGTGTAATGTCTCTTCCACTTCCTGAGTTATTCCACTCCTCACCTTTGAGGGAAGGTGGGTGGGGTAGATGGATGGATTTGTGGTGGATGGCTGGTATTGCCCTCTTAGCTTAACGCTGGCACAGCACACCTCTGATACTGTCTGCTCTAGCAGCAGACAGTCCAAAGTGGCTTTGGTGGCTTTGGTCATCTTAATTCAGTTGGAGAAATTACAGGCATATGGTAAATCCACTGTGGATATCGTTAATAATTTGCAAGTATTGGCTTGAGGTTGCCAAAGTTACAACAACCCCCCAGGTGTTTTCCAGCTGTTAGCCTCTGCTCTTTACTAATGACTATCAACACGCTTCTGGTGAAATTTAAATAGAGATTATGTTAATGTTAATTCTGATACCAAGTATTGGCCATCCTGCTTAAAACCCTGCAAAGAGTCTGCCACAAAACTGGAGAAGAGGAAGCTGAGGGGAGACGTCATTGCCCTCTACAAATACCTCAAAGGAAGTTGCAGAGAAGTGAGTGTTGGCCTCTTCTCCCAAGTGAATAATGACAGGACCAGAAGAAATGGTCTGAAGCTGCAGCAGGAGAGGTTTAGATTAGATATTAGGAAGAATTAATTTACTGCGGGAGTAGTCAGGCAGTGGAACAGCCTGTCCAGGGAGGTGGTGGAGTCACAATCCGTGGAGGTATTTAAGATACATATACATGTGGCACTTCAGAGCATGCTCTGGTGGCCAAGATTGTAGGGGTTTTTTGTGTGTGTATGGTTGGACTCAGTGATCTCAGAGGTCCTCTCCAACCATGACAATTCAGTGATTCTCTCACTGCTTCCATCTGGAAAGGTCTTGTCTTAGGTTTCCCACTCAGTGGGGTAACGATCCCTGGGACATGTTTCTGATGTAATGGGCTCGTTAATGGCCATGAAAATGTGTATCTTTTAAACAACTAATGCTTGGGGTCATGATTTGTTACTGGAAAACTCTGGACAGCTGAGGGCATGTCCGTCTGGGAGAAAGCAAGATGGTCTGATGGAGCTGAGGCTTGAAGCTGCTTACAGCAGAGCAGGCGCTGGCAGGGACACCTGATAACTCTTCATTAAAGACTGCTCTGCAGTGTAGCACAGTATCTATGAAAATATCTAAAGGGACTTTTTTTAGATTCAGGAGCTGATGAAGTTTAATTATCTCTGAGCTCAGTTTTAGTTATTTTGCATAATTTTAATCACTGATGGCCTAATTTTCATAGGTGTTAACTCCCACAGCTCACACTCGATAGGAGAAGCTTATGTTCACACCTCTGGAAATGATGAGTCTTTAGGATCCAGAGTTCACAGCTGACTACCTAAGCTAGATATTGATAATCAAATATCTTTTAGTCAATTGTTTTAAGAAATACTTCCCTAAAACGACTGTTTCCATGGCTGACTGTTTCCTAGGCATTTATAAAGATGTGCGTGTTTCATATTTAAGCTTCCAGTTTTAAAGGTGTAGCCTTGAAGAGCGCGATGTCCTGAAGTGGTGTGGAGGAGTAATCTTCACCTGGTGTTAGATGAAGAGCACTTTTCGTTGTCTTTATTATGAGAGAAAGGCTGCATTTAGCACTGCAAGGCCAAGATATGTGATTAGGAATTCCCAGAAGGAACTGCTAGGAGAAAAAAAAAGTCATGGTTGTGCTTTGTATGTTGCAGGAGCTCAAGTACTCTATGCTTGACATGTGAAAAGTGTATTTTTTACTGTTTTCTCTGTAACAAACCCGGTGAGTGTATCCAAATTTGAACATGCTACTATATATTATTTAAGAGAGTATGGCAGCTCATCTGAAAAGTACTTGTAAATTAAAAGTAATTGGCAATGTTCATCCATTTTTTCCATGAGTTTGTTACAAAATTCTTAAGTGGCTGGAAATCATTCTTATGCCTTGTATTTACAGCATAAGAAGTTACAAGGACATCGATATGTGCTCAGGCAAACGAATGTATTTATTTTTCATATAATTTTAAGAAGCCTGTTCCTGTGCCATAGCCGTAGTCAGGGAACAGATACTCACTATGGAAAATGCACAGAATTACAGCGTGGAAGACTTTTTTTTCTGCAGAGGCACCCCATTGCGCTTCAGCATACGGTGATCAGTCAGCAGGTAACAAACATACGTGGTTTTACCAACCATGGATCTTCTGTAAGAGGAGAGAGCATTCATCCTGAGGATAAAAGAAGGAAATTATTTTACATAGTGTACACAAAGCAAAGGTTGTATGGAAAAAGGAAACGATGAAATTCCAAGGAGCAAAGGAATAAAACAGCAGGAGTGTGGACAGATTGGTTATAACAACGATGTTGCCGAAGATTTGTCTTTGGGAAGCTGAAGAAAGACTTCAGGCTCTTATTTGCTCCATTGATACTCTGACCTGTGAATCAAAATGAATTATGCCTGTGAAAAATATTATATTAGAAATATACCCTGCATTTGCAGACATGATGGGAAAATAATTGTTGCTTTCAGCTGGTATGCAATACTGTTTGCCGTGTAGTTTTAAGAAGTTCTTCCTGGTATTTAAGCTGTTTCATACCAGTTACTGTTGTCTGTACAGCATTCACATGTATGTGCCCAAGAACGTTACCCTTCCTTGAAAACCATTAATGCTATTTAGGTGTGAGCTGAACATAGAATGAAAATATTTATAACTAGAGCTTGCTGTGTATCACAGCTTGTGGAAACTGAGATGACATGCAGGAGTTATTTTAGCGAATCCCTTGAAGAAATTGCTAGTGCCCTAGGTGTTTGTAAAGCTGTCACCTGTAGAAAAGCTGCCCGGTGCTTGGAGCTCCATTGACATATGTAGGGTTTTGGCTATTAAGTGCATTTCAGAGTGATGCATTCAGCTCTTGGCAGAGAGAGGTGGTTTAGTGGTTTCAGCCACATGTTTGAAAACTAGTTTTCACACTTAATCGAACCTCTTAATCTTCGTTCCTTCTTTGCACCCTGCTCAAAGGGTTTGTCAGGATGATTCAGTGTTTCAGAAGGCTTTGGAGATTAGTGCTATGTGAAAAATTTTACACAAGTACTCCAGGCAAATAACAAATAAATTTACCTTTGTAAATTTAACATTCAAAATGTTTCAAAACATTCCCTGTTTTAAACTGGGAAGTGCTGCTATAAAGTTTAAACCCCTTGTATTTTGTCATCTAATAAAGTGCCACTTCCTCATGCAGTCTTTTCAAAACCTCGTTTTACCTGATCTCTTTTATTTCCAAAGGTTTGCCTGGAGGACTTCTGAGTGGAAAGCTTGCCAAGTGTCTCTCGTCCTTGACCAGCAGGACCCTCACCATCACAAGCACGTAGGCCTTTGTGGAGGCGGCATACAAACCCGTGAGGTCTACTGTGTCCAAATCTCCGTAGAAATTGGGAGGCACCGACTGAAGGAAGGTACGTGTGTAGGGTCATTTGGAATTGTCTGACCCAAGGAGATCTGACTAAGGGAAAAAAAAAAAAGATGACATGCAGTCATTAGTAGACTTTGGCTAGTTGATGCCCTCATTGTATCTGTGCTTACCCGGGGAGGTGTTACCCGGCATCAGAGGGAGCAGGAGGGCACGTTCCTCAGGCTCCTGAGGAACTGCCAGGAGCCACAGTCTTCCACAGTGAATTGGTGCCAGTTCTGTAGATACACTTGTATAGGAGGGTTTCAAAGGATGAAAGAGCTAAATTTTACTTGGAGTTGAGTTTTCTTCCTCTCTCATATATCAGGTAGCCCATCCCCTTGGTAGCTGAATCCATTTATCTGTGGTTGTAGTCTTGCTTTAGAGTATAAAAAAAGATGTCACACTCCATTCTAGATATGGCTTTAGCCTCTGCTTCAGATTGATACACAATCTTTCTTGTGATTTGAAGGGGAAAGCAAAAATAATATTGTCACAACTTCTGAGCTGACAGACGGTTTTTGGACTCTGGAAGTGAGTTATTTTTCTTTTAGAAGAATAATGAGTAGATACAGATGCGTGATGAATAATTCATCTTAGGCTGTTTTATTTACTCTATGTAGTGCTCTTGCAGAATATGTTTTTGAGCAGAGATGTAAGATAATAAGAACACAATATCATATCTAAGATTTATTTACTTACAAAGGCAAAGCAAATGTTTCCTGGACACCCAGTGTGTCCTGGCATCCTGCACAGATTCTGAGGTTGTAGAAAACCAGACCTGTTTTAATCTCTGCTCAGTCCATGTGTAATTGCTTCTCCCAAATATTTGGGACTGCCTGCTCTGTTGTTCTGGACAAGTGTGCAGTGCACCTGACTTTCAAAGAAAGAAAAATGCTGTTAAGGAGAGGTGTGTAATGTTTCTTGGCAGTCTTCTTCCTTCTGACCACCTCTGAGGTCTCTGCAGCCACTGTACAGCAAGTTGGTGAGAAGCAAGCTTTAACTGACTTCTTTGTTCTTTTTCAGTGTTGTGAGTTACTCAAGAGGATTAGAGGAGAGCATCTGAAACCAGAGTAATTCTTAACAGCTTTGGTGCTATGTATTCAGTGTGTGACCACCTGCAGGCTTTCCCCTTGTTAAAAGTTCAGGTCAACTCAAAAATTGCAAGCTCTCCCCTCAACAAAAAGAAAAAGCTGGGCTACCTCTTCCTTGTTTTTACAGTTCTAACCCTGTAGTTTTTAAAAATTTTCATACAGGCAACTGAAGAAACCAAACGTGCAGAGCAGTCATACAAGTTATAAATTATTACTGCCGTTCCAAGGCAGTGGTGGGGATTTGCAGTAGTCCTTAGAAAGTGAGAACCCCATCTACTGTGTAAGCGTTGACATGTGCAAATAGAAAGAGGGAAAGCCTTCCCTATAGTTTGTCTCATTTACTAGCTGATCAATTTTTGTTCATTAAATAAGGGGTGACATCTTTTCTGACCTCTCTTCTGGTGATCTGAACCGACAGAATACTTTTATTTGTCACTTCAGCACCTCGTATTTTATTGTACCATTTTTTCAGTGTTGGGGAGAAGATGAGGGTCCTTCTGTGTATAAGCAAATACAGAGTCTAATTGCTACCATCAAAAGCACAATAATTTTTCTTTCTTCACCTCTTGAGTGTCCGTAAAGGGATCATTCAGAAATCAAACAAGCGAGTCTAATAGGTTATTACCATCCATCACAGTTGTTATTCTTCTGGTTACTTCCAATGGGAATTTGGACCTAGGCCCAATGACATATGTGAAAGAAGATTTGTCCTGTGGTCTTTCCAAGTAGCATTCTTGGATAAAATATGTTGAATCCTAGTTGGAGACAGGTACCATCTGTGATGTATTTATACATATTGCTCAGAGCTCTTTTATCCCCCAAGGATATCTTTCCCATTTTTCATTTGCTTAGTATTCCCATCTATTTTTTCTTTTATTAAAATGTGTATATTTAGAAAGGGAGCCCCTGTTTTCTTGAGTCCCTGTATATCAGTTATTCAGAAGGTTAAGTCTGCTGTAATCTTCCTATATTTTGATTATAAAACTCCAGCTTGAAGATACTGGAAATGGAAAACTTTCACTCAGGTATTACTTTTAGAAATACATTGATAAGATTTCATATCTTTTTCCCCAAGAGGTGACCGAACTAAGAAACCCCTTTCTTGATCCACGCGAAAATATATTTATTATTAAGCCTAAAGGAGGAAGTCCATGCTTTTAACATGGGTGATGAGTATTTGGGGGCAGAAGGTCTTCTAGTCTTTGAAGTCCTTTGTAATATTCTTGCCTGTTGAGACTCCTACGTCTAGATGAAGCTGGCAGGGAACGCTTGGTAAATGTGTAAAGTGTTGTGTCGTTCAGGTACCTGTATTTCTACATATATAGCTAAGGCAATACACAGTTAAGAGACTGCTATTTTTGATGTTAGCTATTCTGTCCAAGGAATCCACATCTCTATTCAGTTGTTAGGCTTTTGTTAATTTAGACTGAACTTTAACATAATTAGCTTTAAACAGATCCTTCTGTGTTTCTTTTTTTCTTTTCTTTAAGTATCTCGTTGAATACATTTAACACATTTAAATTTATAATGCTTAATTTTCACAGGGAGGTGGTCATCTAATACTTCAAGTTTATCATTATTCTTTTGATATCTAGAGACTCAAAAATCTACATGTTTGAAATAATGATGCTTTTAAGGAGGAGACAAATTTTGCACAAAAAATAGCATAGAATATGCAAGTGGGCCACCTACAGTACTGCTCCATCTCTGGATACTCCCTGATCCCTGTGCCTGGATATCCCATATCTGGAACAAACTGTAAACACAGTGGTGGTTACCCCACTTCACACCTCTTTTATAGTGTAGATCTGTTCACTTCTACAGAAACTTTTAAACAACGCAGAAATGCAGATTCTCAACTTATTTTCAGAGCCAGACACTGCTAGCATGGGACATGTGTATTTTCTTTTGTAAATTGGCTTTTCTGGATTGAGATAAGATTTTGTGACTCTTGATTTTATAAAATGTTATCTAAAATATGTTTTCCCACAATAACCTGTAATTAATCTGGGTGAACATCACCAACAATACCATATAGTAACAGAAGTAGGGAAGAATATTATGTGATGATCAGTTTATGAAATCCCTCTCCTTATTTGGCAATACAACTCTCAGTCACAATGAATAAGTCCAATAATATGGGAATTAAAATTCCTCTTAGAGTCTGGGAATGGTGTCTGAGTTCAAACACTCAGTAAACATAGGAGGTTCCTACATTTTCTTCCTCAGGAATTTTTAAATTTCTCTCCTGAAGGCCAGGAAGTATCCTTTTGTTTCTAATTAATGTTTTGATTAAATTATATTTTTGGATTTATCTAGAGACTATAACTCTTAATCAGTAATCTGGGGGATGGCATCCCTTATAAAAGTCTCCAGAAGTACCTCCTGAGCTATTTACCTACTCTCCCAAGTGACTGGGATTTCTCTTTTCCTTGTATTTTCTGTAGCTTTCTAACTAGGGATTTCATATCTTTGTCATTCTTTTGTGAAATTTGTACCCTATATATCTTGATTATTTTTTCTTTTTTACTTCTTTGAATGAGATCCAATTTACTTCTCCCTTTCAGAAGTTTCTTGTAATGTTTATTTGGTATCTGTCTGCTTAGGTTTTAATTATAGGACTGAAAAGACCTTTGTGAAAAGCTATTCTTCCTTGCATCTTCTTTATTATTTACCTCTTGCTACGGTCTCACTAGCAAATCATTGCAGTNGTTCTTCCTTGAATCTTCTTTATTGTTTACCCAGCATAGTAAACTTGGATGATAAAATGTACCTCTTGCTACTGTCTCACTAGCAAATCATTGCAGTTTCATATCTTCTTAACCTTCATTATTTTCCAGCTGAAAATCCATATTAAATTCTCATACCTATACAAGGTTCTAAAGTTTTGTTTGCAATTTTTTTTTTGCTTAATCAGTGTCTCCATCATATTTATCTCCATATATTTATTTTTATTTAATCTTGGATTTCAGTAGCAGGTACATGAGGTGGTTGTGCCTTCGTTGTTCTTAGATACCTTTTAGTGTTATCCTGCAAAACTACTTCTTACAGAAGTTTTTATTACTTTTATACCTCCCTTTCCTTTGAGGGATATTAAGCCCTCACCTGTTAGTAGACATAATTTCTTGACTGACTTATTTTACTGTAGTTCAGCAGCCTATAACCATTTTTGCTTTATTTTCAGGATGCCATTCCACCTGATTCACCTTACATCGTATTTTTTTTTATAACTTGCGTGTCATCAGCTGTAGCAGCAAAAGCTCCTTTAGTCTGTTCACAATTCAGGACTTTGTAAATACTCGAGTAACTTTCCTGGACTAATGGTTACTTTCTGATCCATCGCTGTGTGTATTCTCTTATGTATTTTTGTGTTAGAAGCCACTTTACTAACAATCCCCAAATGGTCTGAAGGTGAAAGTATTCCCCTGCACTTTCATCTAAGTCCTACTTAGACGAGTCTCAAAGTGATAATTTTAAGGTTTCTGTTTTCTCTTGTTTTGCACAAAACATTGTGCTTTCTTCCTACTTCTGATAGACACCAATGTCTAATCCTTTCTTATTTGGTGAGTAAACTTTTCATACTAGTCTGAATTCCTCTACAGGAGATGTTTTGGCACGGTATTTTATTTTCCAGAAATTAGTGCCTCTTTGGACTTGCACAGAGATGAATTTGTGGACTCCTTTCGCTTGTATCTTGTGTATTTATTCTCATCCTTTTCTTTCTGCTCTTTTGTCATTTTTAGCTCAAAAATATGCATTTCTGCCTTCCTTGCTCTGTATGCTCTGTTTCCTAATGAGGGTGCCACATTATTTTTTCCCCTGAAAGTTCTTTGTTCTGCTCTGAATCATGATCGGAAGACACGTGTCTTCTGTGGGATTAGTGTTTCAAATTGGTACGTGTGGCATCTGTTCAATGAATGTGGAAGTACTTTTGGGAGGGTAGAAATACCAAGGAAGAGCCCTGTTTGAATGTGCTGCCACCCCTTTGGGTGCTAGCTGTCTTGTGAGCCACCAGGTCTGACTCTTTAGAGACAGCAAGTTGGTTGTGCAGGTTGTTGTCATTTGTGGCTGTCACCATCCTGCGTATTTACTAGGAAAGGACTGTGTTGATGGAGATAAGCTGCCCATAGGAGCTGGCATGGGATATGCACTGTTGGAATGAATATGAACCCTGTGTGGAGTCCGAGCCCTATATTAAATGCACACTGGGTTGGTTTTGGTTGTGTTCCCCCCCCAATTTCTGCTGGTGAAGCTGCGGGAATGAGAAGATTGATTTACTCTACGGAAATTAGAATTTAGGGACTTTGATGTTTAAATCCTGTTGTCCTTGTCTGGTTTATGGAATTGAAAAGGAATAGGTTAGAATATATTAGTAATGAGAAAACTTGACTGGAACCGTAGTGGGGAGAGAACTGATGGTCAGCAGTGGTGTGAAAAAAGCTTTGTTCGCCTGGATCATGGTGCAGCAATAGGAGCATCCAGCCTGCGGCTTAGTTGACCTGAATCACAGAAACCATGTTCTCAGGTGGAAGAAACCCTCCCCTAAGGATCTCCCTCATCCCAAACTAGTTACGTATCATTGGGATGACCGAGCCGGCTTGAAAAGATGAAAAATACACCTCCAAAGTGTAAAATATATTCAGGCAAGTCTGCATCAGATTTATATTGCTGGGATGCCGAGTTATTGATTGGTAAGCTCACCAAACGCTGAGCAGAATTTACGAGATACAACTCACATAATGGAAAAATAAATATGTAACAGCTGGCTTCTTCAGGGGAAACCCTTTAGAAGCAAGAGAGGAAATGATTTTATTCAGATGGTTGCGATGCTTGACAGTAGTGTTTAAATGTGTATTTCAAAAATTTCAGTTTGAATCCATTAGGGAAAAAAACATTTTCCCTGATGTCTTTTAGAGGTGTAATATTTTCAGTTCTTTCATGTCTAGAAACTAATTAAAGTAAAATGAAGAAAATAATGTATAAAAAGACTTTGACAGTGAAAGAAAGATGCCTTCTTAAAAGGTGCCTTATGAAGAATGTGCCTATTTGATATGACCCTGAAATATTTCTCTCTTTATAAATACTTTTATTTATACAGCTGTCTTTGATATGCAGCAAGTAATGTACTTCCCAGTCATTTCACATGAGATACTGTGGTTTAGTCCAGGGTTTTATCTTTAAAAGCTAAGATTTTAATTGTGTTTGTATTTTTGTCGTTGTTTCCTGCCACTGAAACTGGATTAATTTTATTCAAAACAGGGATGGTTTGTTCTGAATAATTCTGTCCCGTTGTTGTTATGAGGATGGGGAGCTGCATTGTCTTCAAACAATAATGTTGAGTCAAATATAAAAATAAAAGGATTTGTATGTACGAAGCTATGCTACAAACCGGGACACTAGGGAGAGATAACGAAGCCCATGGTGACTGTTCTGGTTCTGGAACAGGAGGCATTTGAGATAAATTGAGCTTGTGAACTTGGGCCAGCTGTGCCTGGAACAGCCCTGCTACTTTCAAGATCCAAGCTGTCATGGTCATGCCATGAGTGGAGCAGCTTAGTGTGTCACTAGCTTAGCTCTGGGTCGCAGTATCGTAGACACGTCCACAGTGATGCTTTTCTTATAGTTCTAGGATGCCTGCAGTGATATCTGGATGAGGGGATCGAGTGCACCCTCAGTAAATTTGCAGACAACGCCGAATTGTGTGGGAGTGTTGATCTGCTGGAAGGTTGAAAGGCTTTGCAGGGAGGTCTGGACAGGCTGGATTGATGGGTCGAGACTGATAGGATGAGGTTCAACAAGGCCAAGTGGCGAGTCCTGCACTTGGGTCACAATGACCCCATGAAGCGCTACAGACTTGGGGAAGAATGGCTGGAGCTGCCTGGCACAAAAGGACCTGGGGGTGTTGGTCAACTGTTGGCTGAACACAAGCCAGCAGTGTGCCCAGGTGGCCAAGAAGGCCAACAGCATTCTGGCCTGTATCAGGAACTGCATGGTGAGTAGAACTTGGGAGGTGATTGTCCCCTGTACTCAGCACTGGTGAGGCCCCCACCTTGAGTACTGCATCCAGTTTTGGCCTCCTCACTACAAAAAGGACATTGAGATGCTGGAGCGGGTCTGGAGAAGGGCAATGAAGCTGGTGAAGGGGTCTGGAGCACAAGTCTTATGAGGAGAGGCTGAGGGAGCTGGGGTTGTTCAGCCTGCAGAAGAGGAGGCTGAGGGGAGACCTTATCACTCTCCACAACTACCTGAAAGGAGGGTGGAGAGAGGCAGGGGTCGGTTTCTTCTCCCAAGTCACAGGTGATAGGAGAAGAGAAAATGCCTTCAGGTTGCACCAGGGGAGAGCTAGACTGGATATTAGGAAAAAATATTTAGACTGAAAGGGTTCTTAAGCATTGTAACATCTGCCCAGGGAAGTGGTTGAGTCACAGTCCCTGGGGGTATTTAAGACGTGTAGACACCATGCTTAGTGACATAGTTTAGTGATGGTTTTTGTCAGTGTTATGTTGAAGATTGGACTAGATGATCTGGAAGATGTCTCCTCCAGCCTGGACAATTCTATGATTCTGTGTGGCATTCACAGAGGAGAAGGAGCTCCTCGATGGTCCTTCTTATTAAATGAACGCTGAACTTTGTGATGGGCTAAGTTCGTGTTCTTACAGTGCTCTCATCAAATACATTCCCACCTTTGGGTTTTTTTTCCCCTTGTTTTCCTTGTGGCTTCTCTCACACTCTCTGGTGGTCTGTCTCAGTGATTTCCAGCATCTGGTGGCCTTTTCTGGATAACAGCTAACGAGGCTGAAACATCCCAGAGAATTCCTTTTTCCTTTCCATTGTTGCCGTCACTGGTATCCCAGCATCCCTATTGCCTCCACTGTTTTTCCTGGACACTCTCAATGACTTGTCACCTCCGGTCTCCTCAGTCCTGTGGCTGCTGGCAGGAAGCCCCCCATGCTCTTGCCAGATCTGCAGTTTCTGTTGATAATCTCTTCAAATCCTGCTGTAGTGAAACAACGCCATGTCCCAGTTGGGATCAAGATCCCGTTGTACAGCAGAAGATATGGACACAGGGAAACTTTTTGTTCCATGGAGCGCTAATAGTCTGTGTCACTTTAATAAAATTGTGAGGATCTTTATTGTTCTGAAATACATTAAACCGTTGTTGCTCTTGGCAATCCGCTATTAACCCTCTTTCATGCTGTGATTAGCCTTCTATTCATACTTTGTTTCTTGTCTATTAAATAGATTTTAATTGAAAATAGGACTTCAACTTTGTGCCTTGTGGCTTCAAAACTAATTGATTCTGCTTAAAAGCATAAAGGCACCCTTTCCATCAGGCGTGGGGTGCATTAGGCTTTTTAATGGAGGGATGCACCGGAGTAGAGTTGGCGCCA
The DNA here is from genome assembly GCA_013400375.1 of Thinocorus orbignyianus. NCBI lineage: Eukaryota > Metazoa > Chordata > Aves > Ciconiiformes > Thinocoridae > Thinocorus > Thinocorus orbignyianus. The sequence continues at coordinate 3,271,704 of VXBW01006525.1, forward strand.
TTTCCAGGCTACTTAAATTACATTCCCTGCTTCTTCTTTGTCTAATCTTTTGTTTTTGCTATAAAAACAAGTCTTTCAGGTTAGCGAAATTACTTAGAGGTATTGTGCTGGGTTTTATCCCTATTATGTTTTACACATGTAGGTGTTTTTATAACACGGCTCATTCCTTTGTGATTTTCTCAAGTAATTTCCCTTTGTATCGATCCAAGTGTCTTTTGTTTATAAGTCCTGGCAAAGGCAGTAAGAACTTTCACAAAGATATGCCATCCTTTTTTTTTGTTTCCTGTCAATCATTAATTTGGCTTAGTTTTGACAAAAGTGATGGTAAACATCTGGTTTTATTGCCTTGAGAATTGAATATAGCTAAAATGTGGCTGCACCAGGAGATCAGAAAGTCCTGATACTCTTTGTGTGTGTTCCAGATACGTTACTGATGTTTAGAAACGTTTCAATGTAAGAAATACTTATTTTTTTCACTGTAAAAGGGAAATGAAGTTAAGGTCCAGGGAAAAAAAGAAAAAGAGAAGTGTTATTTACCTCCTGAGGGGTTAAAAAACAAAATTTGAAAGAAATCACTGCAACCTATACATTTCTTCCCTCTGTCTGGTCATCATTACTTTTTAGCATAGTGTTGCTATGTGTGCCTGCAAGTATGTGTCCATATGACTATACTCACAGATAATTTATTTATTGGCTTAAAATTACATTATGGAAATAATCGTATCAGAGCTGATTTCCTCTTCCACTCTTCCTCCAAATCACCACCTCAGTAAAAATATATGGGGAAACAAGATACTTTAGAACCCAATTTATTATCTCCTGCTGGTAGCAATAACCTGAAAATAACAGCAAATAGTAAAATTCAAACTTGAGGCAGACACTGGTGCTGGGAACAGCTGTAGTCGCATTTATAAAGGATAGATTCAATATAACAGCTATAGAAATGTGCAATGTTTCAGAGGCTCCCAGATTAGTACTTGATTGCTTTTTCAAGTTTCTTCCCTAGATTGGGAAGAACACAGGATTTTAAAAGGTATGAACAAGTGTAATAAATAAGCTGCTACTTGAATGAGATACTGCCTCCCCCTCTTGCTCTTCTCTTTCCTGGTTTCTGCCTTTTCCCCTCAAAAAGGGGCTTATTTTCCAAGGAAAATAATTGCACAAAGAGCACTTTTTCTGTGTGAATGTAGAAAAATGTCACTACAAAGTCAATTATTGAGCAAAATCAGAAGGTTGCCTAGTATGTAAAGATAGTCCAGCAGCTGTGGTCATTTATTGTAGGCATTATGTGAGGTTTTTGTCCTGAACAGGCCATCTCCAGCCAGGATACCTGCACCTTTTTGAAGGCTTGTGGGGGTGAGAATTTTGGCATTTAAAAGATTCACAGAGAAGACTTTTTAAAAAAAAAAAAAAAAAAAAAGAAAAAAGAGTCTTTATTAGAACATGAAAGAATAGTAATAGGAATTCACATCAGGCTTTTAAATAAATCTGATGGAAGTCAACTCGTGGAAATCAGCGTTGTCAGTCAAATGGCTGAAGAAGGGGTGAAACTCCTTTATAGAGGACTGTGCTGGTCCATCCAGTCACTCTGGCTATTGTGCTGGAGATTGTGGCTCTTTATACCCTCCTGGGTTTGGAAGTGGATGCTATTGTATGCGTGTTTATTAATGCAGCTTGTTTCTTTTTGTTCTTGTCTTATTCCTGAAGAATTCCACTGGGAGATTGTAGTCAGTGTAGAGTGAGTATAAGCTGGCACAGACCTAGAATATATTTGGATATTTGATTAGAATACTCTATTTTCTGATATACATTTTACAGAATATATGGAATTACTTAAGGAAGTGGGTAAACAAGCTGTCTTTCTTCCATTGGTCCTGGGAAATGAGCTCCCAGTAACAGAATTAAGTAGGATATCAGCCTGAGGGAGAAAGAGGAGGAAGAAGGTGGTTGGCAGGGAGAGGAAGGCAGGGATTTCCTTCAGAATAGGAGGAAGTCTTCCTTGAGTCTGGATGGCTGGTAGGCTCAGCCTAAAACCAAAAACCTGCCCCTTGAACTTTTTGTGATCATTTTTTCTTGTTTTTCTTTTACCCAAAATCACTTTAAAATACTCTTGGCGCCACTGGTTGTAGATGGTTAGTTTTCAAGGCAGGAGAACCAACCCACTTTATCTAGTGGCTTCCACTTTTAAATAGTTAAACTACAATATAGAAACAATCTCAAAATGAGTGAGGAGGAGAGAACTGTTGCTAACAATGATGCCTTGAGTTAGAGCAGAGGAGAACTGGGCTTTATTCCTTGGGTGTAGCATCTGCCCTCAATTTTATTTCCTTCCATTTATTCAAGTGAACTCTCAAAAAATGATAGTTTTGTGAAGTTTGATGCTGAAAGGCAGGTTCAGCCATGCGTGAGACTTCTTGGTAAAATAAATACCCTTATCCTTAAAACTCTAATATTTATCTCATTCTGTCTGTCACTCCACTTGCAAGGTCTCTAGAAAAGGTCTGTTTATGTTAGCATTCGGGTGAATTGGATTTATGCCACCTTGTTGTAATCTCTAAATGAACATGTCAAAGACCTTACAGTGTCTCAGAAATCATTCAGAAAATGGTCTTTATTACTAACGTATTATCTTTCAGGTTAAAATTAGATCACAGCTGTTGTTAAATCCTGTTATTCTGATGAACTGGAATCATAAGCACTGATATTGGTCTTAAGTCTCAGCTTCAGGATGTGTAAATGAAAATTTACTGGGATTTTGAGCACTGAAGTCTTGTGTTTAAAAAAAAAAAAGTTCTGCTTTTCTTTAGATGATTCATTTTAAAGAAAACGGTAGAATATCAGCAAAATAAAAGACTATTCATATATTGGGCATTTTTTTTTAATAAATTCTTTTCAAGTTGATTCCACGCATGAAAGCAAAGGAAAATACACATTAAAAATAAAAATGAGGATAAAGCAAACTCAGTAGCTATAAAAACTAATGAAGTCTTGGTAATACCATGGCAGAGTAAACTCAAACAAGCCTTTGCCTTTTGAAAGACTGCTTTGATATTGATTTATCTAAAGAGACAGCCAAATTCAGCCCATAATGTAATTAAAATGCAATATCATATAATGACACAGAAGATGGATTTAAGAGTCTTTCCCCTTCTTTTCTTTCCTCCCTCTGCCCCGAGTGAAAAGGCAAGAGAAGTTAATTGAAACTAAGGAAATCTCTTATGATAAATGAAAATACAAAGGGAATCAGCTTTCCAAATTTATTGTCAGAATCAACTAAACTGGTGCTTTGGTAGAGTTTGGGGATGGCCTCATCTCGTAGATGAAGAGGTTTGGAGATCCATGCCTGCCTTGGGTGTGGGAAACTCAAGTAAACCTCTCACCTCCCAGGCAGAAAATAGGTTTTCTGCATATGTCTGTGTAGAAGAAACCAAGAGCTGTGCTTAGTTTTGTTGAAAGTAGATGAAGAAAATTCAAAGGTCCGTATCCTGTGTCTGTAACTTAGAGGTGGCAGAGCCCCTGAAGGGGATGAGTATGGGGAGGTTCCCTGGTGTGTTTGTCACCAGCCTCTGCCTGGCTGCCAAGTGCAGCTTGAGCTTTTTTTATCTTCTCAGGCATCTTTCTCTTCAGTACAGTGTAAAGAGATCTCTTTGGCCATAGGTGTGGGGGTTTAGATTCCAGGTTGTTGCTCCAGTGTTGTAGAAGAATCATCATTAAATTGACTTTTAAAGCATCCATTTATCATGGTCTTAATTGACCTGCTAAATATGGATGATTTAGATAAAACTTCATGTGCCTTGCTGAACAGAGGATTAACTTTTTGCTCTGGGAGATAAGACCGAGCCTAAAAAAACACCAGATTTTGGTGAGTTCTGAAAAACTAAGGCCAGCGGTAAACTCCAGAGGTCTGTGTGTTTGTCAGAGCAGAGTCACAGCCCTACTTTTGTTTTTTTCCCATTTTTTCTTTTAGTTAGTAGACCAGTTGATGGAAAGCTTTGCCTGGGTCCTGCTCCCTCCTCCTCCCAGCTGTGTAACCTGCCGTGCCCGTCTGAGTGCGTGGTGTCTGCCTGGTCACTGTGGGGCCCCTGCCTCCATGAGAACTGCCAGGACCACCATGGAAAAAGAGGTAATGGATGCTCTTATGTATTGCTTTTGCAGCGTTGGGGGATCTAAAGTGGATAATGGAATATTATGATAAGCTGCCAAAAGCAGTGGTGTCAAATTCTACATGGGGAGCCTAATGTATTTTTTTTAAAATTAATCTAACATAGGTTGAAGCTCTTAGATGCGTGTACAGGAGCAGAATGTGACCTTTAAAAGCTTTTTGCAGTTATTCTTGGGAGGAGGGAAAAAAAAAAAAAGAAAAAAGATAAGATTTTCAACCTGATTCAGATCCTTTTATCCTGCACTGAACTTGTAGAAAAGGAGGATTTCTTGGGATAGCATCTGCAGACCTCTGTAGTGCCAGGCTGTCCTGTTCTGATCCCCCTTGGAAGTTCTGCTGCACCCTTGGAAGTTCTGCTGCACCTTTTGGGTTCCAGGGTAATGAGTGGGAGGGAGTCGGGGCTGAGGTGTATCCTGGAGTTAGGCTGACCCCAGAGATTGTTCTCATTGTTCTGGGTTTGGTTTAAATCTCTGGAAGAAGAGTATGCAAATATGTAATCAATTAAGATTCAGTAATGCCCCTGGATCTTCATTGATTACCGTACACGTTTGTTGCCACAACACCTTGAGATTCGTTGCCGAGCCTTTCCTAAGGCTCTAAGATGAAAAGATGACCATTGCAGTTCATGTCAGGGAATATTACTGTTTGGAAATTACTCTTTTCTGAAAATGGTGTAAGTTTTTGAAAAACAGCATAAGTTTTTGGAAGAGACTGGAGCTCATCAGAAATTTTCAAATTAAAAAAGAAATAATAAAAAATATATGGCTAACATATAGAAAAATAGAATCATAGAATCATTCAGGTTGGAAAAGACCCTTGGGATCATCAAGTCCGACCATCACCCCCACTCTCAAAGCTCTCCACTACACCATATCCCCCAACACCACATCTAAACGACTCTTAAACACATTCAGGGATGGAGACTCAACCACATCCCTGGGCAGCCTATTCCAGTATCTAACCTAAAATAAAGATTTGCAAACCCATTTCGTTTTCAAATTGTTTGGTCATTTGAGAACAGTGTAATTTTGGTCTGTTATATTCTCTAAATGTTTTCTTTTCATTTTTCTTTTCTGTTTCACGGCCAAAGCATTTCCATGTGACCACCACTATTGCTGTATATTTGCCCCTTCTCTAAGACTCTTCTGGGAAAGACCTCCATGTATTTTTTTTTTGCTGCCTTTCTTAGCATTCTGTGTCATTTACATAACAAAACCTGCCTCAAGATACTTGCGTATTAGTTCTGCATTTTATATAGCAACATGACTTTTGGTTTTATTCAGAAGGAGGTAGATTATGTAATCAATTCTTTCATTATTTCTGTAACCTTTTTCTTCCACTTTACATTTGAATCTTCCAATTTAATAGGATGTCATTTCAAAGAGGTCTGACATGCATTATGTATCAGAAATCCTTACACCTTCATAAAGCAGAATACTAATTTCTTAGTAAACTGTTCTTCTGTATCTCAAAACAAGTCTTTTCATTAGTGGATTCCCAGACAGAATATAGATGTTCTATACATCTTCAATTCCTTGACTATTTCTCTCTTTTTATCTTAATGTTGTTACTACATTAATGTATGCATCAGTGGCAAATTCCTGTGTTTGGACAGGTGTTTGTCTATCTAATGCTGATGAAAAGGAGAAAGAAATGTGAAAATTCTGGGTTGTTGAAATCCTTTATGCGCTATTAGGTTTTGCATGCCTGGGCTGTGGGCACATACAGCCAAGTACCATCCCAATCAGTTCAATTTGGAAGTGTTGTGTCTTCATATCCCCCAGTTCCCATTGCCCCATGTTGTCCTCTTGCTTCTGGATTATTGATGTAGCTAATTATAATTTTTTGTTGTTGTTTTCCACTTAATTCAGTTTCTCTTTTTCCAGGCTTTAAAATGAGACAAAGGCAAGTGATCGTGGACCCGGTAGGCACCCTGGCAGGTTGTCCGCATTTAATTGAATCTATTCCTTGTGAAGACCCAGTGTGTTATGAGTGGATCGTATCAGAAGGAATATGTGTGACTGACCATGGAAGATGTGGACCTGGAAACCGCATGCTGAAAGCTGTGTGCAAGAACAAGAAAGGTGCGTAACGGTATCTTCTTAAAAGCTTCATGGGTTTTTGTGCCGCCTTCTGAAATGGCATTCTGCTGCAGAGCAATTGTGATTATTTACAATGGCTCATTACTGAGTTTTTATGAAGCTTTCAGATTTTTGAGTTGACTATGATACTCACAAAATCCTAGTGCAGGTTTTGCTTGGAGCCTTCCATACTATTTTAGAGGAGATGGCTCACCAGTTCTGGTCATGTCTTGTCACCGCTGGTCTTATCACAACAAAAGTGGGGTACCAATGGCCTGGTTCTCCCTAGGACACTTTTTCATACATCTTCTAATAAAGTAGGGCTGTGACTGAGGCCAGGAGCTCTGTGGGCATTCACAAAATTAATCTTATTAAATTAACCTTAATTTTAATCAAAGTTAATCTTAGCATTTCTTCCATCCTCAGTTTTTAGCGTGTGGTCTGAATATTTATCTCATTATGATAAACCTCTTACAGTCACGAGAAGGGATGCTCAGTTGTGCTGCCAAAATTACTACAAGAATTAGATGTAAATGAAATGATTGTACTGAGTAATACTTTACTTGGCAGCAGTTTGAGACCTGCAGTGTGCTCAGTTTTACAGGTTGTTAATAATGAATAAGTACATTTTTATATGACGTTTACAAACAACCAGCAAGAGCTTAGTTCTTGTGCATGGTTTGAACCTCAGCCAAAAGTTTCATTTCTTGATAAGGTCAGTGTTGTCAGATCTTTAGATTCAATTACATGGAGCACGATTTTGCAGGCACAGTGAGACTGTGCTATCATTGCAAAAGTGGCAGAATCGTGGAACTTTAGAGCCTGATGTTATATCTGAAGTGGAGAATTCTTCTTTTGCATCGTGCGTAGAGCATTCATAGGAAACCATTTCAAGTCGATAACAAGAGGCGTTAATTGGCAAGTGGTTAAAAATAGTGTGCCATTAGAATGAAGTGATCCTACTTTGAAGAGCACAGGTTCTCCTGAAACACATCTGAAATACGGGTGGTTTTCTTGTATGTCTGTGAAAATGGGGCAAAGAAAAGTCTTCAGCTGTTATAAAGTGACATAGCTAGAATATACTGGAGAGCAAAGTGCTGTCTCAGTTTGGTTTGAGTGTTCTCTTCCCATGTGTGATCGTGACGGTGGGTCTGGTCCTGCAGCGATGTGTGCAGATGGATTCTTGTATTGCTAAGGAGCTGCGTGTACTTCACGCTGTTCAGACTGTGCCAACATCCACTTCTATGCACCAACTTGTGACTTGGAAGGAAAACATAACATGGCAGATGCTTATTGATCTCTGATCAAACTGTTTTCTGTGACTATGATCCTTAAGAAACCATGCCTTTGAAGTGTCTCTTCTTCACTTAATTGTTCAACAAGATACTGGAAGTCTCACAGTACCCTTTTCACGTCAATTTTTCTGTGCGTGTTCTAGTTACCAAGAAAAAAAGAGGTTGGAACATTCTTCCCACCCCGAGGCAAATATTGTCACTAGATGTGGTCTAATTGAGAAGGTTTCACAAGGAAATATCCAGATCGCTAGGCAGATGAGAAGCACTGGTTAACACTACTTTTAAGCTTTTCTGAATTTTTGATCTGGGTAGGACTAGCAGAGTCCTTAAAGTGGAAAAAAAAAAAAGCCAATTTGTTTCCTCTTCTGTCAGTGCAGTAATACTAGTTGCTTTGTTTATAACCATTTTTTTTTCCTTCTGTAATGTTCTTTAACTAGATTCCCATTGCAGTAAGTGGTCTATTAACTTGGTTAGAAGCTGGAGTTAAGAAACTAAAAAAAAAAAAAAAAAAATTTAAAAAAAATTAAAAGCAGAGTTGCATAAAGTGTTTTGCTTGGAATAATTGGCTTGTTGGTAGTGGGAAGCCAGCAGGGAGTCGTGTGAAACTTTGTGATGTATCAATTACAGTTAAAATAGCATAAGGCCTATACTAATGCATACCATTATTCAGTTCAAAATTCTGGGCAAGTAACTGCCACACTGAAAGCATTTAGGGTAGCTGCATTATATGCTGGTATTTTAATTTACTTGAGCATCTTCTGTGGAATTCAGCTCCGTATCCTAAAATCCAGTCTTTTATCCAAACATTCTGTCATGCATGCCTGACATCGTTGCTCAGTATTTCCACTGAATGCCTAACGGGATTAAAAAAAAAACAACATTTTTTGGACCCTGTTAAATGACAAAAATCCAATATAACATCATCTTAACGGTAGCTCATTTATGCCTGGAGTATGTTGATTAGGGTACTTTGGGTCTTCTCTGTATCCCTGCCTGCAAGATGTCTTCATTTTCATGTAAGTGCCAGACTTTTTGGCATGATGTTTTCTTCTTGTTGCGGTGCGATAGTTCACTTCTCTTAGAAGTTAGGAGTAGCTGAGTCTCCTCTTCTTGCTCCATCCACAGTTTGGCTGAACTCACTAGTTTTGGCGTATCCCTCGTTCGCCCCTGCACTGCTCTGATGCTGGGCTTTATGTGCTGTTCTCCATGGCTCAGAGACCTGAGGCCTTTTTCATGAGGAGGCTGTTTCTTCCCTTGCCAAAAATGAGCTTTAATTACATTGACTGTAGGAGGAGAGAACTGGCCATGTTTTTCAGTGCTGTCTCCCATGACAGAGGACTTTGCTGCTGCCAGCAGAGCCTGTGGGATCCTGTTGGACTAAACTTCACTCCAGCAATGTGGAGCTTGGAGACGTGTCTTTGTCTCTGAAATATGTTGATAGTGGGTGAAGTCAACAAGGCGTTAGCCCTTCTCTGTCCTGCTTTTGGCCTCCCCAGTATCTTTCTCCCATGCCGTGTGTCTTGCACACTCCTGGTGCCAGCCTTTGCCATGGTAGAGGGTTGGGAGGAAGGTGTTTGGGAGGGAACAGTGGCTACCTACCCTCTTTCTCCAACTCAACCCCAACCTTGGAAGCCCCTTGTAGTGACTTTTTTTCTTTTTTTTCCCTCTGTTTCTGGTGAGAAGATATATATTTTTTTAGATTTTGTGGTGCTTACCCAGGTAGCAATCTGCTGCTGGCCTGAGCTGGAGCTTGAACAACTTAGGACCGAGTCAGACATGGGTCTGACATGGTTTGCAGGGTTTCTCTGAAGACTTCCGTGTCAAAGCCATATGTCTTTGTATGAGTTTCAGTGACACAGCACTCTTTCTTTTGCTTGATCTAAAGGTACAGAAATGACTTTTTGTTCCTTAAATAGGCTAATGTAGGGGGTCCATAGTGAAGGGGCCTCCATAGGGTATGGACTATGTACAGCGTTTGTCATGGAGTAGCTGGAGTCTGTCATTTGTAATTTGCAGTATTTAGCATAGCTGAGGAGCAATGAGAAGACTGTAACCACCTCATTACTTTGCCATTGTTAGGTGTCTGTCTGCTCCCACCTAGTAGCATTTCTAATCTCTGTTAGTAAGTTATTGAACATGCACATGATGCTTGCAAGAAACTCTTTGTGTCTGGTCTATATCCCTTGAGTGCCCCTCTTCTGGGGTATCAGAAGACAATAGTGTAATAAATCAAGTGCAATTAAAGAACGTGTGAAATCATGCATAGAATGGGAGAAGACCTATACTGCCTGCTTCTTCCTAACAAAACTTTTCAGCAAAGTGTTTTTCATTTAGCTAGTGAAAGACAAGGGATACTTCTGGAGAAGTCTGTGAAGCCAGGAGAATAGTACAGGAAAATGGATGATGGTACTAAAAATTGGATGTAAGTGTGTCATTGGGTACAAGGCTCTGTGATTTAGATAAGGAATTTATTTGAAAACTCCTTTTTTATATTCACAGGCAACTCAAAAATTATTCGTGATTTTTCTCAGAGTGGTTGTTTTACTTGTTTTACAAGAAGTTGAAAAATCTCCTGGTTGTAATGTATTCTTGATCAGATGGTTTTAAGTATTTGACATGTGAATTTGGGCAGTCTTTAGAGCTAACAAACATTACTGTGCATTGACTAGATGAAAATAACTCTCTGAAAACTTTCCAGTTTGCCTGCTCCCCTTAAAACGTTGCTGCTCGGTAGATACAAAACCATGAATGTGGTCAAAGCTTTCTCATTTTAAAACGCAGTAGGACAGTAGCCAAAAATGTATTTGCGTTTCATTTTTTGAAGACAATGACCAAAATCCTCTTTTGTGTGCTCTGCTTCTTAAGTCTCTGTGGTAGCTGCAGGCGCTGTGAGTATAGTGAGATGAAGAGAATTCAGTGCTGTAGTGGTGTGCAGAAAACTGCCGATAACGTATAGGTGACAGGACTTTGGCTCTGGGTCAGGAGGGAACAGTTCAGCCCAAAGTGGAGTTGGTTGTGCCTTCGTAGACAGTTTCCCAGTCTTTTGATATAGATGCTAAGAAATGCAACTGGAATTAAAATATACATGTTTTTTTTGGTTCAGTCTGATGAAATCAGAGGGCTGGAGCACCTCTCCTATGAGGACAGGATGGAAGTGTTAGGGTTGTTCAGCTTGGAGGAGAGAAGGCTCTAGAGACAATTTACAGCCCCTTCTGATACCTAAAGAGGGCTACAAGAGAGATGGGGAGGGATTCTTCATGAGGGAGAGGAGCCATAGGATGAGGGGAAAGGGTTTTAAGCTGAAAGAGGGGAGATTTAGATTAGATTTTAGGAATAAATTTTTTGCTGTGAGGGTGGTGAGGCACTGGAACAGGTTGCCCAGAGAAGCTGTGGCTGCCCCATCCCTGGAGGTGTTCAAGGCCAGGCTGGATGGGGCTTTGAGCAACCTGGTGTGGTGGGAGGTGTCCCTGCCCATGGCAGAGGGGTGGAACTAGGTGATCTTCAAGGACCTTTCCAGCTCTAACCATTCTGTGGTGCTATGAATTTGGGAAGCCTTCTTATTGTTATTTTCCGTTTTATTTTCTGTTTCAAGCTGTATGACTAGTAGGAAAATAGATTGAAACAAGACAAATGTCGAACCAAACTGTGGTTTTTAAAAATGCACATTCTAGTCGTGCAGCTTGTGAACAGAGCAGTGATTACGATGACGACTACAACCTGAGAACAGATGTAAAAGGAAGTACAGCAATAAATTAATGAAATAACAAGTATGACTCAAAAACGTAACAATTCATTCTTCAAGCATTTTATAAAAAATTCTGGTAACACTAACTATCACCTATTAGCAATGCTTTTGAATAGATTATAGGGTGTTATTATTCAGAATCATACCCGCAAGTCGTCAATCCATTTTGTTGTAATTCCCATGCCATCATTTATTAATTAGCTTCTGCTTGTTCCGATTCCCGCCAGAAGAACTATTAGTAGCAAAGACGATTTCTCTGTGATAGTGAACAGCACAGTGTCTAAATAATAAAAATCATGAAATAATTTATACCCAAAGGCTTCATTGTTTTAATCGGAAATTATCAGATTGGCAAGGTACTATGATTTTGCTGGATTCGGGTGGTTTTACTCTACTCCTAGTTAACAAATCTAATCAGCTCAAAAGCTGCTGAGTGTTTGCCTTTCTGTACTGTCAGCTTGAGTATCAGTTTCTTTTTTTGGTGGGCATTAAAATTAATCACAGAATCTTCATGGTTGGAAGGATCCTCTGGGGTCATTGAGTCCAGTCGTGCACACACAAAAACAACATCAAAAACAGCAACAAAAAAATCCCACAGAAAACCAGAACCCACAAGACAAATCACCCAACGCAATGTTCTCAGCCACTGGAGCATACCCTGAAGTGCCACATTTACTTGTTTCTTAAATACTTCCAGGGATGGTGACTCCACCACCTCCCTGGGCAGGCTGTTCCAGTGCCTGACCACCCTCTCAGGGAAGTCATTCTTCCTAATATCTAATCTAAACCTTCCCTGCCGCAACTTCAGACCATTTCCTCTGGTCCTGTCGTTCTTCCCTTGGGAGAAGAGGCTAACACCCACCCCTGTACAACCTCAAATACCAATAAAGTGCCAAATAATCTATTGGTTCCTTATTCATGTGTCGACTGGGCAGTGACAGGGAGATGCTGGAGCAGAATCCCAGTGCTGGGGGTGCCCGGAGGAACAGCACTGTTGCTCTTCTGTAGCACCCAAATGACTATTCCTGGGACCTATCAAAAACCCATCTTCTTCAGCCTCTTCTGCCTCATCTCAGAGCTTCCAGGCACTTTGGAGGTTTCTCTGCACCCTTTCCAGCTGTATCTAATAAATATAATATAATAATATGTAGCAAATCCTGGGACTCCAGTAGTAAGGGGGGAACCACCCTGCTACAGACCATCTACCAAAATGGTGGCTTAGAAATACAACATGCTGCTGTCCCTCTGTAATGACTCTCATGGTGGGAATGACTCTCAGTGTTATCCTGGGATGCATCAGGAAGAGTGTGACCAGCAGGTCAAGGGAGGGTGTCCTGCCTCTCTCTGCCCTGGTGAGGCCCCATCTGGAGCACTGTGTCCAGTTCTGGGCTCCCCAGGGAAATGCTGGAGACCTCTGGTACATCAGAGGACCACAACGATGATTAGGGGCCTGGTGCATCTCTTATGAGAAAAGGCTGAGGGACTTGGGTATTTTTAGTCTGGAGAAGACTGAGTGGGGTTCTGATCAATGCCTATAAATACTCAAAGGGTGGGAGGAGAATGGGACCAGTCCAGTCACCAAAACCCCAGGGCATATTTATTTGCAGGGCAGTGGTGACTAGAAGAAAAAACCCATAAGGGCTGTTCACCAAACTTTTAGACCTGTTGCTGCTTCTTTTTTCAAGCAGAAATCTTTACACCCGCACTACTGCTGACCTGGCAGTTCTGGTGAGAGTAATTTCAGCCCAAAAGTTTTGTTTTATTTTTCTGTGTGATCTCTTTGGTTCTAGGCAGTTGGTATCTAGAACATAGCACTTGCAGAGAAGGTAAGAGAATTTTTGATTTATAGTATTAATAAGTTCACTGAAAAAGTACATGTTTGGGTTGAATTACACCTGTTCCCAAATTTCTTTTCCATCTGGCCGTTTTATTGATAAAATGAAAGAAAAATATTTTGGAGTGTCAAGATGCTTTCTTTCAGCTTTTTTTTAGATTAAATGATTAGTGTTTGTTCTTTTTTTTTTTTTTTTTAGATGAACAATGCCAGACCTTTAGCAAAATTAAAAACTCAAAATATCTTTAAAAGAGGTTTTTAATATAAAAGCAAAATATTCCTTTCAGCTTAAACAAACATTCTACCTTATCTTGAAATTACTTTTTTCCTAAATCCTCCCCCAGTCTCTCTTCAGTCTACTTAAAATAGTGTTACAGAGTTTTTTCTTCCTTTTTCTTTCTTTTTTTCTTTTCTTTTTTTCTTTTTGGTTCAGTGCCCAAACAGAAATCCATTATTCACACAGCTCTATTGACAGAGCAGACACTGAAATCCTGTTGGAATTCAAGTGAAGAGTGGAGGGAAGTAAGGTAATCAAAGTAGTGTTATTTTAAGATCCAATATTATGTTCTGCCAGAGCTTGACAGTGAAGCTCTGCACTTATGGAAGCAGGAAGACTCTTTGGGGGTAGAATATTAATATCGGTGTGCTCAGTTACCTGTCTGTGCTCACGGTTCAATCACAGCCTGTCCTGTGGTCCCTGAGAAGGGTTGTCCGTGGAGACCTCTGCATGCTCTGCTCCCTGCAGAGCATCACGAGAGGCAGGAGCATCCCCAGCTGCTCTGCTTGAAGCCACCAGAAGGAAGGGGCTGCCAGGAGAGATGATGCTCTGGTTTTATACCTGGTTGAGGGCATGAAGGTAGCAGTTTTCAGGGAATTTCTTTTTTAACGTAAGTCTCAGCAGAGCCAAGTTCTTAGGTGGGGAGAATTCTTGATTTTTCATCTTGTAGTGGGATAATGATATCGAGTGAATTTGCAGAGTCAGTTTAATTTCTCAGAGAAAAGATGTAATGTGTTCAATTTATTGAAAGTAAGTTTTAAATAAATGACATATCAGAATAAGATATTTAATCTCCATTGATGAATTGGGTCCAGTGACACAACACCATGTCTAAAGGTATATCAAGATTTTGTTTCTCCTGTACAAGTAGCCTAAGCTCAGCTTGTGATCATTCTTTATTTTAGAAACTGAAAGTTTTGGAAACTAGGAGAAGTTCAATTTGCAAAACTGAAAGACTTGTTTTCAAGCTAAGGTGGCAATGCTTCAGCCTTTAATCTGACCTTAATAAATGGAGTAACGAAGATGAATTTTTCTTCAGTGATGCTTTTTCCCAGATCTGCCTGTACGTGGAGTGAACCCGTGAGGGCTCTGACTTACTGAGATGGGCGGGTGGAGAATACACTGCTAGTGATAGGCAGAGAATGAGAGAATGATGTATAAAAGTTAAATTGCCTGGTCGATAGATTAGGAACTGTTTTGTCTCGGCTTCTTAAATCATCGAGATTCAAAAAGACAGACTTATGTACTGCTTTGGTCAAATTTGTGTGCTGTCAGCATTAGCAGGACAGAACTCATGGCAGGAGTTTTGCCTGAGGAGGGTGTGATTAATATGTGTACAGAATCACAGATTGCCATGGTTGGAAAGGACCTCTGCGGTCACTGAGTCCAATCATACTATTCATGGAAATGCAAACTGGAAGTGAGACAGCTTTGCAGCTGTAGGATTTGGAATTATTTCATAGGGAACAGTAAAATTAGGTAGTTGCTTGACACACGTGCACATGTGATCAGTAAAATCACAGAATCACTGATTTGTCATGGTTGGAAAGGACCTCTGAGATCACTGAGTCCAACTTAAGCAAAAGCACCCAACCATCCTGGCCACTGGAGCATGCCCTGAAGTGCTACATCTACATGTTTCTTAAATACCTCCAGGGATGGTGACTCCACCACCTCCCTGGGCAGGCTGTTCCAGTGCCTGACCACCCTCTCAGTGAAGTCATTCTTCCTAATATCTATTCTAAACCTCTTCTGCCACAACTTCAGACCATTTCCTCTGGTCCTGTCATTATTCACTTGGGAGAAGAGACCAACACCCTCTTCTCCGTAACCTCCTTTCAGGTAGTTGTAGAGGGCAATGAGGTGTCCTCTCAGCCTCCTCTTCTCCAGAGTGAACATGCCCAGACAGATATCAGTATTCAGCAAGTACCAGGCTCTTCCAAGCCTGTGGGTTCAGCTGCTGTCTACTGTGTAGAGCCTTCTAGCAATTAGATGGCATTCTGCAGCTGTGGTAGAAGGAGCACATTGCAATAGGAGCATATTGTAGTAGCAAGACTGATGAGTATTGTAAATCATAGAATCATAGAATGGTTAGAGTTGAAAGGGACCTTAAAGATCATCCAGTTCCAATCCCCTGCCGTAGGCAGGGACACCTCCCACCAGACCAGGTTGCTCAAAGCCCCATCCAGCCTGGCCTTGAAACATTTGCAGGGATGGGGCATCCACAGCTTCTCTGGGCAACCTGTTCCAGAGCCTCCCACCCTCACAGGAAAGAATTTCTTCCTGATATCTAACCTAAACCTCCCCTCCTCAGGAATCCTTAGTAATGGCATGTGGTTTGTTCCATAGATTTGAGAGCCCTCCCCTTTTTTTTTGTACTGGGGAAGCTTGATGTGCTGTTCAAGCAGGTGGCTGTTTATAAGCCAGGTGGAGTGAATGAAGTTACCTTCATCAAGCCTTACCTCACAGCAGCTGGTACCAGGCCAAATATTTGATGTCTCCTACTGGAAACATTTAAAAAGACAAAATGCAGAGTGTGACCTGTTCTAGGAGTAGTGCACTGACAATCTGAGGACAGACATCATCATGAATTCAAGTGAATTTACTCTCTTTGCATCCTCTACTGAAACTATGTCTGCAAAAGCAGCAGAAGATCAGCTTTAGGTTAATTTCAGGGTAAGTTGCTGGAAAGTAAGAGTTTTCTTTGCTTAGTCACACTTTAACAGTTTTACTTCATTCAAGATCACAGCAAACAGATGGCCCACAAGCCAAGGAAGAGGGAAACTCAAAAGTCTGTAAGCAATTCCTGTAGCAGAAGATTTGTGAGTCAGGCATATTATGCTAAAATTCAGGCTGCAATACTGAGTGGTAGAAAGCTGCAAGGTTTTGAGTTTGAATCTAGGGAGTAAACTTAAATGTACTTTGATTAATCTTCTTTACCTTTGAATGCAAGCATGTTGCATGATTTCCAGCTGCAGTGTGGCTGTGCTTTTTCAAATGCTGGTGGTGTGATTTGTGTCAGTCAGCTAGAAGGCAGCTATAGTCGGCACCAGTGGTGATGGTAGTTCTGTGTAGTTGGCAGACGGATACCAGTGGAGTTGATTAGGGATATAGTCAGCTTTCATCCTCCCTTTGTGCTTGTCAGTATAAGGTATTACAGCTACCTGTGAAAGAGCTTGTCTGTGCCAGGTGAGCTGAATGTGAGCTTGTGGTCAGTGCAGAATGCTCGCAAATGAATTTCTATGCAAACCAATGATTCTTTTCAGTACTTAGAGCTCCTTTTTTTGGTACATAATGTTTCCAAAAGATGTTTTCCAAGTCTTCAAAGCAGTGTTAAAATGGTGAAGGCAAAGGTCATGTCTTCCCCATGGCTGTTTCAGCAGAGAGGAGAGGGATTTTCAAAGATCCAGCTCCCACTTGCATTAGTGAGAGGGAGCAGCAGGTGCTGATTTTTTAAAAAGATGAACCTGAGCTTCAAACATCTGTAGACTCTGAACTAAGGTTCAAGGTAGCCCTTTCAGAAATGGGACTTATAACAGTAAGAAAAATATAAGTATCCCGTATTATGGCAAGGTCTGTATTGCCCTTTATGTTTTAAATGTTATGGAATAAGTTTGACGTAAGTTGATCTGAGTTTGTGATAAAGGTTACCTAAAGAGCATGGGGTGTGTGTGACCTGTAGGTCTGTTACGTTGGTGCGAGAAGTTTGAAGAAGCTGTATAGAAGGATGAATATTTGTATATAAGGCTAATGCAAATGTGCACTTTTAGTTATTTATAAGCTGTTTTTTAATGTCTAGGAAATCATAATTGGGTTTGATGCTTTCTTACCTTTCACTTATGAAACTGAAATAAGGTTCCTGTGTTATATTTTGTAACTGCGAAAGTATTTCTAGTTATTTTTTTAGGTCTGGAAAAGAAATCTTAAAATAGATTTATCTAGTGTTGCCCCTCACAAGATATTGTAGACAAAAATCCCAGGTTGTTTCTGTAAGAAATGAGAAAAAGATCTTTAAGTGCCAATAGCAATTCATGTTTTGCTCAGTGAAATGGAGTATGCAACCTAAAATACCCATTGGGCTGTTTTCTTTAAACTAAAAATGACTTCATATACATGTTGAATTTGTATTCCTTTTAAAGAGTTACTGTATTTCTTAGGGAACACTGATTTAAGAGAGACAGGTGTGAGCAAAACAGGATCCTTCTTGAACTGTGTGTGAAAAGTAGGTAGTAGGTAGATGATGAATTCAAAAATTAAGTTATATGGATAGAAGAGGAAGGAGACTAGGAGGATTGATTTGAAAAGTGTTATTAAGGACAGGATTCTGCATCCTTGATCCAAAGGTGACTGATATTACCAGGAGGAGCAGGTGGAATTTGTGACAGTGAGAGTGAATCTCATCTACATGGGATGTGGTACTGGGGATCAAATGGGTTCCAAAAGTGCTTAAGGATTTCACTGCTTTTCTACCAGTGAAGGAATTGTTTAACGTGCCTAGATATATTCTCCCTTCCTTGTATGTGATTTGATAATGTTTGTGTTCAGTGTCTCAACCACACAGCACAGGGTATACAAACTTGAGGAATATGAGAAGTGGGGATGCTTTGTGACATTTTTTCTATCCTCCTCGTCCCAAGCAGAGTTCCTAAGGCATTAAGCTTTAGTCCCACCCTTGTTGGTTTTGATAAATACAAAGGTGCTCTCTGAAAATAACCAGTGGCTATTCATAGTGTTCATGAAAAAAAAAAAAAAAGGAAAGTTTTATCTTCTACATACTTGTAGTGTTTGTCCTCATCTGGGCACTGGTGTTTGACCAGCCCATGTCCAGCTAGTAACCACGGCAGAGGGGTGACTTTCCT
This sequence comes from Thinocorus orbignyianus, assembly GCA_013400375.1. Classification (NCBI taxonomy): domain Eukaryota; kingdom Metazoa; phylum Chordata; class Aves; order Ciconiiformes; family Thinocoridae; genus Thinocorus; species Thinocorus orbignyianus. Next base: position 3,289,957 of record VXBW01006525.1, read on the forward strand.
TCAGTGGTGGCGATGGTTGGTGACTTTCCCCAAGGTTCAGCTGCTACTTCAAGTAAGTATTTGAATCTTTAAGGGACCACCAACCCCTCTGTCGAATTTTGTTTACATTAGTAAAAAGTTTTGACGTTTTCTCATGCTTGGCAGATGGATAAACACGGCAATGGCATATGCTGATTTCCTTAGGGTGTCGGGCTAAAAGAAGCCAGAAAACAGTTTTTAATGCATTTCATATTTTTCTAATTCTTAATAGACAGAAATTGCCCAATTCTCTGCGTAAAATTACTTTAGCCAAGACTTTCTTTTTCTTTTCCCCAAGTTCCGAAAACAGTATAAAGGTTTTAAATTAAACAGAAGATCATTAGGGTAAAGAAAGGACTGGCTGTATTTTAGTGCTTTCTGTCTGTGAGGCTTAGTGAGCTGGCATCCAACTCATACGATATAACTCATGAAAGAAAAAACTGTTCCAAATTAAGCCAATTTAAGTTTGGTAGGAAGTAGTATCTAGGAATTTGTTGTCATTGGATGATATTAAAAGAAATAAAATAGGGGTTTCCCCTCAGTGTCCCACTGCAGGAGGGTTTGGGGGGGATGGGGAGAGGAGAAATGGGGAGAAGTCAGGGTAGAAGGAAGGTTGGGAGCAGCCTGGAGCCGTGAGGTCTTCTGCACCTGCTGTTCCTCAGAGGAGGTGAAGGAGCTGCACCCGGGGTCTGGCTGTGTGCCGAGCTGTGGGGTCACTGCTTGCTTTCTCCTGAGGTTTCTGTAAGGGAATAATTCAAGTCAAACTTCAATAGACAGCATCTCTCATTGATCTCTGACCATAGCCCTTGTAGTGGAGGAAAAAAGAAGGGCTTTTTTGGTGTAATTTAATGCTTTCCTGCTGGGTGGCCCTACAGAAGGCTTTTGCTGTAGCTGAAATTCCTTCGGTGCTGCACGTTGGGTGCTGGAAAGGAATGATTGTGAGAGGCACCTTTACACAGTAGTTTTGAAGGCTGTTGAGTGGAAATTAAAGATAAGTGTTGCACTTTCTTTGAGTTTCTTTTTATCAAGCTGTTTATGAAGTCGAGCTGATTAAAACCAAATTTAGTCACTTGTTTTGAGGTTAATGGGTGCTGGAGAGGAAGGTCCCCCCCCTTAAAATAAGAAGTTTTGACAAACTTTTAATTAAGAATTCAGGACATGGAAACTTCAGGCTAGTTCTGCACTACCGAGATTGGTTCTGGAGCATATTGGTCTGTCAGGTTTTTAAAGTAAATCTTCCTCTTAATTCTAATTAAGTATTGTAATGCCAGTACTCTTCATTAGGCAGCAATTTGTGATTAGTCTGGTGGTCGTAATGGAAAGAGAACATGTGATGAAATGGCAGGGAAATTGCAGAGCAGGGAAAATGACCCTGGGATGTGGCTCCTGAATGCTCTTTAACATCCTCCTCTTGGCAGGTTTCCCACTGAATTCGAGGTCCTCTGTGGGATGGGATTTGATCCTCACACGGATCCTGGCTTGTCTGGAAACAAGAGTTCAGTGGCCCTCGATTGCAGGACTTGAGCTCTGAAGTTGTGACAAGGAATAATGCTAAGAAGAGCCATAAAAAGGGAAAACTCCTAATTCCCCCAAAACTTTGAAGCCAAGCTATTATTTTAAGTGTAGGTTACATTATCACATTTGTTTATCTGTGAATTGAATCTCATATTTAATAAACGGTAGCTTTTGTGAAGAGCTGAAGTGAATGTGAATTAGTGAGCTGAGAAAGATTAGCTCTTCGAGGAGACTGAGAACAATTTAAAGTTCCATTGTTCGTTCTTCTTTCTGTCTGCGTGAAACAGGTCTGTAATTGTCTTAAATTAGGTACTGCCTTTGTTTAAAAGAGTTAAACAAGTAACAGGGTGAAATATTTCATAGTTGCTTTTAAAATAAACAGCCTGTTCAGTTTTTATCTTTAGGCAGTTTGCAAATGTCAGAGCAAAGCTTTTGAAGAGGACATATATATGAGATGGAGCTTCTTTAGAAGCTGAATCATCCTGTATTGTTGGGATGCTTTTTCCAATTTTGAAGCCTTGTGTCCTCATACTGTATGATTTTAGTGTATCCTTTTACCATGGTTCTTAAAACAGATGTATTATTTAGAAATTCCAGTGGAGATGTGGGAATCAGTCTGTAAACATGAGTTTGTTCAGTTCCTTTCTGGCAGCTTTGGTCTATGTTTTGCCATCACTTGCCTGGTGGTGTTTGCTACCAATGAACCCTCACACTGACCTGGTAAATTACCAAGCCCAGAAAGACGAAAAAAAACGAGAAGCAAGATGAATGAGTCAGTGTGTCCATGTGGACTGGGTCAGCAGCTATGCAAGCAGAAGGCAGTGCTTTTTCCTTCCGTATCACTGAGGAGGGAAAAAACAATCACACAAACTTAGTTCCTGGCTTGGTCCTGTGGCTGGCAGTGTCTGTGGGGATTCAGGCACTACAGCGGGAGATGGATATAGTTAGAAAAGGGACTTTTCTGAAATAAGTGGGAGATTTAGACTAGATATTAGGAAGAAATTCTTTACTGTGAAGGTGGTGAAGCACTGAAACAGGTTGCCCAGAGAAGTTGTGGATGCCTCATCCCTGGAGGTGTTCAAGGCCAGGCTGGATGGGGCTTTGAGCAACCTGGTGTAGTGGGAGGTGTCCCTGCCCATGGCAGGGGTTTGGAACTCAATGATCTTTAAGGTTCCTTCCAACTCTAACCATTCTATGATTCTATTTATCTGCCCCTAGTAAATGAGCAGGGAGTTTGCTGGGACTGCGTAAACTCAGGGTGCCTTGCTGGAGGGACAAAGTCCACCTGTGCTCCCTTGTTACATCTCCTGTGGTGCTGCACCCAAGTCTGTCTCTGATTTGGGGGTTGTTTCCATTCATTACTGGCAATTATGCATGGTTTATAAATTTTTTTGAGGGTCTTTTTTTGTAATGAAAATGCAGTGACCCAGCAGGACTGGTAAATCCTCATGATCTTAACAGTAGACTTGGGCAGCTCTGTAGAAGTGGCTTCATCCCTGCTTGAAGCAGGTGGGAGATGGGTCTTGGCTGCCTGCAGTACGTTGTAGAAACCAAGACGATCCTGTGAATTCAAATTCCATTTCTTCTTACCAGATGCAAAATTCCCATTAAATTTAATATAGCACGGCTTTCTGCCCTAGTCTCACCAGATTTCCCAAGTTTCATACAAAGTCAGCACTGTTTTGTTGTGTGCTTAGAGCTGTGTCAAAGGAGACTAGAGCCAAGGGGGTGTTTTGTTCTTTTTCGTGGTGTTTACAAATAAAGCTGACTGATTTGGTAACTCTCTTGGAAACTCTCCGAGACTGTAAATTCAGTGGAGTGCTCCCTGGGCATGCATAGATCTAAAGATAGCAGTTTCTTGCCTATCAATAAGTATCTTAAGGCCTTTACTTTTAATGCTATATATGACTTAAATCCCAGGAAAACAATTCCACTGCATTAATTCAGGCTAGGCTAGGTTTTCTAATACGTTATTTATTTAGGTCTTCAAAATGTCTGTGGCACTGCATGTGGATGACAGGGCATTTTCTTGTTTATTAATATTATATGGCAACCTGTTTTCCCAAGATGCTTAAATAAACTAATGCCTTCCAAGTACAGCTGTGATTTTAAAAGCCACAGTTCTTGTTTTTTTTTTTTCCCTGTTGTAACTATAGCATCCCATAATCTTAGCTCTGATTCCTCTTAGAATCATAAAATCATAAAATTGTTATGGTTGGAAGAGACCTTTAAGATCATCAAGTCCAACTCTCAGTCTAGCACTGCCAAGTTACTACTAAACTATGTCCCTCAGCACCACATGTACACATTTTTTAAATCCCTCCAGGGATAGTGACTCAACCACTTTCCTGGACAGCCTCTTTTATAATCCTTTTGGTGAAGAAATTTTTCCTAATATCCATCCTAAACCTCTGTTGGAGCAACTTGAGGCCATTTCCTCTTGTCCTGTTGCCTATTACTTGAGAAAAGAGACCAATACCCACCTCTACGCCCTCCTTTCAGAGTGTTGTAGAGAGCGATAAGGTCTCCCCTCAGCCTCCTGTTCTCCAGGCTGAACGACAACATTTCCCCCAGCAACTCTTCAGAAGACTTACCCTTACCAGCTTTCTTTTCCTTGTCTGGACACACTCCAACCTTTTGAGGTCTTTCTTGTAGTGAGGGACCCAAAACTGAACATAAAACCTGAGCAGGTTGAAGGTGACTTCAAGGTTGATAAATGTTCTCTTTCTAAAATCTTCTCTACAACCACCTGTTTTAAATAGTTCTGGAAGGAGTTTTAATTTTCTTTCTGTTTTTGTGTGAGATAGGTGTGTATTTAGGTCTTGAATTCCAATATTTAGCCCAGCTTCTTCCCCAACCTGGGTGACAGAGGCTTAGAAACAATTTTAAATTCAGTAACAAACTCCCTTATGTGAAGGGTGAAGCACTGAGCTTATATTTTCTGACAGTCCACAAAGCTTACAAATCAAAATACATGAGATTGCTGCATAAGCAAGGGTGAAACAAATGGTGTACAATACTTGGAAATGAATGAGTTGTGTGAATGAACATTGGCGTGTACATTCCCAGCCCCATATTAAGATTAAAGTGAGTTGTCTGCTTCACAATTGCATAATTGCTTCTGTGACTGATTTGGTGCCGCTCTGTAATAAGTTGTGAATACTGTAAGCTGACCTGGTTAATGGGATGTTTACTAAATGAATATATTTGTATAGTTTAATAGGAGGAGGTTTGGAAAAAAATTAGCAGGATGAGAAAGAATGGCTCAAGAGAGTCATTTTTCAGCAATCGCTGGCGTTGTGAAGAGGAAGGCAGGCTGCCTTGCTGTTGGTGTTTGGGGCTTTGGAGGGGGGAGTTTGCCCAGGGCTTGGTCCCCTTCCCTCCCCACTACAGGGAGGCCCTTGTCTTGGGCATATCCATTGTCATGGAGCATCCCCATCCTGCCTCCCTGGTGAGCAGGACAAGCAGATGGCTGCTCTGGGCTTGTGGTACCCCGGCTCTGCACCCCACTGGAGATGCTGAGCCAGGGAAGAGCAGCCTCCATCCTGCAGCCGTGTCAGCTTCATTTTTTAAAAAAAATATCTTTTTTGAATGTAACTGTTTTAAGTACTAGAGACTAAGATAATTATTTCATGAAGTAATATTATCTTCAAATTAACCTTGGATCTTTGCATAGGTTCAGAGAGAGAGAGATAAGGAATTTTATCGCAAATTGCAGACTTACTGGGTTTCACGTAAAGGCCATGGCAAGTAATACATTTAAACTGCATTTAAGTAGTAAAGACCAGAATATCAAAGTCTAAAAGCAATAAACATTAATTTATTCAGAAAGTTTTTTATATTTTCTTTCTAGTTTATATGTTCTTTTCACACACTGTCATTTAATGAGGTTCTGTTCTGATTAAAGGAGAAAAATAAAAAAGCAAAATGTTTTATTTCAGTAGATAAAAATGTAGCTTCAAAAGTGTATCAGCCTGCCCTGCGTAGTCTGAGCTAGCTGTACAATTTCCCTTCCGTTCAGCATGGCTGCTAGGCTAACGGATTTGGGGGGGGAAAAAACCTCCCCCTTACAGAGAGTTTCAATTGAAATCCATATTTTCATTTTTTGGTGACAACTAATACATTTCTTGTAATCCCTTTCAAATATTCACTGGCAGCATTCCCAGCCATACATTTTGAAGGTTAAATGATTTAGGATTTATGTACTATACTATGGAGGTCGGTCTGAATAAGCTAATAAGTCTGTACGGCCCCTTCACTGCCTGGGACTGGTTCGTGTGTCAGCAACACGATAGCTGCGGCAGCAGGAAGTTTTGGCTGGTTAATGAACTGTGGTTCTAACGAGCCCAGGGTGAGGTGCTGGGCTGGAAAACTGCTTTTGCTGGTCGCAGAGCTCACTTGGGTGTCATTACATAGGGCTGTTTCCCGTAGCCTAAATGCACCTTCCTGGCAGCTGAAGGTTTTGGCTCTCTGTCCAGAAACATATCTTTTTATTTTTCCTTTTTTTTTTTTTTTTTAATTGGCTGCAATTGGCATGAGTAAAGAGCAATAATTAAAACAATATTCCACGAGGTATGCATTTTACTATGGCCGTTTGATTAAAATTGGATCTGCCTTTTCCTCTCCCTTGAGGACCATTGCTCGCTTCGTGGCTAATGAAGTGGAACGAGCGCTGTGATCAATATTTATGGTGTCACTCTGGGCACCTGCAGTTCTTTCAACCCTTCTTGTAATGTGGAGCTGGAATGGAGGTTTTTAACTCCAAGCTAATTAATAGCTAACTGTGCAACTTGATACGAAGTCTGGGTAGACTGTTCTTAGTACTGCTTTTTCTAAGGGTCATGTGTGATTTGCACAGATTTGCTAGTTCTCGTAGTTAACCAGAGAAAAGTAGAAACTTGATTTTCCTCAGTGATGCACTTTTGGATCCCTCGACCATCCTTTGCTGTTAGTTTGGGCTCTCCCTGCATTGGGAGCATCCACTCCTGGGGTACCAACTCTTGCCATTGAACACACAAGAAAAGGCAGCACGTATGGATTCTTTCAGCTGAATTTATAGACTTCTGCTCAACAGGTTTTTTTTCTTCATTCTATACTCCAGCCTCTCCTACAGGGTCCAGTAACTACTGGAGTCAGCACGTATTTAAGTCCAACATGAGTGCCGTGGAGTTAGTGCTAGTCTGTGCTTCTGCATCTTACCAGTTTGGAGCTGGTCCTGGCTGTGCCAGAGTATTTTTATACAGCTGCTCATGAAGACCCCAGTATTTTCTGTCTAAATCAGCCTGGCAGTACTTTGTTCCACAGTCCTCTTGTCTCTTGACTCCTTCAAGGCTTTCCCAAAATAATAATATCATCTTTGAATGCAGTGGGTTGGTTCCTTGCAAACTTTGCCCGTTCCCTGCCAGTGACAGCGGCTGGAAGCAGTCCAGTGTAATTAGTAAGTATTTTGGAGGCTGTGCTTTGGCAGCCCTGTTAAATATGTGCACTGAAAGCAGGATTAGTGTGGAGGCCTCGTCCTTTTTTTCTCATTAGGGCATATCTACAATCTGTAAGCTTATTTAATTGGAAATTAACCATTCTTATTAACGCAGGAGATACCCTTTGGTCCAAATTCTGACATGGGATGAATGTATATAGTTCCTGCTAAAGAGAAAGAAGAAGCATCCACATACTCCGTGGTGGAAATTTGCCCTTTTGTGTCCATTGCAGTTCTCCTGGAGGAGAATTTCATTTTCTAGTAAAGGCAATAAATTTTCGCTGCTCCGATAAGTGACTACAGAGGTTCATCATCAGGATTTGAAGAAATAAGCCTCCTAAGAAGATGGATGGTGACAAGGGGAGTAAGAGTTGTTATCCAATCATTTGTCATGGTCCCGAACATTAAGATATATGGGTGAGACCCCAAAGGTGTGTAAAAGTTCCTTTTTCCAGCAGTCAGTTGCTACGTAATAACTTATCCTGTGCAGTCAGCCAGTGTTACACACTCCCTGAAACCTCATTTTGTTTGCATCTCTTTGTATACACAGCACATAAGCGGTAGCATCATATATTGCTGGGAAGTGTTCTACACATCATCGAAATGTAGCCCCGCGATTATTGAATCTAGAGGCCAGGCTTCCCTGGTGCTCATGTTTAACTCCTTTCTCTCCCTCCTCCATCCCCATCCAGATGTTAACATTATCTGCCTTTCCTCTTTTTGCTGATAGAGTTCTGCTCTGGCTTTTCTCCAGAGATTCTTCCCTCTGACTGCTTTTCTGTGGGTCTCAGCTTCTACAGAGGTTTCCCTCTAGTTCTTCTTCCCCGTCTCAGGGCTTCAAAACCAGGTAGCAGCCACGGGGTAGGGTGTCAGCTGGTGAAAAACTACATTAAACATTCATGGTTGGAGGAGAGCTTGTTAGCATATATGTATTAATTCAACACTTCCTGCTGGTTTTCAATAGGTTACGTTGCCGGTGAGATGACTTTAAAGTCTGTAGTGGAATACATTTCAAGTAACTGCTTGAGAGTGGGTAAAAATCTTGCTCTGTTTACATAATTTCAAAGAAAACCCTTTTCCCCTTATTGTTAACAAGTGAGTATTCCTCACCAGACCCAGTTGAGACCAGATTTCTGAGGGGTTTTTGTTGAATTCTGGCTCTGCAGGTGGGATAAGTGAACGTTCAAGGTCAGCTTAATGTATGAGACAGCATCATAGTTTTCTACACTAAACTGCTCCCTGCCTTGCCACTTGTTGCTGGGAATTCAAGGGAAGATGAGGTTTGCCTTGTCCCGTCAGGGCTTGGCTGTGGCACAGAAGAGCTCAGTAGCCTAAATTTGATCAACTGGGCTGGTGAGAGCTTTGTGCCGTACACTGAGTCCAATTAAACTCTGGGAGATCCTCCAGCGTGGCCACTTAATTACACCTGTGTGCTGGAGTTAACATACAGCCCCGGTGATTTTCCCCAGCCTGTTTTGATATTTTGTGGTCAAAAACCTGAATTGGCTCAATGTATTTATTTCCTTGCATTTCCCTCTTGCAGCTGGCTCAGGAGGATATGTCTGACCATTCTTGACTTGCAGGGAGAGGATTTTTACTGTAGTTCACTTGATATGAATGTCTCAGGCTTTGTCCTCAGCGGTGGCCTATATGCCCCTGTGAAAGGGACATAGATGTGGTGGGAACCTTCTAGATACTCTGGAAGGATCATCATGTTGGTCCACCACAGAGGGTTTTTGTGATTAGAGAAGCCGAAGTCAAGGTTGACAGCAGTCCTGGCTGTTGAGTTTTCAAAACTCCCCTGGTGTGGTTGTATCGTTGGCTTTGAAAGTCAAGCTGGCTTAGTCTGCCTTTAGGAGGATTGGGGTGATGGACCCTGCAGTGGGTCTGGGAGACCTGCTTAGAACATTTCTTCAGGCCTTCAGGTGTTTGATCCTGTGGGTGTTCTGCAAACTGGCTGTGATGGGGAGATCTGTTCCTGTGGGTTGAGGAGGCATGAAACATCACGTGGCCATGTTTCCAGGGAAGAAAAATGTAATTCTTCTGAGTCCCAGCCACGGAATTACAGCAGTAAAAATAGCTATCATTTTTGATGCCTCTGTGCCAAATGTAAAGGTTTTAAAGTTGTTTCTGTTAGGTTTTCAGCATAGTCTGCTCTGCTGCTTTTTCCCTATTTGTGCTTTATCTCTGATAGAAAAATTACCAGGAATGTGATGAGAACATCGTACGCAGAAAGTCATCCCTTTGTCTTTTTTCCCAATGACTCCGAGGTGCGTGTGAGAGGCCGTTATCTCAGCTGCTAATCAATGAAGCTGGAGCTAATGTGTGAGGTGACCTTTGTGAAGAGAAAGGAGGCTGTGCCAATATTATACTTGCAGTTTCAGTCAACTTTTGCACTTTCTCATGTATTTGATTGCATAAGCTGCTCCCTTACTGACTTGGATTGCTGTATCCTTTAGTAATGTATCAACCAAGATAAGACATGCCCCAAATTTGTCTTGAATGTCAGTCACGATATTTTAGAACAATAGAATTGTTAGAGTTGGAACCTTAAAGATCAACGAGCTCCAACTCCCTGCCATGGGCAGGGACACCTCTCACCAGACCAGGTTGCTCAAAGCCCCATCCAGCCTGGCCTTGAACACTTCCAGGGATGGGGCATCCACAGCTTCTCTGGGCAACCTGTTCCAGTGCCTCATCACTCCCACAGGAAAGAATTTCTTTCTAGTATGTAATCTAAATCTCCTCTTTTTCAATTTAAAGCCATTATCCCTTGTCCTATCACTACACTCCCTGACCAAGAGTCCCTCTCCAGCTCTCCTGTAGCTCCCTTCAGATCCTGGAAGGCTGCTCTAAGGTCTCCCCGGAGCTTTCTCTTCTCCAGGCTGAACAGCCTCAGCTCTCTCAGCCTGTCTTTGTAGGAGAGGTGCTCCATCCCTCTAATCATCTTCATGGTCCTCTACTGGACACATTCCAACAGGTCCATGTCCTTTCTATGTTGAGGACTCCAGAACTGGACAGTACTATATGTGGGGTCTCATGAGTGCAGAGTAGAAGGGTAGAGTCACTTCCCGTGACCTGTTGGTCACGCTTCTTTTGATGCAGCCCAGGATGCAGTTGGCTTTCTGGGCTGTCAGAGCACGCTGTCGGCTCATGTTGAGCTTCTCATCCACCATCATTCCTAAGCCTTTCTCTTCAGGGCTGCTCTCCAGCTGTCCTTTGTCTAACTTGTATTTGTGCCTGGGATTGCCACGTTCCAGGTGCAGGACCCTGCACTTGGCTTGGTTGAACTTGGTTAAACTTTTCATTGACCAGGTATCGTTAGAGTCATGTGGTGACCCCTGATCGTCATGGTGTGAATTCCTTCTGTTCTCTCACCTGTTTGTGCTTCATTTAGTTTGAAGCTATTCCTCCATAGCCCTGCACTTCTCACTTTGGTAAAATTCCCATTGACTTTACCACTGGAATTAGACCCAGTTAACAGCAGCCTGTGGACAAGCAAAGGTTATTCTCAAGCACTTCATTTCCCCACAGTTTTACGATGCTTAGGAGACTGATGGATGCAGCACTCAATTATTTAGCATCTATCAAGCTTTTGCTTACAACACCTAAACAAACCACTAGTATTACCTGCTTTTTTTCCCCAAATATATAAAACATAATTCTACTACATTAATGCACAAACTTAAAATAAGCATATGCTGTTGCTTAAGCAGCCCTTTTAATGAAATGGGGTTTGAATTGAAATTTTAAGTATGCATGAAGACAGTATGATACCATTTGCAGTGTTAGGATTTCAATAATGTATGGAATTAGCTGAGCTTTATTATATTTCTGTGCCTGCATGCCCTCCATAGAGTAAAAGTTGTAATAAATATAAGTTCAAAGGTAAAATTTTATTGCTGCACATGAGAGGAGAAAAAATAAATTAGAGTAATGTAATCATGCTCATATATGTTATGAATTTTGAACAGTGTCTATTAGAAAGTTTGTCAAAATGTGCTTAGCTTTGAAAATACAGATTAACGCTGAAGGTTTTAATATTGTTCTTCCTTATGTGCATATTCCTTGAGAATATAAGTGTAAAATATCTCCTGCCGAAAGCAATTGTCATAAAATGACACTTTCCCATTTTAATAGCTGAATAATCAGAACAGAAATATTTTCTAAGTTGCAGAGAGGTTATTGCTTTTTTCACACAAAGAAATTTAGTGGTAGAAAACCAAATTTTACCCAGATATTCTCCGGTTTTTCTTCTTCTGTTCTTATATTTGAAAAGTGCATTCAAATGCCTGCTGACAGCCTTGATACTTTGGGGTGTTTAAAAAGGGGCTGTGGGGGGGAGCATTCATTTTATTTCATTTACTGATTCTCTGTTTTCCTTTAATGTAGTAGCAAAGTTAAAATAGTAGTTCTCCAACAGGAGCTGGAAATCCTGTTAGGTAAGGACTGGTTGGTATCTATCCAGGCCCTTTATAGTTTATATATCTTTTTTTTTTCATTTGTCTGAACTGCCAGCTCAGCACATGGTCCTGGCTTCAGAAAGCCCCAGCTTGATGAAACTTTGATATCAAAGATAATGTCTTCTCCTGTGTTTTCTCCACTTACCATCCTTTTACTTTGTCCTGTCATCTCCCTCTCTTGTCTTTCTGGTGTACCCTGAGGACACTACCAAAGCATAAGCAATGGTGCCTTCCCTGCTATTTTTAATACAGTCTTCAGGTTTTAGCTTTTCCACTCAGTTTGGGGAAAAAAAATGGAAACTGTGGATATGTATGCAACTTATTTTGCTTTTAAGGAAGGGGGTCAGAGCCTGAACACAGCTGCCATGGCCAAACCCATCCATAAGTTTGAACTTTGAAAGGATGTGATGGTGGAAGGTCAGCGTAACCCGCTGAGCAGAGACGTCTTGGGGACGCTATGTTCCTCTTCTGGTGGATGGTGCTCTGCTGGCAACACCCCATTTCCCAGGTCAGGATGATAAAACCGGCCAACTCTGTGAGGATGCTTCACCTTGGCATGCAAACATTGAAGCGGGTGTACCCATCTCCATCTGAACTTTTGAGAATGAGGGAATGTTTCATGGGAAATAGTTTCATCACCCAAGGGAGAAAGGAAGTGGAGGGTGCTGCGTTGGCTGGACCAGTAACGTTGAGAGCAAGCTCCAAGTTGTATCTCAAGGCTTCTGACGAGTAATACATAGCAGGTTTTTTTACTTATTCACTAGCAGAGCTGTTATTTGTCACCTCTTAATTACAATACCTCAAACCAACATCCTGTGCAGCTTATGGGAAAACTTTTCCTTTTGCAAACAATGTTTTTTGAGTTTTTTTTTTCCCTGTGAAAAGTACAGTCACAGATGATAGCTTTCAAATTTATTTTTTTTTAAATTGTGTTGAGAAAATCTGGGCTCTGATTAATAAGGAAAAACAAGGATAGATTTTTATTTACCCTTTTTTTTCCCCACCAAAGAACAACTGTGAACTTTAAGTCTGTATGCACTTTCTGGAGACACAGAATAACACAAAACTTTTCTAAATAAGCTTTCTGCATTTTAGGCCATCATGAGTGATTCCTGCTTTTATATTCTTCTGTTGATGCCATTGTAGGCGAGTTGTAAGCAGGATGAGGCTGTTGTCACAACATAATCAGTGAACCAGTTCCAGAGGGTGGAGCAGTTTAGAGACCAAATGCACTTTAAATGGCCCTAGAGGAATGATGCACTGCCGACTGAAGATGTAGGTATCGTTATTAATGATGGAATTAAAGTTCCACCTCATGGGCAAAGTGAAAGCACACAGAAAATATTATTAATATTGTGCTTCCTACGTTTGATTTATCCCCACTTTAAGTACTAAATGATCTATGCAAAATACGGTGGAAATTAAACACACCTTCTCAAATTCACAACTTTATTATGTAAAAAAGGTTCAAGCGCAGGTCAGGGTACATTAGCCAGAAGTAACTAAACCCATCTGAGAAATCTTTCATGCAGTTTAGATGCAGAGTTGATACTTGGCAAAACTGGCGTGTACACTAAGAGGTTTTACTCAGAAACCAAAGATCAGGATTCGCAATTTGTGTTGAATGATCGAAACCTGTTCTTCACAAAAGCATGTAGACCCTTTCCTGATGATCATCATCTATGTCACCGGGAGAGTTGTCTTCTTAATTGCAATTTTTAAAACACTGTTGAATAGGACATCTTAATACCACTCTGTTCTGAGTTTTGTGAAACAATTAGAGGCAAAACTGGAAAAGAAACTACTCCTGCTAGTAGTAATAATAAAAATAATCTAGTCTTAGGTCTTGAAATTTTGATGTTTCCTGATAGACTGTGGAAGCTTTTGTAGTTCCTTTATGGGTTGAGGGCAGACAATATCTGAAATAGAGCACATTTTTGTGTTAAGTGCTTCTAAATCAGCTCTTAGTTTTAAGTAGTTGGCATAAATCTAATTTTAATTTACTGTTTTCATTTTCTTGTGCATTGATCTTTTATTTTTATTTTTTTTTTAGTAGAGATTCAATTGCAGACTTGGAGAAAGATGTTCTTCAAAGAGTCCAGATGGTATTTGCAATTATTTATTATCATTAGCATTCACTGTATCTGAAAACAAGACTTTTGCCAACTTAGCTAAACCTCATCTGCTGCACTGTTGTTTACAATTTCTCAGTCTCTCATGTTAATACAAATTCACTCGTGGGGCGATTTCTGGGGCTAGAAGAGAAGGAGTCTTTTATTCCCAATATATAGCAAATTGCTGACTTATTTTGGGAATATCACTTGGATAACAGTCAGTCATAGCTATTTGATGGCTATGGGCACGAAGGAAGGTACGTCATTCTGAAGGGTAGCATAATCAGAATAAAAATCATAATAATCAAACCGGTAGGTATAAAAGCATTGTGCCTTTCCCTGCATGCACACACAACTTTTCCTTTTGGAGTCACTTACTGTGTGAAAGCACTGTTACTGCAGTTTGCCTATTGTACTATCAAAGTTATGATGCTTTTAAATTATAATATTATTTTTTTTTTTAGTTTTGAGAGTGAAGATGGCACCATAAGTCTGCAAAAATGGAATGTTTAGAAATTTACAGCTGTGATGCAGTGGGAATAAAATGCCACCTTCTTTATTCTAAATTAATATGCTCAAATTCCTCCATGAAAATTGTTCCACCCCACTGCACACAGATATAAGTTGAAGTGGACTCCGTACACTACTGGAATAAAGAAGTCTATGCATAATTGGTTTTTTTCCTTAAAGTTTTGGAAGGATATGTGTATTTTATAATATTTTAATGCATTTGAATTATTTGTGTAATTGGTTTCTACAGTAATTTGTGTTGATTAGCACTTGGAACAAAGTGGTACAGAGAGGAAAATGGAGGGACACCTGTTTCAATTACACCACAGCACCAGTTTTAACAATAAATCTTAATTGCAATCAGCTTTGATCAACCCACCTGTGTAGATTCATTTATAACAAGGAGGGATAATGGGGGGAAAAAAAGAAAAAATTGCAAAGAGAGAAAAAAAACAAACAACAGAACACTAATATGGATTGTGTTTAGTTCTTATACTCTTTGTTTTCAGATTGCTGGGCTATGTTAATTATTAGGAACAGGAGCCTGAATTTCTGTGCCCTTCTCTGGGAATACAGTGAACCCATGTTTACTTTCAGCTGCCACGTGAGCCGTTTCTCTTAATTCAGGAGGGGTCGTGCAAACAGCCGCGAGGTGGAATTAATTCTGCTTTTACACCCAAGCCCAGCAGGTGAATGTGTTGCAAATTCCTCTAAATGACTACTTGTCTTTTTGCGTGGGATAGGAAATACATCGAAGCCAATCTCTTATGTAGGTAACCTCATGCAGCTGTATTATTATTATTATTTTTTTTTTTAACTTGAGACTGGTAGCTGCTGTATGATTCTCCACAGAGGGATACTGGGAGGTTCTCTGCAGGCTTGGCAACTGCTCACTGATGTGCCTCCCCCTGTGCTCACTTCTTGGAGCTTCTTTAGAGTCACAAAGCAATTTTTTTTTAACATGCATTTACATAAAGAGGGAAAACAGTTGTGGTTAAACAGTCCAAATTGCGGTAGAGAGTGTATAGGAAAGAAAAATGAACTCCACTTTGTTTACATATTCTTTATCATCATTTTTTTTCTCGTAACATCTGTAATGATCGCTTGGGCATAGGTGAGGATTGTCCAGTGATACAGGGATTTGGGCAAACCTTCTGATTTTATGGTGATTTTGTACCATATTTCCCATTTCTTTCACATTTATTCTCATTCCCTCTGTCAGTTTTTCATACTTTTTAATCTTGCTTTCCTTTTTCTTTATTCTCCTGAGTTGTTATTCTCCTTTTATAGAATCACAGAATCATTCAGGTAGGAAAAGACCCTTGGGATCATCGAGTCCAACCCCACTCTCAAAGTTCTCCCCTACACCATATCCCCCAGTACCACATCTAAACAACTCTTAAACATGTCCAGAGATGGTGACTCTACCACCTCCTTGGGCAGTCTGTTCCAGTGCCTGACCACTCTTTCCATGAAGAATTTTTCCTAATGTCCAGTCTAAACCCACCCTGTTGCAGCTCGAAGCCATTCCCTCTTGTTCTCTTGCTAATTACCTGTGAGAATTTTTCTTTTTTTCTCCCTCTTCATTGTGCATTATGTGGTTAGAAATGTTTTTTTCCATAATCAAATGCATTGTTTTTCATAGCTGCGTTTTAGTTGAGTCTTTTGACTCAAATCCTCAATGATTGTCTCATTCATTCATTCTTTTTTTTTTTTTTTTTGTATTCCCAAGAATGATCCTGGTTGTATTTGTGTTTATGTCCTCTTCTCCATTGTGAATAGCTTGTTCTTCTTTGCTGCTTCATCTTTTTTCATGATGGATCTCCACCTCCGTTCGTCTTCATTGCCATTGTATTCCTCTGCTTGGCTGTGGGGCTCTGATAATGGTGATGGACCACTGCAATTAAATTTATTCCATACGCCACTGCTTTCCCTGACAAACTGACACCGCTCTTCTCTGATGTTCTTACCTGTTGACTGGCATTAAGGAAAGTCAACCAGGAGACAGGGATTTCAGTGGAGTGTGACATTAGTTTCCTGGTGATGACTGAGCATGGAAAGCCCTGGATGCTTTAAGGTCTCTCTAAAGCTGGTCGTGCAGCATGGAAAAGAAAATCTGTGATGTTGTGATGAGATGAAAACGCTCAAAATGGTTATAAGAAATTTTTCCTATTGTTGTATTTGATTGTTATTGCTTTTAAATGTAACGTTGTCGTTAGCTGATGAGCTGCCTAGGCCAAGATATTGTCAGCAGACAGCTTTCTCTGAATGCAGTTGCCGTTAGCAAACTGGCATCCAGTCAATAGGAATTCTTCTGAATTTACTACTGCCTGTTGACATCTTATTCTGTTACAGGCAAGTATTTAATCAAAGTTTATTGTCATTCTTTTCTGAGATTTAAGTGGGACATAAAATTTTACGATACACATAGTATTTTAGATGACAGCTTCATTATTTCCACTGAATAATTTGGAATGCTACAAGGAGAAATATTGATGTCAAACTGGTAATTGTCATTAAATATGCAGCATTTTTGCAGCAGTCATTTGTTAAAAAAAATAAATTTCCTGGACTTGTATGTAGCAAGGCAGAACAGTCTGAAATGCCATTGCTTCATCTTGAGCCTTTGCCCACCATGGAGGTCACTTGAGGCTCCGCACACATGTGCAAACCTGGAATCTTTACAGCAGTTTTTCAAATTTTCCCCTTAAAAAAAAAGAAGGTTGTGTAGTGGTGAGTGTCAAAAGGAAGGACACTTGGCTTATTGAATTGATCTTTTGATTTTTGCTGCTTTAGTCATAACCTGTCCAGTGGAGATTCCCTTTTTCCTGAGCCAGGAGGGATGTCTGTGGCAGGAGTAATTAAACTGTGACATAGGCAATGGGGGGGACAGGTCGTTGGGAATAATGAGACTAATGTGCCAGAGCTCCAAGGCATGATGTAAAATAAAGAGATGCAGTTTAATACCAAACTGATTCAGAATGAAACGTTCCTGTAGATTCAGTGTCTTGCTGTGGAGTGCATTTTTCAGGACTGTGGGGATTGACTTCTAGGATGGAAGAGACGGTAAGAAAAAAAATAAATAGCTGAGAAAACAAGCTCTGTAGTTCAAGCAGGGTTCTGTGTCACCCCTTGTTTTGTTTTCCTCGTTGGGAAGACTTTAATTTGATTTTAAAGTGAATGAAAATTTCCACGTAGAATTGTGCTTCTCCATGTTGGTTTTGTTAACCTTGTTAAAGAATTCAAATTAGGGACCAATCCATTAGGTAATGATCAACTTTATTAGCAAATATATTTACAAAAATGCCATGCTCATCTTCACTTTTGTAATTATCACACCCTGACTTCAGAAGAAATTGGTTTCAGTCTTTCCTAACTGAAAATATTATCTGTTGAATATGTCTTGTGTGTTTAACTCTAATCACTGTACTATTCAAGTAAGAGGCAATCAGCTGAAAAAGAAGTCATTAGGTCAGGATATTAGCAATAAAACATTTTGAAAAGAAAACTAACAGTTAAATGCAAACTCAGGAAGAAATTCTTTCCTGTGAGGGTGGTGAGACCCTGGAGCAGATTGCCCAGAGAAGCTGTGGATGCCCCGTCCCTGGTGGTGTTCAAGGCCAGGCTGGATGGGGCTTTGAGCAACCTGGTCTGGTGAGAGGTGTCCCTGCCTGTGGCAGCGGGTTGGAACTCGGTGCATCCAGATCTAACCATTCTATTGTTCTTCTTGTCCCAGTTCTATCTGATATTTTTCTGCAGAGCTTGTGTGTTTGAATAATAACAGTGGATGATGCAGAGCTGAAAGAGGTAGCAATCATTCTATGATTTTTCTTAACTGAGCCTTATTAATTTTTTTTTTAACTTTAGGAAAGCCCGCATTCAGTAAGGCTGAGAACAAAAGCTGTGCTTAAAACGTGAAATAAAGAGCATGTGAGAGGGAACATTGTGGCTGCGGGGTACTGGAGATGTTGGTTCAGTTCTTATACCTAATGTAGATCAGAATTTGGTTTATGTGTGTTGTGCCTCTTGGGTGATGGCTAAATGCCACACACACATAATTATGCTCTTGGTGTTTCCTCCACCCCACCGCCCCACCCCCCACAGCTTTTTAAAATATGTTTTTTGAAAGATCTGGATTTTTTTTGTAATATGGAATATAAAAATTGAAAAGCTTTAAAACCTTAAAACATTTCATAATGTGCAAAAATAATTTCCCCTTGACTCGCAGCCCTGTTATATTTCTTTGTATCAAATAAGTTAAAAAGAGAAATATTTTCAAAGTGCTGTGCTAATCATGACTAGCACGAATCACTTAATAGTTGTAACTCCTTGTAAAAGATAGGTGTAAGTTCTGTTTTACAGTTAGCACTTTCCATTGCAGTCGTATTAGCAGTAGCTGCTTGTGGTTACCCTAAGGACAGAAGGCACTTTCCAAGGTTCACCCCAATCTGACCCCCACTCAGTTTTCACCATATGTCCGCAACATTAGGATGAAACTGTTCAGTTGCTCAGTCACCATCCTTACCAGTTCTCCAGTTGTGTCTAAGTTACAGCTGTGGATTTGTAGTGTTTAGTCTTACAGCAGAAAAAAACACTCTTCAGGGTTGGCATAATTTCTTCAGACTAGTTCTGGGCACTTGGACAGTATCAAGACGGGAAAAAAAGATAAAATTAGCAAGTCATATCTGAAGAAAGCCAACAAAGACAGCAGTGGTAACCTCTGGGGTTGGTTGGGTTGGATGGACTCTATCTGGTCCAAGGCAACTAGAGGACCGCACAAAACCTTTTTCTTTCTTTGAAAACATTTTCTGTCCTTTTGCCTCGGATGGCTCAGTTTACTAATGAATGGATGAACAATGGTCTCTGTTCCAACATCACATCAAGTTGCAGAGAGGAACTGAGTTCCCATCAAGAGCAAGCTGCTCCAGGCTCCGACCAGGAGAGACTGGGTCTCTGAATTGCCATCTGGGTTTAATTCCTGGTTACCACAAGATGGTCTTCAGAGCAATGTCATTGGTTCTCATCTAAAAAATTCTAACAGGGAGCAAACTTGTGGCGGTCAGGACCAGAGCTGTCCTTTTCCCTGCTTTTCTTGAAGGAAAAGGTGGCTTTCATCTAGACTGGCATCATTTTGCTGTAATCCCATGCACTGCTGCTCTCCAGGGCTGATTTCAGATGCTGTGTCTTGAGATCTAAACAAGTGCTTGGAGAGGAATTCATACTGCATTAAGATGCATAATTTAGGTGCTTAAAGGCATTAGTCTTATTTAGAAAGGGAGAAAGCCTCCTCTCGAAAGACTATTCAGAATATCTGAGATAAGAATTACACCTTCAAGGTACTGAATGGACAATTTTGAAGCTCAGGAGAACTTAATATTCCCTGTAAATCTGTGACAATGCATAAAGCACACTTCAGATGCATCCTGTACTAGTATTTTTCATGGAAAATGAAAGATTATTGCCTCCCTTTGTAGTATATGGTATTTTTCTGAGAATTCTCTGCCAGGTGGCTGGAACAGTAGAACGTTTCCCTTCTGCAGTAATACAAGCCAGTAATTAAACCTGAACACAGCAAATAGAGCTATAAAGTAAATCAAAGTGAGTGTTGAATTGTACCTTCATGCACCGGGTGGTAAACTCCATAAAAAAACAACTCAAAGCTTCTTTTCTTTGCTGAGGAACTATGAATTGCAGCCTCTATTTGCAGCGTTACTGTTGCTGTCACCTGCTGTAAATCCAGCGTGAAAAGAAATCATGGAGGGAAGAAGTGGAAAGTATGTTTTGCTTCTTTGCTTCCCTTCCCCACAGTGTGGTCACTTGAAAATCTCTGGCACCTGTGTACGTGGGTGAGGAAAGCCCATCCCAAAGGAGACCCAAGCGTTTTGAACTGTCTTCTAAGTGGAGTCACTTGGACTTGGTAAAGTCAGATTAAATCAGTGGAAAGGCTCCCGTGGCTTTCAGCAAGTAGGGTTTTCTCCAACTCTTACATCTCTGGTACTGTCTTATAGGTTGAAAAATTGGGCTAAATCCAGAATTTGGTCAACTTCATGGTGCTCCCTTGCCATAAAGTTCATGTATAAGGAAGATGACTTCTTGCATGGATGGAAGGGTTGGGGCACACTTGCAGGGCCAGTTTCCCATCTCATCTCTCCTCATTCAGAAGCCTCTTGCTTCCTGTTCCCCTGCTTCCCTGTAAGTGTTAGTGATGGGAGAGGAGGACACGTGTTTTGTCCTACTTCCCCAAAGCATATAATCTCTTGATGCTACTCTATCATTGACTCCTGACATCAAGTCTCTATGGGGTGCCCTGGTGTTATCTGCTGCTGTGCAGGCAAGCTGTCAAAACCTTAGCAGGGATTTTGATGCTAAAAGGACACAAGGCGACAGCTGTAAAAAGGCTTACAGGTTTATTTAGGGTTTTTGCATTGTTTTTTCTCTAAAGGTAGTTCTCAGTATTATGTGAGCATCCAAAGCAGCAGTGGTGATAATGGGCCAGTTGAAGCAAAAGATGGATTAAACTTGGTTTGCAGGGGCACCAAAATCAGTACCAAAGGATGGGGGCTGACTGTAGGGAGGGTGTTTGTCTCCTTTTTCTTGTTGAGTAGACTTAAAGTAGTGGTGCAAAGACTGGGCATATCAATGAGTGTAGACGAGCGCAACGGAAAGGGAGTATACAAATAAAGTATTTTTAAACATATCTTGCAGTCTGATTGCCTGCTAGATTCTCCGTTACTTCTCATAATATGCTTGAAAAGTTTTATTTCTGCCTTGAGGGCGATGAGCCTGTCTTCATTTAGGGATGCAACTGCAGATAATACCACTGTGCTGTTGACAGCTTTATGCACTCTCACTAGCAGCCTGCTTCCTCTATTTACTCACCTGAAAATGTGTTGCCTTGCAAAAGCAGTACAGTTTTCTACTCCTAGTTACAACTGCATCCTCAGCTACCTTGTTAGGGAGCCTGTTCCTGTAGTGTGAGGTGAAAGAGCCAGTTGTTACCATTATTAATTTTAATTAATTTTTTTTCCTATGTGTAATTGAGCCTGGGTAGTCATTATGTTTTTTTCCTAGCTTCATAATTAAAGAAACCTTGAAGGAGTGCTTTGTAACAATTACAAGGGCAAAAGAGGAGGTAACGTTCAGTGTGAGCTTGCTGTTTGTAAAGAGGTAGATTTGAGCTTCCAGAAATGTCAGGTTTGTAGCTAAAAGTTCATGAGGGTCTAGAAACACCAAACAAGAGAATGGTCTAACAGAGTCAGTCACATCTGTTCATCACTTGAATTACATTTGTAAGACATTATGTGTAATTCAGTACCAAAAGAGTTACATTTTATACGTTTTAAAGAATTATGGTGTTCTCATAAATTCTGTGCAATTAATAAAATTACTGGACATTTCATTTTTTATTTTAAAAATAAATGTATGTGTTATTTTGCTTTTTAAAAGTGGTAGTTCCATGTATTACTCCACATGACATCCTTGAGTGCTTTGTTTTGCTACTCATTCTGCCAGCTGTTCTTTTGGTTGTGAAGTTTCTCCCCCACACCCCCACTGTCCTATCTCCTCGTTGAAAGGCGTTTTGGGAAAGATGCTTCTCATCAGGAGGTGCACTTTGGTCCGGGTCCTTTGGTAGTTCTTCCTTGGATGGAGGTGGTCCAACAGATCCATTAGTTTGGATCTCCTAGTTTTTAGGTGAGAAGCAGAGTCAGAAATCGTACAATCTACAATCTCTGGCTGAGATTGCAGGACAATGATGAAAACACCCACTGGACATTTCTCTGGCCTACAGGCAGAAGAATATTACTCTGTTGGGACCTGAACAGTTTGTGTTGTGGAGAACAGATTCTGTAGGTGGAGACTGCTGGAAAATATGGGGCAATTATCAGTTGTGTTGATAATTCCTATTACAGCTTTTTATTGGTTAAATTACCTCATTCCTCGTGCTTGTCTGCTTTGTAAAGTGAACTGTAGCGAAGATCATGGAATCATAGAATTGTTTTGATTGGAATAGACTGTTAAGATCTAGTCCAACTGTTCAGATAGTGCTGTCAAGTTACCACTAAACCATGTCCCTCAGCACCACATCTACATGTCTTTCAAATTTCTCCGTGGATGGTGACTCAACACTTCCCTGGGCAGCCTGTCCCGATGCTTGACAACACTTTTGGTGAATAAACTTTTGTTAATATCCACTCTAAATCTCCCCTGGTGCAACTTGAGGTTGTTTCCTCTTGTCCTATTGCCTGTTACTTGGGAGAAGAGACCCACCTCCCCCTCTCTACAACCTCCTTTCAGGTAGTTGTAGAGATCGGGAAGATCTCCCCTCAGGCTCCTTTTCTCTAGGCTGAACAACCCCAGCTCCCTCAGCCACTCCTCATAAGACTTGTTCTCCAGACCCTTCACCACTTCTGTTGCTCTTCTCTGAACATGCTCCAAAACCTTAATGTCATGACACACAAAAGTTGAAACACATTTTTGTCTTTTTTGATTTTTCTGAAGAAATACTTCAGTTGTTCTAGTATTACACTTTCAAACCTGAAGCTGAACCATGTACTCTTTTGTAGTATGTTCTTCCATGGACAGGCAGATGTTTGATGTGAAGTTAGCCTGTTTGATGCAGGCCAGGGATATTGAACCAAGCTGAACCTTCCTCCATGTCTGTCTTCTTTTGTGTCTCCAGGTGAAGAAGTACCACACCACCTCTGCTCAGACCTACCCCGTCCTGAAGTTGTGGCTTGTGAAATTCCTTGTGCAACAGACTGTGTCATCAGCGAGTGGTCCCCGTGGTCCTCATGTTCCCACTCATGCTCCAGTAAAAACGCTGAGGGCAGTCAAAGCAGGAGCAGGTCCATCTTGGCCCTTCCGGCTGAGGGTGAGTGGTAAACATTTTGAATTAATCTCTGCTTGTTTGTTTAGTGAGTTGATTTGCATCCCTCAGCCAAACTGTGTTTAGACCAGAGCTAATCCCAATACGGTAGCAGTGAGGAATAACTCTATATGTCTGTACTTTGTGCCTTGTGACTAAGAAGTCTTTGTGGGCTTGAGTTAATGTGTATGTCACTTGGAGAAGTTTTGTCACAGTTCAAAATGACTTACTTCAGCCTATGAATTACTGTCTATTGAGGGCCAGTCTGGGTGTGAGATTACTTCAGGAGAGCTACATCCTATACTGCTGAAATTACTGCATGACACAAATTCATCGTGTGTTCTTTATATAGGAACATATCAGTAGCAATTTAGAAAAGAACAGCGAGCTGTGAAAAATGAGTTAATAGAAAAGGACCTGTTTATTTTATTAATGCAGACCTAAAATGTATTGACCTTGTTTTTCAATGGGAGTAAGTAAATAGCTCTTGATGACTGTAAATTATTTCTCCTGGCTCCTCATGGAACACATGATGTATCTGGATTTTACATGTTAACGTCGGTGACGCAATTATTTACACAAACTATTTTGTATCAGAGGTGTAGTCTTCAAGTTACAGTTACACATCTGGTAATTCATTTATGTGTTGGTTTGTCATAAGGGATTTGAAAAGGATCACATCTGGTGCATAAAAATTCATAAGCATGGACAGGTCTAACAGACTAAAGTGTTGTTTTGTTGACACAATAAAAATACCTATTATTGTCAGCACTATGTGCAGCTAATGCAGCTCCGAAACACTTTCAAATGCAAATGTAGTTTAAGACAAGCTCTGTTAAGTGCTGTTTTGTAAATTATCATTAAAGCCGCCCACTGTTTCTGGGGCAATGTAAGGACTTGATCTTGCAAACCCTTACTCATATGAATGGCCTGTATTAACATTAACATCCTTGTGGGCACTTGCAAAGAAAATTGGGACCCTTCAGGAAGAAAACTGCTATATAATTGTTGACTGAGTGATAATAACTACTACTAAAAAAAGTCTATAAGGAGGAGAATAATTAAAATGAAAAAGAAAGTTGGCTCCATGTTTTTCATGGAGGGAATAAAATGCAAATAATGGATAAACTTGGATTTTTGAAAGTAAAATTTTGAAGAAGTGGATTTGGGAAGTACATAAGCTCAGCCATCTCAACCTGAAACAGGTCCCTTACAACTCTAGCCATTCTGTGATTCTATGATTTCATTTGTCCTCAGTCAACTGAAGCAACATTAGCTGTGACTGCGCTGTCTGAGGACTTTTGAATGCCATCACACGGGCCAACCAATTCAATCAAACTCTCAGGTCCTCTTCTTCAAGCTGTTCACCAGGTCCTAGAATACAAAATCCAGGAGGCTGTGTATGAAACTAGAGGGGCTTGATTTAAATCAGGTCTTAAAAGATATTTCTTTACCCAGCAAATGTGTGAAACTTGGTGCATGAGGAAATTGTGGAAAGAGGCAATCTCAGCAGGTTTAAAATGGATTAAAGGAACTGATGAACATCCAGTCCATAAAAAGTCTGTAAATGGCCACTAGAATGGCGAGGTAGTGATGTGCTGTCCTGCTTTCCTTATACAGAAGTTGTCAAGGAGCTTCAGAAAGTGGTCAGACTCTTGCACTTTTCATAGATGGTGTCCCCTGGTTGTGGGTTTTGCAGGCAGGCTGCCGGGTTGGATGGACCATGTGCTATTTCTTATTATCTTAAGTTAAAACTCCCTTGTTTAGGAGAGCTTCCTTACTGTGGGTATCCTTGGGGAAAAAAAGGCAAAAACAAAAAACCAAAAAAACCCACTTCTTTTTTTCTTTTTCCCTCCTGGGAAGCCCAAAATTGGAGTTAAATCTCTTCTTGTTATTTTTTCTTAATGCATCAGTCATTTTGTTGTTTCCTTGCTACTTTTATTTATTTAATTATTTATTTTTAAACAATTACTCAAACACACAGGAGCGATAACTGGTCTGGAGTTTTCCTGCCAAGTCAAAATCTTTGGGGAAAATAAGTCACCCGGGGCGTTTTCTACTCCGTCATCCTACAGATGATTCTGAGATTTCTGAGAATGAGCACTGTGTGGAACAGTCCATTTTCATGAAAAGATGAACTGTAATGTGACATGATTATCCACATCAGCACGCTAAGAAATTTTTGTCCCTCTCTTCCTCTCCTCGGTGCTATTCATTGTGGCCGTTTGGGGTCATACCTTATTTGAGAAGGCTCAGTCCTGCACAGGCGATAGGCATCCCTCGGAGGAGCAATATACCTCTTTCTCCTGTCGATTTTATTAGGGCATAAAGATGCTCTGAGCCTTGTGGTATCTGACCCCAACACTTCAATTCTTTCAAAACCTGCAGCACTTTGACCATGAGTTGCCAGATTCTCCCTCCTGGAAGAGAATGATTTTGATTTTAGTCATTTTTACTTCTTTCTTCCTAGAAAGGCAACGCTTGCAGTTACAATTTCACTGTATTACTCCTTAGCTTTTGAGCTGTGAACATCTGCTGCTTTTATGGGCTGAATTCAGGCTGCTGGCTGGAGTGTTAAAGCTTCTGGGGAGGCTGTTCAGACTCCTTACTTTGTGGATTTATTACAAGTAGTTGACAAAGTGCAGTAGCTTAGCGAAATCTTTGCCCACCAGTTTGAAGGGTGCTGCTTCAGGAAAGTAAATCCTTCATACTCAAACCCCAGTCTTTCAGGTTTTCCCCCTTTGATTTGCAGCTGTGGGTATGGTTTGGTACGTTCCTCCCTCAGTACGGTTCAGCATCCTCTACAGCTTGGCTCTTGGAGGCAACGCGTGAATAGAGTCCAAATATTAGAAAGAAATGTTCCTCCCTGGGAAATTAGCAAGGAGAATGAACATAAAAATAATGCTTAATTTGTCTTTAAACCTAATTGCATGTTTGCTGAGTGATACTGGCATTTAAATGGAATCAACTTGGCTGTGTGTAGGAGTATCAATAAGGTAACTCAGAAATACACTTTGCCTGTTTCTGTTTCCATTATGCTTTGGAATACAATTTTATGCAAGACTAGTTTAATGGGGAAACAATATTTTAGAAGGTTGTTATTGTAGCCATAAAGGTCAACAGCTTTATTTTAGCTTTATTTTTTTATTTATTTTTAAATGGGGGGAAAAAGGGTATTAAGCAAACCTAACATTTTTATTTATTTTTCCGCATGCCACAAGATAAAATATGGTGTTCTCTTGGCTCTTTTCAGGTGGAAAAGCCTGTCCTCCTGACCGAGCCCTGCAGGAGCACCGTGCTTGTAATGATCACCCATGTGTGCATTTCTTCTGGGAAACTTCTCCCTGGAGCTCCTGCTCCGAAGACGCGCTGGTAACTGCACTCAACGCGACCATTAACTGGAGCGGAGAAGCCACTTGTGGAGTGGGAATACAGACGAGGAAAGTTTTCTGCATGAAGAGCAGTTCTGGCCAGGTCACACCTAAAAGGTATTTAAAAAAAGGTTAATAGTCATTATTTCTAGTTTCTGTACATGACACATGAATGCATTTTCAGCTGATGTATGGAATCCGCAGCTTTGAAAATAATTTCATTTCAGGCCTAATTCTCTAGCTACTACTCCATTGCTACTATGAAAGGGATACTAATTTGTAACAGAAATAAATAGCTAGCCCATTTTTAATTTTCTGTGGAAATCTAAGCAAAATGGGTGTTTTTTGTGGTGTAGATTTATTTTTTGCTGTAGCTCCTCTGTTATTCTAATGTACAGTTTTCTGTAAGTATTTTTCCTGAAGGGCAGGTGTGAGGAAAATATAAAGTACATCTGAATATAATGTTCATCAGTGCATTATTAACAATGCTCTAATAAAATAGAAAAAAGTAAATAGAGTTTGTGTTATATTTACACCACAATAAGGCAGAACCATATGTGTGATCTATATCGCTTGGTTGATTGATACAACTTCTATAATGTGAGACCAACACAAAGAAATAGTGTATTGTGCAGCATAAATGTTTTGAATTTTGCATTACTTTCCTAAGTGAGGAAAAGAAATAGCACAGGTGCTCTCCCTAATATAAAAAAATCAAGACATTGCTAATTATTTTTTGCACTGTTAATGAGTCTAGAGACTTACAACCGAGTTTCATTTCTTACCGTAGCTCTCAAAACAATCCTGTTTGTGTAAGCAGACTGTGTTGATTTCAGTAAAGTTAATTAAAATTCTTGAGGTTAATGAGATTTAATAAAAGGAAAGGAATCTAGTATTCATTTATACATAGAATCTATTGATATGCTGTAACTTTACCTAATTAAACATATTGTTTATAGAGCTATAAAATGTCTAAAAAAGTTGTTTACCCCCTCTGCTTTTGAGATGGTCTAAGGGGAAATGGAACCAGAGAGGGTAAGTAAATACTTACATGAAGTACATGAAGGAGAAACAGAGTTTCAGGGCTGGAAAAATCCTGAGAAAAGAAGAGATTTGTGTACTGCAGACTTCAGAAAGGAGCTTTGGTGTGGTAGCTGCAGTGCCGAGGCCTTTCTCGTGTAATGGAAGTGGTTGGGTCAAAAAGGACTGCCGAGTCCTTCAGCGTCTTACTGAAATGATTTCCTTTGTTGCTGCGCTGAATATTGTTCTTACACTGATAATTGTCTTGAAGACTTCTAGAGGTATAATTTTTAGGAAGACAGTTAGAGTTAATGAAAACTTTACCAAAGTAATATTGGGTTTAGAACTGCCGTGGTAAAGGTCTACTTTTAATATGGCTTCAGAAAGAGGATAAGCTATGTAAATAAATAACCTTCGTGTGCTGACGTGCTGTAATTTTTTGTATTTTGCATTTTTCCTGATTTCATGGAGAAAATTGTACCGTATCCAATGAAGGTGCAGGGTAGACAAAGCCAAATAAAAGTAAATTTTTTGAAGAAAAATATTTAAATGTCTTCTCTCAGAGAACAGAAATCTGCCCTCCAGGATAATCATACTTAATGAGAAGATGTGTCTCTTTATATCTATTTTCTTTTAAATTATACCTCTAAGTATTTTATTACTACCCTAGTATCCTGGCTTTAAGATTTACTTTCTTTCCTAGTGGGGTTTAGTGACATATTCCTCTTTCAAATGGGGTCATTTTGGATTGCATGCATTACTCAGTACTTTTGAGTCATCTTTCTAAATAATAAAAATTAAAGAAGAGTAATTCCTTTTCTGCTCTCCCATGTGAAATACAAGATCTGCCTAAGCCCTGAAAATTATCCCTTTTCCACCTTTTGAGTTTTTAAATATTAACTGTCTGTTTCTAAAGCTTTTATTGGAATATGCATGACCTATTTTTCATTAAAAATGATTAAAAAAAAATTTGCAAAATGAGGCTTGCTATGTCGAGAAGTGATATCTTTGGTATGGCAGTATGCTTGCAGCCCTGTGAGAGTCTTAGGAGTAAAACGTTTCCCTGTAATTTTAATTTTTTACTTAATTTTGTTTTATCTTTTTGGATCGATAGGTGTCCAGAGTCCATCAGACCTGAGTCTGTGAGGCCGTGTCTCCTTCTCTGCAAGAAAGACTGCCTTGTTACACCTTTCAGTGAGTGGACTCGCTGCCCAACAGCGTGTCAGCCTGGTAAGCCTTTAAGTGGAGGTTAATATTTGCGGAAAAATTCAAGATTTGGCCTAGAAATGTGCGGTTGTTGTAGTTCACGTCAGTCTAATAACTTTCAGGGTGTTCATCTGAATGAGTTTTGGACCCTGGAGTTTGTTGATGTGGGTGTTGTTAAAGGAGGTGGGATCCTCGTGAGCAGATCTGGGTTTAAACTCTCATGGAATAAATTCCTTCTGGGCTTCTGCCTTCAAAGTCAGAAGTCCAAGGCCCCAGCATCGTATGGCTATACATGGAATTGCTACAGGATATGAAATTTATTTCTCTTGACCAACCTTAGAGGTACATACAGGGTTGTGTAAGTAACTCCTGTGCTGCATAGTTTTTCAAGGACCATACATGTCTTTGATCTGGTTGGTTAGCTTTTGTACACTAGAAGTTTAGCAAAGTTTCTTTATAACGATCTAGAGTAGGTTTTTGTGACAAATTTGTGTGTTTCATTAATTGTTCAGATGAAAGCCTTCTCAACCAGAATATTTCATTTTTGTTGGTGGCTTCCTTGCCCTTCAAAGGTTCTCAGTGGATGCTCCAGTACGGGACTTGTTAGATTTTACAGGAAAATGAGTTGCATTCTAAAACAGTGAATCCTGTTTTAATTAGCAATTTATTTTTAGGCTTTAAATGAGCTGCCTATGAAGAGGTAGAATAAATTACCTGGTAAATTACTTTGTTTATTAAATAATAGTCTACAATTAAAATGAGAAGAAATTAATTATTTAACCTCCTTGGCAGTGTTATCATTGTAATATAACTCTAAATTAAAACTTCTTAGTTGGGGGAGTTTGCTTTTTGCTAGATCTGTAATTGATACGGCTGAATTGCAAGATTTTAATTTTTTTTTTCTTTCATTTGCATTGTGCAATTAAAACCTCAGCACGATAATGAAATTTGAAAACTACTGTACGTATGTGAGTTGTTAGGGGCTTTGGTTTGTTTTTTTTTTCACAGAAAAGTTGCATTTAATGAAAACAATATACAGATGGTGAATCACTAAGCAGATCAAGCAGGAACAGGTATTGCCTGGCACATCTGAAATTAAATGTGTACCAGCATAAGATCAGAGCTTAGACAAACATGCGATCACTAAATCAGGTTTACACAGAACTTTACCAATTAATCTGTTTGTAGTTTATCTGAGAAAATGTGTCCAACTTTACTATCTAACAATAAAGAAGCTGGCATTTTCCCTACATTTGAATGTCATCAGGCAACAGGCTGTCTTCTGGAGAAGGATTATCTCCTACCTCAGAAGCGTAGACAGCGGTGAACTCAGGGCAATAACAGATGGACAGACGACATAATTCACAAAAGAAGTGCAATTGAATCCAAACACCTGTTGGTGAGGCAGGAACAGGGAGGTTGTTGCAAATTATTGATTCTCTGCCATTTCAGATACTTAAAGGTGACAACTGTCTACCGCAGCCTCCTATAATATATCTGTTTTAATGGGTCTTTGAGAGTGAATCGAAATGAGAATCAAAGAATCGATACGGAAGTTTCAGAATATGAAATGGTTGGAATGAGCAGCAGCATGAAGATTTTCCTCTGTCACCTCTGCAAAGGGTGGTGGAGATGTCCTGGGGAGGTAATGGCTTTCAGCATGGGCGGTGTGCTCTCTAGTCTGTCAGCATAGGTTTAAAATGGGGAGATTAAAAAAAAAACAACCACAAACACCTGACAATAAATAACATTTTTCATCTTCCTCCTGAAAATAGATGGTAACTATAAGTACCTCTTCTCTTCTAAGCATTGGTCGTCTTGGGGGGAAGGTTAGAAATCTCACCGTTGCTTAATTCTCTAAACAAGTTTACATGAAATGTTAGGTAGTGTCTGTCCTATTTGGTTCCCCATGCCTTAAATCAGGCTTGAAACAAGATGGATTAAAAGCAGATAAAATGCATTATGTGCCATGATGAGAAATTCCAGTGACCTCTCTTTTGTGTCAGTTCCTGTCAAGGATCTGCCACTTCCAGTCCTTGTAAAAAACCACCCAACCAGAGCCAGTCAAAGTTAAAGGCTTAACCTTACAAAAGCTCTTATCTGCACAAAAGTACTGAAAAGAGCTCTGGTTTTGGTGACAAATATCTTGGAGAGGCTGTCATTATTACTTCTGCACTCAGAGTCTTGTGTTGACCAGATTTTGCCTTTCCCCCTGGTCCTGAGTAAAGTCCATGAAGCTGAATGTTTCCCATAAAAGCTGGACCAGGTATAGCAGAATTTACAACAGTGAACAAGGATTTTGTGTCTCATCTTAGAATGGTGATTTGCACCTTCCCAAGACCTGGGCAGGGTTCCAGGGACGCCCTGAAGGTCAAATGCAGAGGAAGAAAAGGTGGAAGAGCAAGGGAGGAGTGAGAGGAGCGAATTGATAAGAGGAGTTGTCTGGGAGTGCGTATGAGGAGAGGGAGACTGGTAGGAGAAGGAGGTGGGAATGGAAGCAGAGGTAAGGCACCCCCAAAATTCTCAAATAGCATTATCCGAGTTGCAGAGTCAAGGACACAGAAGTTAAGATTCTCTTGAGATCCTGAGGCTTGATTTATTTATTATTTTTTTTTCAGGAGGGCAAGAAGTCATACCCATACTTGAAATCAGCTGAAGTTCTTCTTCAAAAGGACAGTCCTACATAATGCTAATACTCTGGAAAATCAGGCTATAGCAATTTTAAATGAGATATAAAAATTACGTTCATTAACATTTGTAAGGAATGTTGTAGAAAAGCCAATGAGGAAATTCAATTTTGAAAATGGGGTTCGAGTAATGTGCAATAAATGTTGAGGATAATTTAGTTTCTTGAGGTGGAGAAAATTACTGTGGGAAGCTCATTTAGATTTGGTACTGATTAATAGGAAGGAAATGGCTAAGATTCTACTGGTGGCAGATAATTTGAATGAAAATCATCACAAAGTGATAGAGTTCACAATTCTTAGTAGAAGGGAAGGATGGCAACATCATCAAGACATTTGAGGGGAAAAAAAAAGACAGACTTCAACAAACTGAGAGAATTGGACCCTTTGGGACCATGTTCTATGCAGTCAGTGGTGTAGAAGACCTGGAAACTACCAAGGAAGACGGTGCGAAGGGCTGAAGCCCAATTGAACTTTACTTTCTATCCTGAAACTATTATAATAGAAAGCCAGTAGCACAGGGGAACGAGGTGTGTGTAGGTCTTCACACGACTTGCATGTTCAAGTTTCAGACCCTGAAGAAAGAACTTCAAACAGAACTAGTGTAGCCTTATTTCTAGCTTTTCTGATCATCAGAGTTTTTCAGGATCTTGTTTTCTTTTTGATTGCCAAATGGTTTCACAAAAATTAGAAACAAGGATGTAACTGAAGGTGAATTTAAAAATACAGTAGCGAAATCAAGAATGCAAATTAAGCTGCAGAAGGATATTAGGTCACAAGAGGTACCTAAAAGGATTAGAAGTAAGGGGAAGCTGAATAAAATATTTGGCCATTACTTACTGAGAAATGAGGGAAACACAACACGGGGAATTCCCGGATGCTGCCACTGTTTCCTGTCTGAAGTCAGGAGAGGAATGGACTAAAGAATAAATATTTCTGTAAATTAGAAGTTCCTGTGTCATTAGGGCTGTGTGAATAGAGAAGGAAGTAATGAAGTAAAACCAGAGCATCTAGTTGACGATCTTCTGGGTGAGAAATTGCTAAGTCCTAAGGAACTGACTAAAACCCAGTAATACCAAGACAAGCCAAACCAATCCACCAACACCTCCTCCCCTGCCTTCACCTCCCACCTCCCCCCGCTGCTCCCCCTAGAAAAGGAAGTTGTAGATTACTCGTCCTGTCTTTGTTATGAAGAAAAACACAAGAGCAAGTAGTAACTCGAGATATAAACATTTCAAGAATCAGATTCTGATAAACAGACCGGCATGGATTTATTGAGAACAAATTGTGCCCAATAAATTTAATCTCCTCTTTTGACAGTGTAGCTGCTCTAATTAAGGGAAGTGGTAGATTTTTGACATATTGAACTTTTAGCAGGAAGCTGAGGAACAGTGACTTGAATTAAATCACTGTTAAATGGGTACGCAGCTGTTTGAAACATCTCACAGTAGATATCACTGTGAAAAGTGTCTGGCTCTGTCTCCTTTGCTGCTTCCGTTGGGTATTGACACACATTGATGAGATCCTGTGAACCTTCTTTTCTCCAGGCTGAAGAGTCCCGGCTTTCCTGGTTTCTTGTGTGTCAGGTGCTCCAGTCCCTATATGTGGCTGTTCACTGGACTCACTCCAACATGACCATGTTCTTCTCCTGGGGAGGCTCAGAACTAGAACATAGCACCCAGATGTCTCAGCAGTGCTGATGAGAGGGAAAGGATCACTTCCCTTGACCTGCTGTCCATGTTTTTCTTAAGGCCCAGGACGCTGTGACCCTTCTTTGCTACAAGGGCACGTTGCTGCCTCATGGTCAACTTGTCCATCAGGACTCCCACCTCCATCTCCGCAAAGCTGCTTCCAATCAGTTGGCTGTTAGATGTCCACTATTCACAATCAGATTGGAAAATGAACAAAGGAGAGTCCTACAAAAAACATGACATGTCTCTGAGTTGGAGAGGCGCGGATTTGATGGATGGACCACTTGGTGGATAAGGAATTGGGTGTATGGTCACACTCAAATGGTTTGATGTCCAAGTGGAGACTGGTGGAATTCCTCAGGGGTCAGTATTAGGACCAGCACTATTTACAATCTTTGTCAATGAAATGGACAGTGGGATAGAGTGCACCCTCAGCAGGTTTGCTGACATCCCCAAATTGTGTGGATGGTGTAATTAACATACTGGAAGGAAGGGATGCCATCCGGAGGGACCTACCTGGAACGGCTTGAGAGGTGGGCCCTTGCAAACCTCATGAAATTCAACCAGGCCAAGTGCGAGGTCCTGCATGTGGGCCAGGGCAATCCCAACCACTAATACAGGCTGGGTAGAGAATGGATTGAGAGCAGCCTTTAGGAGAAGGACTTGGGGCTGTTGATCAGTGAGCAGCTCAACATGATCCGACGATGTGTGATGGCAGCCTAGAATGTCAACGGCATCCTGGGCTGCATCAAAAGAAGCCTGGTCAGCAACTTGAGGGAGGTGATTCTGCCTCTCTGCTCTGCTCTCATGAGACCCCACCTGTAGCACTGCGTCCAGCTCTTGGGCTCCTGACATAAGAAAGACACCGATCTGCTGGAGTGAGTTCAGAGGAAGGCCACAAAGATGATCAGAGGGCTGGAGCACCTCTGTTATGGAGACACGCTGAGAGAGTTGAGGTTGTTCCTGGACAAGAGAAGGCTCCAGTGAGACATTATTGTGGCCATTCAGTATTTAAAGGGAGTCTACAGGAGAGATAAGATGGCAATAAGATGGTTTTAAACTGGAAGAGAGGAGATTTAGATTAGGTGTTAAGAAGAAATTCTTTCCTGTGAGGGTGGTGAAGCACTGGATCAGGTTGCCCAGAGAACCTGTAAATGTCCCATCCCTGGAGGGGTTCAAGGCCAGGCTGGATGGGGCTTTGAGCAACCTGGTCTGGTGGGAGGTGTCCCTGCCCATGGCAAGGGGTTTGGAACTCGATGATCTTTAAGGTCCCTTCCAAGTCTATGATTCTTATTGCAGTTCTGTCTGATACTTTTCTGAAGAGCTTGCATGCTTGAATAATTACAGTGGATGGTGCAGAGCTGAAAGAGGTAGCAAACACAATAGGCAAGGTATTAAATGATTGAAATCATTGATGAATTTCTCAAAATGTGACTTGGGAAGGAAAAATTGATTGCACAAAGACAGACTGAGAAGTAAAGGCATCAGTACTGTCTCAGGTGCCTCTGGAGATACAATAGACTACAAAATGAATGAAAGTCAACAATCTGAAATGCTGAAACTTGTATTGAGCTTGTCAAACTCAAGGGCATGTTGTCTGTAAACCACCAAAGGCGTTACTGTGCTGTGTGCTATTGAGGCTGCCCGTGGGATTTCTTGGGCGCTGTTACAAGAAAGTAAGTAATGAGAGATGATTAAATAGGACCTATGAAGAACTGGGTTAGCTTAATTTAGAGAGGGGAAGACTTCAAGTGGATGCAAGCCCTTAAAATTTCATAAAGGCTATGCATCAGACTAGAGATAAAATGAACAGGGATAAATAAGATTTAGCTCTAAATTAGAGCGATGATTTGAGTTAGTTTTTGGGAGAAGGCTATCTGCGAGGCTTTGAAGTGCTGAATCGGGCATCTGAAAGGAGACTGTAGGAAGCTGTAGAGCTGCTTTAGCTAGTGGCTGTTAAAGAAGCAGGAGGGAAATTGCCCTGAGTACACTGATCATGCCTCAAGGTAGTGACTGTGGTGAGCCATCTCCTGATGGGTCCAAAATCCCTTTTCAGGGATCTCACAGTGATAGCACGTGTGAAGGCTTTTATAATTTGGTATTTTTAGAGCTGATCATTTTTATGGGATCTGTACTTGTACTTTTGTCTTCATGGTGTGACTTTTCCTCAGTTTACTTTCTGCTCTAATGCACTGTAATCTTACTGTTGCAGCTTTGACCCTGTCTTGAGCTGGAAAAATAATACTCATTAGTTTGCTAATTAACACACTACTCTCCTCTCTCGGACAAATCTGATGAAGTCCACTGTTAAAAGATGTTTGACTGGTTTGGAATCCATTATGGAGTGCTGTTGAGCTCCCTTTCCAGTTGTTTAGCACCTGTTTTTAAAAGTGAATGCGTTACCTGAAGAAGTAATGATGCCAAACGCAGTGGTTAAAACGCTTCAGTTTGTACTTGGTGCTTACGCTGCAAAAGATTGTGTTTGTTTTAGGTATATAGAGAAATCTTATCCTTGTTTTCCATGCTGCATTCTGTCCTGAAGATTTTCTGAACTGTGTATCCAAGTGGGATTGCTCTGTCTTCGACTCAGGTTAAGCAGAGAGTTAGCTTCGCTTGGTTGCAATGGTTTTCTTATCAGGAAATTATAATCTATAATTTCTAGACCCATAAAATAGGTTATTGGTAGCATCCTAAAACCAACAGAATGTGTTTTCAGAAACATAACCTTCCCATGTGACAGTTTGTTGTTGTTGTTTTTTTTTNTTCTAGACTCATAAAATGGGTTACTGGTAGCATCCTAAAAGCAACAGGTTTGTTTGTTTTGCCTTTTTTTTATCACTTTCTCATGTTCGGGTAGTATTTAAGTATTTGCTCATACTTATTTTCTTGTCTGATACTAGAACAGGTTGCCCAGAGAAGCTGTGGCTGCCCCATCCCTCGAAGTGTTCAAGGCCAGGCTGGATGGGGCTTTGGGCAACCTGGTCTGGTGGGAGGTGTCCTTCCCCACAGCAGGGGGCTTAGAACTCAATGATCTTTAAGGTCCCTTCTGACCCAAACTGTTCTATGACTCTATGATCTCTTAGGCTATTGATATATCGGCCTTCCAGATGCTGCTCTGCTGAAGCACTGGTAATTTTCAAGCAAGTAATGGGAGCTTTTGATCCAACATACCATTCCGTCTCTTCTTTGGGTAGTGCCAGAGTGCTCATGATTTCAAAATATGAATGAAATGCAAAGCATTTTTTAAACCGAGAAAACTCAATCACTAACTGAGGGTGCCAACTGTGTCTAGAAAGATATATATATATATATTTTTTTTCTCTTCATTTTATAGGCAATAGCACTGCAGTTAGACAGTCCCGGTATAGGATTATCATTCAGGATGCTGCCAACGGGGGACAGGCATGCCCGGACACCCTGTATGAGGAAAGAGAATGTGAAGATATTCCTGTCTGTCCAGTGTACAGGTAAAAAATGTTACCTTGAAGTCAGTCTTTTGCTAGTGGATTTCTGCATCCCTAGAAATGACTTGATTGCCCTGCACAATTTTCACCAGAAAATGACATAAAACTGGAAACGCAGAGTTATAAACAAATAACAATGTATGATAGATAAACCTTGCAAAATGTGTAGAAATACAGTTCAGATTTGAGATTTCAGTAGAGCTGGCATCATCAGAACAAACACCAATAGATAAAGCTTCTAGAAATGGTGACCTCAGGGTTCAATGTGTTTAAGGAAGCTATTACTGGGAACTCCCCCCTCAATGTATCTAAAAATCAATGTAAGCTATTTTGGGACCACAAGCACTCAACCGCCTTAATCATAATTGTATGCTTATTGCAGAAACTCTTATCTTTTCCCCTGATGCTCTCACTCCAGTGAATAATATGCACTTAAAAAAATTCTGATTAGACAAATATCACAACAGGGCAATTACTCACCGCTCTTCATTAAAATTCTGTGACCCATCTGTTATACAATATTAGTAAATAGAGGAGCATTATATCTTTGCACATAAATCTCCAGCCTGCACGTCCTGCAGCACTGTGGTCTTTCAGCAGAGCGGGGAAGCAAAGGTGGTGCCTCAGCAGAAGTCCCACCACTTGGCTCTGCCTGTCTCCGTACCATGCTGCCACTTGACTGGCACCCATCCCAGCATAGAAAGCAGACTGGATTCTCATCAGTTGTGTGAGAATGGGCTTGCAGGAGGAGAGCCTGATTTCAAAGATGTTTCCTAAGTATTTTATGTGACTCTGAAGCATGCACTTCAAAAACAAGGAGGGGAAACATTGTTGGAAGATGATGTGGCTTTCTAGAAGGTGAACCTTGCGTCTGAATTTCAGTTCACAATGCTTACTTGAGAAATAATTACAGCTTTTTGACTGTATTTTTCCTTAAGTCTCTGCATCATATCATCATTCCTAACTCAAGTTTTTGCTTGGACCTGTTAACTCTTTTCCAGTCTTCACCAACTTCATTGCTAACCCTTTCCTCTGGCAGGTGGAAGACCCACCGCTGGAGTCACTGCGTGCTGGTGCCAGATTCAGTGAGACAAGCTGTGCCAGGAAACAGTGAGACATGTGGACATGGTTTGCAGTCAAGGGGTAAGCTTTCTCCATGCGGCCTCCAAATATTCATGCTGTTGGCATGTGGCATTTAAATAAGGGCCTTTAGTCTTTTGCAGTAGCTAATTTGGAAACTGACTGACTGAAGCACCTGAAATAACTACATTTGGAAGTGGACCTATTGTATGGTTTTGCTGCTGTACTGGACTTTAAAGTACCAGTAATGTAATAATATGCTTGGAGTATAGGAGGGGATTTATGCTTGTTGTTCAAGTATCTTTGCAGTAACTTACTCGTCTGCCTAAAGATGAAGGATGTGAGCTTTGAAATAACTACTTATCTATAGGCCTCTCTGAAGTAATCTGTTCTTGGTGCTAAAATGGAAAGGATAATTTCCCTGTGATTTTAAATTTTAGCAATAATTTGCCTGAGGCCTGATTTTCATTAAGAACATTCGAGAAGTTCAGCACGGGTAAGGCCTTTTGGGCTCCTGCCCTTGGCGTGATTAAGCACTTAGAAAGTACAGTGATCCCCCTTGTCTGAACAAAAGTTGAGAAGAATTTCACTGTTCAGCGGGTGATGAGAGTCTGTAGTGGTTCCTGCAGATGGCTGGAGATTTGGCTGTTATCAGTCTCCTGGGAAATCTAATGAAACCTTTAACAAAAGGTTATTTTTATTGAAAAAAAAAATTACTATACAGGTATGCCAACTGAAGAAACTTGACATAATAATTTACTGCTTCACAAAGGAAAGAATAGTAGAAACTATTCTTTAAAGATGAAGTGAATTTCTTATATAATCTGGAAACAAAGGAAAAGAAAGAAAAGCCCTGACAGTATGTGGGCTGTATCTGAAAGAAGAAATGTGTTTTAAACTAAAGCTCAAAGGAGTAAATATCTTTAATTAGGTTTTGACCACAAGCCTTTCCACAAGGTTTTCAAAGAAAGCTCTGCAAATTGAGATGTCCTAAAAATGTATTACTTTCCCTTCACATGGAGATTGAGTAATCTTTATGCTCCAGTAGGTGCATGAACTTTGTACTAATCTTACTCTGACGGAATTTGAAGTATTACAGAAGAATATCAGGCTTATTTTTGCTCTGTGGAGAGTTCTTTGACAATTACGTAGGCTATGTGTAGGGTAATCAGGGAAAAGGAATCACATAACTAATACGCTTAAGCAAAATTTGAGTCCCATGTTCAGTTTTCATAATTAACCTTGCTTTTTGCAAAAGAAAAAACTTGTAAAAACCAAAGCTGTTGGTTTTTACATGTTATGATAGGACCAATCAGCAGGTATTACTGAAGATGAGTGGAGTTTCAGGAAAATGAGTTCTCAGGTGAAACCCACAGAAGAAGATTTTCAAGATGTTTTCTACAAACAAGGGGAGTGATCTCTTGTGTGGAGAAGGCAGCTGAAACCAAGCTGCTAACAGACCATATTGCTCCTGAAAAACAAGCCGCTAGATTTTCAGTGGTTTCATATCGTATTTATAAAAGTGTTTAATAAGGGAAACTTTCATAAAGCTGCTGTTAATACCTCACCTTGCTGCTACTTGAACTCTTTAAGACCAGCTGACCCATGCAAAGAGTTGCTGTGTCAATGTGTTGTCAGGGAGTAGCTATTTAGCCAAGGATGGCATTTACTTACATGCCTTGCTGAGTCTCTTCAGCTTGTAGAGGGAACTTTGGTGGTACTTTTGAAATAACACATGAGATTGAGGCTGGGGATTTGGGTTTGTTCAAGCTGGAGAAGCATCTGATGGCTGTAGGGTTCACAGGGAAGATGGAGTCACACTATTCCCAGAGGGGCACAGTATGGTTGGACTCGATCTCAGAGATCCCTTCCAACCATGAAAATTCTGTGATTCTGTGAAATAACAGTCAATAACAGTCATAGGCTGTAGTGAGGGAAATTTCCAGGTTGCCCAGAAAGACTGTAGATTCCTTGGAGACACTGAAAACTCAACTGAATAAGGTTGAGTTTTCTTTCTTTGAGGTCAAATTCGCTTAGAGCAGGCATTGGATCTTCAGAGGTGCCTTCTGTCCTGGATTGTATTGTATGATTCTATGAGTCTGTGGGTCTTTTTGGGGGAATCCGTGCTATCAGTGTAGGAAGACCAGGTGTTACAGATAGATGCTTTCCTGCAATATTCTGGCATCCTACAAATGAGTTTGCATTCGAGGTGTTGCCGCCACTCCACACAGTAATTGGCTTGCATAATGTGTCAGCATCTTTAGCCAGTAAGTGCTTATTCTCCAAAGAGCATTTATGTGAATTTGCCCGATTTCTTTTTTACTGTGTAACAGCAATTACCCTTTTACCACTGAAGATAATCAGTCTTGCTGTTCCTTAGAGCATATCTATTTTTAGATGTATTTTTTTTCCTTTTTACTGTCCGTATCCTGACTGTCACATAAATAAGACATTTTCAGTTTTCAGTGACTGTCGTATCTAGCCAATTATATAAGGACATTGAATTCATATAAATTATTTCTAAGGAAAGAAAGCGTGTGTTTATATGTACCTATTTAGAACGATGGCTGTGCTGAGGGAAAATGAAGTCTGAAATGACTTTCAAGGTCCATTCTTTCTCTAGGCTACATTCTGAGATAGATACTTACAGATCTTGTTCCATGAATGTTTTCACTGAAATTGCATGTAAACACAGTAGGTAACATGCAGAAGATATCAGGGTTTGTCTGTGAATAATAAGCAGAGTAGCTGAAGAGATGACAGTTGTCTGAAGCTGCACATTTTGTGGCTTTATCTTGGAATGATATCACACTAATTACAACAGTCTTTCATTTTGTATATCAGCTTCAGTGAACTAGCGTATTCAGAAAACAATCATGCAGGTAAGGGAAAAGTAGTGTTTAGAACCAAGAAATATACTTGTTACTTAAATTTCATTAAGGCATGATTTGCAAAAAGCCCCTGAGATGGGGGTTTACTTGAGTAAAACAGGGTGGAGATGTTACTGTTGCTTGACAGCAACATAGACAACATTTCTAAGAGTAAATGAAGAGCTTTACAAGCTTTTCTATTGCTGTGTAGCTGTCATTTTCCTCGACAAGTGACTAATTTACTAGAAGGTGTCAAGACTGTGAGAAAATTGCCTCTGCTTTGGATGCCCTTCACTGACTTTACTGTTCTCTGATGTTTGTGATGGAGGATCCTTCAGAAATGACCTCTCCCTTCAGTGCCGACATGAGCATCCACCTTAGACATTTACATTTTGGGGGAAAAAAATGTGTTGCTCGTTACAAGGGATTGTTAAGGTTTAATTAGTGGTTGGAAAGCCTATTTTAAGCAAGTGTCTTTGAAGACTGCTTCAAAAGCCATTGATAAAGTAAATAGACACGTGTTAAAGACCAGACCGATGTAATGAGACTCTGCTTTAAAAACTAGTCTTGGAAATACACTGACAGCATGGCTATGAAAAATGTAGTTACTTCCCAAAACCAAGGAGAAGCTGCAGCAATGGAACATGCCATGTCTTATTTCTTCTGCTCCTACTGCTTCTTAACTGTGATTCATTTTGGGGTTTTGACCATATCTTCCCCCATTAATGAGACGTCTCAGAAAAAGTCTATCTCAGAGCTGTAGCTCCCCATCACAAGAATAAAGAAATGCTGTGACACAGAGCAGCAAATATTCTTCAAGAATAATTTATGGATTTATGTACAGGAAAACAGCAACAATACAGTAATGAGAAACTACCCTTCTGCTTTGGAGAAGTGCAGTC
Source organism: Thinocorus orbignyianus (assembly GCA_013400375.1). Lineage (NCBI taxonomy): Eukaryota > Metazoa > Chordata > Aves > Ciconiiformes > Thinocoridae > Thinocorus > Thinocorus orbignyianus. The sequence continues at coordinate 3,331,207 of VXBW01006525.1, forward strand.
TCCTTGGCTCACCTGAGGTCGTGGGGTGAATTGATACACTGCAGAGCCTCACTGGGCATCTCAGTAGAATATCTCTTTCAGTATGCTCTGCTATCAGCCCACATATGAAGTATTTCTTTCCTCCTTCAGCTGGGTGGTGAATTCACGCCACGTGGGCTTTGCTAAGATGGTTGGTGTTAAATATAATCCGTTTCAGTTGAAAAGTTGATATATGAATTGACAGTGAAAAGTAGATGGCAGGCAGCACCAGACTCAAGCAATTTAAGATTCCTGTCTCCTTCGTTGCAGGTTTCTGGCTCTTGCTCTGCAGAGTCTGTGATAGCTGTAAGAGTATTGCAGGCAAGACTCAGTTGAGACTGAGAGGCTGATCAAAACCTTATCATTATGAGAATGAAAATTGTAACAATCTACTATCTAAGTTTTCTTAGTGTGTCTAAACGCAGTGATAGTTCCAGTAAAATCTCATCTGAAATATAGGCAGAACTGTGATTGCAGACAATTTGCAATAAATTAATGACAAAGTTAACGAGTTATGTACGGATTAAGATGAAAAAGGATGAATTTTGGTATTGCTTGTTTACATTGTGTCTACAAAAATATTTCAAGCAGGCATCCGTTAAGTGTATCATCTAGTGTGTATGGCCATTACTGTGTTACAGATTGATAACTCATTACTGTTGTTTCTGCTGAAATTATATTATAGTAACCTATTTATAATGAGATGTGCCATCAAAAAACCATCAGCACTACCAATTTTTGGTGATAAGATAGTCACCCAACAGTTCTTATTCCCTGTTTTGTAGGTAGTTAATATAACTGCTGATTAGCTAAATTAACAGACGCATTCATCGCAATTTGGGTTGCAGAATGCTTTTGCACAGAAGTACCAATTTCCGGAGGTACATCTAAGAATCCTGTTATAATTTACAGGCTAGAGGCAACGTGATAGCCTGAAGTTTACAATAAATACGTTTATGATAGTGAATGTGGCGAAGACACGGGCTGCCTCGGTGAGATGGTGATATTTATGAGCAGCGCTTTGCGATGCAGTCCTATGTATAAATCTGTCCCGCTGATAGCAGCTCACCTGTCATCAGGAGCTCCCTCCAATATTAACTTCTCCTGGTAGGACACCTTGAGCCTTATTCTGAGAAATGCTGAGGTTTTGTTTGGTTTGCTAATGTTTTTTTTTCTGATGATACCGGGCTAGGGACCCACTGCTCATGGATGGTTGTGGGGATACAGGTGGGAGTATGGATTTGGGAGTTTAACTTGAGCAGCATCACTGTCTGCAAGACTCCTGCCTGGCAGCTGGTGGCTTTGGTAGCAAATAGCCGAGGGCAAAATATTTACCAGGGTAAGGACAGGAGCTGAATATTGTTTGTGATATGTTTAAAAGGAATGTTTGTGAAGAGAAGTCTGTCGAGGATGGGGATTGAGGTTTGGGGGGTGGCCTTCCCAGGATGGAGAGCTTCAGTCTGATATGAGTCCTCTCTGCCTGGGGCTTTGCCAACACTTTGCTGATGGAGCCACTTGACATCACACTGCAAATTCATAGAGTACATGTTATCAGTATTGTTATTTTCTTGTCACTGATAATGCAATTTTTAGCTTATAAACACATGGAGAATAATAAGGTGATAAGAAACAACCAAACCAAAATTGATTTACTATTATTTGCTCTTGATGATCTGATTTCTTTCCCTGACGAGGCAGTGGGCTGGAGGTTAGACAATAAGGTAAGTGGAAAGCAGGACAGATAATATTCTCCTGATTTTAGGAAGACATTGGTTTCAGTCCAACGTGACAGCCTCCCATGTGCAATAAGAAAGTATGACCTAGAGAAATGCAGGGTGGGGTGGTAGTGCAGCTGATTGAAAAAGTGCAGTCAAAGCTCTGTTATCAGTGGTTTGCTGTCAGCCAGGAAGGCCATTTCAGGTGGCTTCCCATGGGGCGCACAGACTCTTGGCTGTCTTCAGTATTTTCTCTAACAGTGTGTATAATGAAATAGAGGGGACATCTACAACACATCTGGGTATTTGCAAATTTTGGGTACTTCAAAGAGCGGGCTGAAAATACAATTTTGAACGTGCTCTGAAATCAGAAAAGTGAAATTTTCATTAAAGGAAAAAAAAGGTGCAGCACTAATGCTATGTAGGAAGATGGGCAGTGGTGCTGCGGAGGGAAGCCTGGAATTAAGGGTTATGGACTATGCATGAGTAGCGTTGTACTATTAAAAAATGCACATAATGAATTGATGTATTTCTTTCATTTTCCTCCTGATACTCAAGATCTTGAAATTTATTCTCCTGATTCCTAAAATAGAGGTAATTCTCCCTGTTATTTTTGTCCCATAACACTTTCCGTCACTCTAAAGAAAGACAAACAATTAAGGTCAGATAAAAACTTTACAACTTTTTCTGGAGTAATTCCAATAGATTAGGATTCTTTTTGCAAAATACCCTAATTTCATTAGCAGAAGGACATTAAGTATTTAGGAGTCTAAGCTCTGGTGAATATCAGTGAATGAATTAAAATCTCTTGATGATTTTTAATCTATATTTCTTAATGGGAGTTTACTCTTCATTTTACATTTAGAACTTATCTCCAGTCTTATTGAACTGTGTGTATTTGTGCCCAGGGCTTTGTAATTTTAGAAATTTATCACTGCAATATGAATGCCTTTTTACACGAGTCTGGGTTGTTTGTGTCTAATTTCTATCATTTTACCTATTGGCTTTGATCTTTAAATTATTGCCCAAAGTCTGTGTTCAAGCTTCATGCAGAAATGAGTGAGAATATTTCATAATGGGAAAAACAAGGAAAAATGAAGGAGGAGGAGAAAAAAATACAATACTAATGTCATGTATACATGTGTGCGTTCCTAGGCTTTCCTGCACCAGTGGACTGAAGGAAAGTATCCTCTCCCAGACAGATTTTTCCATGGGATTTATTTCAGTTTTGGAACATCAAAATTGACTGGGAGCAGGAGGAGAGGGGAAGGGAGAGATGAGGCCAGGTGAGATGTGATGGATCAATCTCTCTGAGCATTTAATGTCTGCCTTTGAGGTTCCTGCAGTTTAATTTATGAGAAATAAAATCACCTGCTTGTGTAGAAATCATCCTGGGCCAATATCTTAAAACTTGGCAGCGTAGCAGAGTTGTCTATGTAAATACGTGCATGGCTGTAGAGGAGTCTGCAGCCGGGTGCTGGTTTGGGGAACGGAAATTTGTCCTCGTATTGTATTACATCCCACTGATCTCTTGGTAATGTGTTCCTGTGGACCAATTTTTCTTTCCTTGGGTCTTAGTTGATAGGACAAGGGGAAGAGAGATTGATGCTGATTGGTGGTTCGCGTGACAGGTGGTTCGCGGAAGACTGATGGTGGACTGCCCTCCTTTTTTCATGGGAGATGTCAGCAGGCGTCTCGAGATGCTTAAAGCAGTGCTACTATTTTTCAGTCTGGGTCTGGCCTGACTTCCACCTCAGGTGTAGCTGCTCTAAGAGTATTTCACAGGCCATAGGAGAATTGTCATGACATTACTTTTTAGATGGTAACTAATAGCAAGAAAGACTCCAACTCATTCCTGTCACTGTAGCCTTATGCCAGAAATATAAAAATTGAGGAGACTCTCAGAGAAATTGTCCTGACAGCAATCTACAGTGCAACGTTTTATCCAAAGGCAACTCAGTAATCTGTGCACTCTCCTTAAAATAGATGAAAACTGCGTCAGATAAATTACATATATTTGATTTCCTTCAAAAGCAGGACAGTATATTCCACTCTGTACAAGGAAATAACGTTTTCTAGCTTAAGTATGTACTCTTCCTATCTGATAAACAAAACAAATACCAGCGTCTTAGTACTACACACAGCATTTGTTTTCTGGGAGGAAAAAAAGGTCTTGATCAAGTAGAAATGGCTTTTTAAGCCAGAAGGCATAAACACTGAAAATGTATACTACAAACATGTACCAATAGAAGGATTGTTAAAAGATCAAAATAATGAGAAGTAAAGCAGAGGAACATCAAAGCTTTCCAGGCTATGTGTTTCTGCCTTGATTAGGAGGAAGGAGGAAAGAAGGGGGGAAAGAAGGTTTTAGATCAATAGGAAATGGCCCGATCACCTCAAAGTCAAAGGCAGCACCATCCAAATGTGTACAATTTACAGGAATCACTAGAGCATCTCAATCATAAAAGTCCCAAACGATCTGTCAGTACTCGCACCGTATTTAACAGGTACAGAGAGGGAGTCGAGATCATATTATCTGAAGGAAACTCCTTTTTAAATGTAAGGGTAGATAGATTTTCATTTTGTCTTTCATCCCTCTGATTAAGTTCAGCTCTCTTTGGTCCTCCTAAGATTTCTTTCATCTAGTGTGTAGTCTGTATGATCTAAGCAACTATCGTTGGTGAAAGTAGTTTTTGGGGTCCTTTTTAAAATGATGGATTGTCATTAAACAGAGTATAGTAGATGAAAGAGGTCCAAGGAGAACCAAACTGTGCTGAGACTTACTCAGGAGGATGAAAGACATAATGAGAGACATAATGAAGAGCAATCTCTCCCTCAAACTGGAGATAGGCCCTTCCAATTACAACTTGTTTTTTTTGCACCAGCTTCCAGTGGTTTAAAATCCTAGTTATGAAGAGTTGATTTAAGCTTTTCGTTGAACTCTCAGGGAATTTACTGTATGAACAGTAGGGCCGGGTGGTCATGTTTCATGACTTGTGGAGAGGATGCTATGAACTATAACAGAAGTCTTTTCTGTGGCCACAAGAAGCTTGTAAGAAGACTTGATCACTCAGCCTCGTGAAAAGAAATACAGGAGCCATTTCTTCCTAAAACTGTATTTTGTTGACTTAGGACCTGAAACATGAGGGTTTATAATCCTTAATATTTTGTGTGAGCTCATGTAACTGTCACTGTAACTAGCTATGAAAATATCTGGGTTTGTTCATGTTCTTTCTAATCTCTTGGCCTCTGCCTCCGTCTGGTGTACCTCAGTTCCGTGGGTTAACCCTGCAGTGAGTAAACTCGTTTAGTTTCTTGGCGATTTTCAATTTAATTGAATCATTCTTTCTTCTTGAGGCATTTTGGTCTCCTTTCTTGTTTCCTATTTTATATAACACTTTCACATCCCTCGTGTTCACCTCTCTGTGTTGCAGGCTGTTCATTCAGTACTGATTTAGATCTACTTTTGCTTTTATAAAATTTTAATTTCCTCCTTGTCATGGCTGTGCTGTTTACAAATCCAAAGATAATTCATGCCAAAGCTGCTGTGGTTCGTAGGGAAGTTGTTAAAAATTCATCTGAGCTGAGCAGGGTAAGAAACAGGTTCTCTGGAAAATGGCCTGAAGGAGAACTTTTCTTCAAACAGACACTTTAAACAGGAAACCTTGAAGCATGACTGAAAATAAGCAAGTTTATTAAAAAGCTTTTATGCTATTAGTTGTTGGGGAAAACTGGAGATGTTACTCTGTCAGTCTTTACCAGAATAACCTCTTCCTTGTCCACAATGGTCTCAGTCCAGTGGAATACCAAATTGTGAGAAATTCCAGAGATGTTAACAGGAAGGATAAAGACCGGTCATTTCTTATCACAGTATGATAGTAGCAAAGTGGCTTAGTTTGATATTTGTTTTAGCAAGCTGAAGAAATGGGTGGTTCTGGGTTGAAATGCATATCCTGCATAAATCAATGGGATATTAAAGGACTTCATTAGTTGCTTGGACATTCCACCCCACAAAAACCTAAACTCCAAACAACAATGAAACAAACCCAACTGTTGGTGAAAGGGAAAAAAATGGAGATGTTGAAAGGAATGGGAAATTTGATTTATAGCAGATATTGTTCATTGTCAGACAGCTAAGGTTTGAACTGCCTGGGGAATTTCCTTCAGAGATGCTCAGTAAAAGTTGCAGCTTGCATTTTCCTTTATTCTGCGTTAGTTACAAAGCACTTCTGTACTGCAAATTATAGAGTCAGATTTCTTTGAATAATTAAGCACTAATACTCAACATGAATATTAGCATCCTAAGTGGCAGAGCTCATCAGTGTGGCTTACTATAAATCTTCAGGCACAAGAGTTGTTAAACGTGACATGCCACAAAGGCGCGGAAGGAATCCTGATGTCATGTTCGCTGAATCTGAATTTGTGTATTTATGTTACTCCAATAGCTCTGTGTCTGTGGTAGAGGTCTCAGACATGAGTTTTCAATTTCAGAATAAATGAATAACCTTGGCTGAAACTCTCTTTCAAAATTCCCAGCATTTTGCTTTCAAACGGGTGCGCCGGAGTGACAGCAGAGTAACTGGAAGTGACGGGGATGCTTATGAAGTGCTTGCACTTGTTGAGAGTACATCAGGTAACTGCGAACTGGCCAATAGTACATTTGCTTTACACAGCCAGTGGTGCTCTTTTCTGTTGGCACCCTTGCTAAATATGTTCAGAAACATTAAAAACTACTGAGCAGTGTGTTTAGTGCTTTCTAAACCAGCCTGATTGCAGCATTAATACTTCCAAGCATTTTCCCTGTTGGAAACACCCTTTCTCCCCTTTCATTAATAGCTTTGCCATTGATTTGCTTCTCAAAAGACTCAGGAGAAGATTCCATCTTCTTTATATGATAATAAATCAAAAGAAACTTCATCCAAAAAATTGGAATTCCACTGGAATAAAATTACTGCACAAGAAAAAGCCATCTCTATACTTTGATGGCAATAGATAGTAATGAAAAAACTGTCACCTTCTAACAAAGATTTTTCTAAAGTCAATTTTTTTCCTGGCAGCGCTGGTTTTGCCTACTGTGTGCATCATTTATTAAAGGATTGCTGATACTGGCTTTGTGAAAGAAGGAAAGTTTGGAATAATATATTCTGATATTTGACACAGTTTTCCCAAAGTAGGTTGTTTTGTAAAGTCAAATTTGGATCTTGGGTGTGAAGCCTTGCAGCAAATGTGACTTTTTACCACTTTTCTGGTCAATTTGAACATCGGTGCTGTTGTTTTGTCATTGACAGTTGACTGAAGCTTCAGTCCTGCAATCGCATATTTGTTTGCTTTGATATGTGCCCCAAGGTGATTGAAATCTCTTCATTATCTCTTTTCTACTGACATTTGGATATTAAATTTCTGTATCTTTGTTTTTATCCTGGTCTTTGTGTTGGCAAAGGGAACACTTGAATTAGGGGGATGCAGTATGATCTTACCAGCCTATTAAAATGTAATGGGCTTGTCGAAGGCCATGTATTTCAGCATTTGTTTAATTCAGGGTGAAGTTCATCAGGACTTCCTCAAGGGATGTGTGACATGAGAGGGCAGCACTCCCAACCATCGCTGTGTGACGGGAATATATGGCCTTCCACAGCTTCTTGCCTTGCTGACCATGAGCCTTTGCCGCTGGCTTATTTTATTCATTATGCTCTGGGAGGGCATCTTAGTAATAGGTACTTATTGATGATGTTTGAGGAAAATGAAGCAGAAATTGGTCTGCAGAACTGAGCAGCTATGTGTGGACATGAACTCTTGAGAGAACTGGAGGGATTTAGCTCTTCTGTTGCATTTTAACACCCTGGAACACGTGATGTGGTCATGGGAGATGCTGTTTGGGGCACACTGGGGAATTTGTGGGGCAAATCAGATGCACCGTGTTTGTGAGAAGTTGCTTTGAGCAGTAGGTGCTTTTTCAGGACTGCTTTGAAGGGCTCAGCTAGTGGAGCACATAAAAATCACTGCCTGCAAGATGGATGGGTTTTACGCAGGCTACGTTGCTGGCAAAGTTGCATGTGAGCAAACCTCCAAACAAACAGAGAACACATTTGTGCTTTAAAATAAATAGATATCCTCAGTGCCTAGTTTCACAGAGTATAAATTTTCGTGTAATCTAAGCACATCTGCTCATAATAATTAACTTCTGTGGTGTATGAAAGGAAAAGCTACATCAGCTCTATGGTATGATAAGATGGATTGCTTTCTATCTGTTCATCATAATGATTAATTGTAGCATTTATAGGAAAATGGCTGCTTTTTATTCATTTTTGTTTTTAGATGATGTATCTTGCCTTTTTTAAAGCTTATTTAAATGTAAATACTCTGCAAATCCGGTATGAAAGCAGAAACTTTCAAATTTTAAGTGCTTTGATGAGAAACAGGGCAAAATATGTCTCTACTTAACTTGTTTTATCTGAAGACTTTGAAAGATGCCTGTCTTTCCTAGGGAGATGAATTTCACAGGTAAGTGTAAATATTGAAAGTAACCATGAAAGACATTTAGAGGGATTATGGAATTTCATTTGACCCCGAGAGCTGCTGTTTCCAAGGGGCAAACTTAATAATAATGAAACGTATTAGCAATTCGCTGTTGGTCCTGTGGCTTTGCAAGTATTGAATGTTTACTGTGAGTGAAATAATCATCTGATGTGTTTCCAGAAGTTAAATAGACTTAAATCTTGGGCTTTTATTCAGTAAAATTTGAGTGTGTGCTTTCCAGCATGTAAGCTTTCAGGTTTGAAGTAGAAGTGATGGATAGATGAGTCCAGCTATCAGTTAGCGCTAACCCATCAAGTAGGTTGATCAGGGGAGCCTGATGATCCTGTTGCATTTTCTCCTGGTACAGTTATAGTCTTCTTCCAGTTATCACCTTCTTCATTACATGGAAACAGATTGATAGATATTGCATAGGTGGAGGTCAGCCACGTGTTTTTATTGGTGTTGAGTTTGCACGGTGACAGCTGTGGCAGCAAAAGAAATGATGTGATGGAAGGTGTTCACAGAGCAAAAGTCTGAACCTCTGGTTTCAGAGTTGCAGCAGGTGTGCACAGCATTTAGCCTATACTTAATTTTTTTTTTTTCTGGGTTGCTCAAATCATATTGATTAAATGATAAACAAAGTACTTCCTTGAAATCTCATGGTGACTGGCATAAACTCCCTGATTGAATTATACTGCAAGCAGAACCCTGAAAGGGAAAATGTCTTTAACAGTTACAGTTACGTCTTTCTTTTTTTTTAAGGGTTTCTTATTAAAAATTCCATACCAGGATTTTCTCAGAAGATAAACTAGACTCGACAAAGAAGTTAATGCAAAAAGTAAGCTGTTGCAATGGCATCGATGAACAGATACAATAAGCAAATAAGCAATTTGCAGATAGAGAGTCAACATCCCATGAAATGTTTATAAAGGTAATATTTAAGATCTCATAAAATCAAATTGTATTCAGATACAATAACAAAATTCAGTAATAAAACAGTGGTGAATCAGGTCCAGAGAGAATCATAAAGCAAAAGGCTCTATTCTGTTTCAGACGTTTTCTTTAATGCAAAGCATACTATATATTTTTATAGCAACTCCACCCAATCTTTGCTTACCCAGTTACTCATGGTTAGAGTGCACACATATGGACTAAACTGCTAAAGGCATGTGCTTTTTCATGCAATATAATTTAATTGTTAAGAAAGTCATTTGGATGTCATTTAAGATTCATGGTGCTGAGCATTTTTAGGATTTTTGTCCTCAAGGAAACGAGCTATTCTAAAATAAGGTTACTCTTCTTTGTTTTCTTTCCCAGAATCCATGAATCTATTACAGAAAGTTGATGTGTTTAACTTGTTTTGTTGTCTGTGGTAGCTGTTATCTCCTGGATAATTATTTGCTCCAATATTTCTCTGCAAATGGAAAATAAGCTTATGGGCCTGTATTTCCATAACCCTCCTCTTAAATAAAAACCAAAACCAAGTTGAGTTTTTATAAGGATAGGCTGAGTGTTTGCTGATAAGCTGCACTTCCTCCATGAGATCTCAAAGATGCTCATTCCTGACACATCAAGATCCTTTTCTATCGGTTTGTGAGAGCCAGGACTCATTAGGACAGGCAATTTCAAAATAGCCGGCTTATCCTTGACAGCTCTTTCCCTGAAAGAGAACCGTGAGGCTTGGGACCTTCCTTTTTTTAACTGCTAATTGTAACACTCATGGGAATGCAGCTGATCCGCTCAGTGGCTGGGTGGTACAAACTTGGGCCAGTTTCGGGGGGTGTGGGCTGGGAGAGGGGAGTGGGTCTGGTTTTTACCACATTTGCAGAAGGATCCGTTGTTACCTTTAATACCCGTTGCTAATTCTGATTTTTGTGCACTTTTTTGCTGCTGTCCTCTGCTAATCCTCAGGAACTTGACCTAGTTTGCACCTTTTTTTTAAGTGAATAGCTTTTGAGTGAATTTAGCTGATCTCTCATACTCTGGCTTATTCATACCATGATTGTGCCTGTTGCCTAATAGAGGAGCTTTTACTTCAACTTTTGTCTTTTTTCTGAACTATGACTTTCTTTAATTTTCTTTTTTTCTTTTCCCTACCAGCCCAACTTTCTGGGACACCTTACATAGCTTCGATGAAAATGCACTTGTATGAATGTGTTAGTCCATCTGTCCATGTCAGCTGTGTAATTTAATGGTCTCTCTGTCAGCCTGCTCTCCACTCTGATTTTTCTCCATTGGTTTCTCCATGTGGCTTATGACCTAGCTGAGTAGAGTTTACTCTGTTTCTACTCCAACAGTCCAATTTTGCCAAATTCACCAAAACAGCCTCTGAATTGGCCGAAGAAGTGAGCTGTTCTGCATTCCTGTAGCACCAGGTAGAGTGGTGTGGATGGTGTCCTAGTAAGTCAAGGGAGGTTGTTCTCCCCCTCTACTCTGCACTGGTGAGACCACAACTGGAATACTGCATCCAGTTCTGGGCTTCCCAGTCCAAGAGAGACAGGGAACTACTGGAGATAGTCCAGTGTAGGGCAACAAAGATGATTAAGCAATTGTAGCATCTCCCTGATGAGGAAAGGCTGAGAGAGCTGGGACTCTTTAGCCTGGAGGAGAGAAGGCTGAGGAGACCTTGTGAATGCTTATAAGTATCTGAAAGATGGGTTGAGGGAGGATGGAGCCGGACTCTTTTCAGTGGTTCCATGTGACAGGATGAGGGGCAATGGGCTCCAGCTGTAACAGTGGAAGTTACATTTGAATATGAGGAAAAGCTTCTTTCTGGTGAGGGTGGCAGAGCACTTGAAGAGGCTGCCCAGGGAGGGTGTGGAGTCTCCCCCTTCTGGAGACTTTCAAGCCCCACCTGGATGCAGTCCTGGGTAATGTGCTCTGGGCAATTCTGCTTTAGCAGGGGAGTTGGACTGGATGATCTCTAGAGGTCTCTTCCAACTCTGACAATTCTATGATTCCATGTCCTTCTACTTGCTCATGAGCTCACCTTGTTAGAGGTCCTTTTCCCAGTGTAGTACGCATGATTCTTTCCCTTTTAATCATCACCAGGCATTCAGTAGGTCAGTCAGTCTCCATGGACTATCCCAGCTACTGGAAAACTGTATAATTTGTAGGTAAAATAAAACATCACCATTATTTGCGTGTCCTTCCAGAAGAGCCATACACCCTTATGTTACTATTCTAGTCACATGAATTCACTTGTTAAATATTGGCTACAACGGGATTTCACTCAAAAATATATGTTAGGATGATAACTGTAAACACATTCAGCCTGTTTTTTAAGGCTTTGTTGAATAAATATAGCTTTATTGTGAAACCTTAGATATCTTAGCTGGATCATAATGTAAAGATGATGGAGTGGGGGAGGGATGTGGGCACATCACTGGGCGCCGCCTCCCGCTGTGCTGGGACAAGGACCATTAGGCAGGATTTTGTGGAGGAGAAACATCAGGTCTCATTTTTCTGTTTCCTTATATAAGTTGCTCTGAAAAGAATAGTTTAGTGCTGGAAGCTGGTGCCTCTTGTTTGCTGTTTATTGAATGTTTTTGTTGATAAAGGGTAATTAGATTTTGGAAGGTGATTAAGCATAACGTGTTTGTTGGGGGTTGTTACTGAAGACTCCCACTGTAATCATAATGGAAAGTATATTAAATTTCATGTTAAACTTAATTTTAAACATACATGATAAAAAGCATTTGAAACATTAAAGAGTTAAACATTTCCTCCCTTCTTCACCATCTGTGTTCATTCTTTTTCTGGGAGAGGACTGTCAATCTTGTGTCTTTTAACTGAACTGTAACCTGTGTTCCTACCTCAGTGTACACTCATTTTTTCGAGAATAATTCTATATAGCAGTGTGAAATGGGCTTTTGTTGTATCGGACAATGTGGAATACAGGAATCTGTGCAAGGCATCATATGAATCTCAGCTTTTTTTTGCATGTTTACTGTTCTGGAAAGCCTTGTATTTCTCATTTATTGCTAGCAGACAGGATTTTTTTCTTTTTATTAGAAAAAAACTCGATGCATTTGTTAAGTTGAGTAGAGGTAAAAAAAGAAAAGATTACTTGTGGGTACACAATTCTCATCACATCCTGGAAATCATCTTGTGCTTTGGGGTGTGGGATTTTTAAGCATCACTGTATTTTTACAGTTGTATGAGTACTTATGGCAGTGGGTTAATCATTAAAATAACCATTTTGTGCATTCCTTTATTATTTTCAACAACTGGAGGGGAAGTTATTTTTTTTTTTTATCTTGGTGTATTCGGTAACTTTACCAATAGTACTTCTCAATCCTTTTTTCTTCACCTTTGGACAAATTTGGATGGTGTGTATGTTAATCATAGACATTCAATGTGTAGTATTTAATTTAGTAGTATTCTGTTACTTTTGATCCCTACATGGAAGGCTGTGGACACTTCTTTGGTTCCCGTGCCTAATGCTTTATGGGATAAACAAATAAGTAATTCCAGCTTTGTAGTCGGTGTGCTACATAATGACCTAGTCATAATTTTTGAAGCCAGTGTCAACACATATTAAATCAGCGCATCTGTTTGAAACAGTAGTATTTCATAAGCTGCATTTGACAGTTCATTATCTTATCTGTGAGAACTCCTTTTTTTTCCTTCATCTTGCCTCAAAAACAATATCCCTGCTATTGAACTTTTGGTAAAAGTCAAGGTCACCGCTTTGGAATAAAGTTATATATGGGAATTACCTGTCTTCTCGTTGAAAATGTGAGTAAATCAAAAGTACTGATATGGTAATCTCAATCTGCAGTATGTTCTCTTGCATTTTATTGGAACTAAAGGATAAGAAGTTTTATTGACTTTAAAAAACTGTTCTTAGTGAAACTTTCTTGAGAAAGTTTCTTTATAAATCTGTATAGAATTAACCCTGCACTTAATAATAAATCAGGAATGGCAGCTAAGTGTAATATATACATACATGCATAAACCTATGGGGAATGGATTTTATGTATGTATTTAGGTAGAAGCTTGATGTCTACATAATTTAACCAAGTAAATTATCTCAAAGTTTTCTGAAAGACAGCACAATTTCCTTGTATTTCCCCTTGTATTTTCTGTGGGGTTCATTCCTTAGACAGAGGGCTGGGGGAGAAATGAGTATTTTAGTCAGAAATAAACACACACACACCCCCCCCCCCCAGATTTATAATTTTCTCATAGATCAAATGCCAGGAAAGGGACTATCTTTGTGTGGAAGACTAATGCCATTTGGTTTCATTTGATTAAAGGAGGCTGGAAAACATCTTTGCTTTTGATTATACAAACTGTAGCTAATGTACAATGTAATGAGAGAAATTTTCCAGAAATCTATTTCAATTTATGAACTAATTTTGGTTTGATATTCTTGTATGTTGTATTACTAATACATCAAAAAATCTTTATACTATCTGAATTTTTAATTGTTTTATTAAGTGTTGCAAAATGTTATGGTCTTGGTAACCTCTTAATATTTTCCAGTAACTTCAGATTCTGCTTCTAATTTGACATTATGCAGTTGAAGAACACAGTTAATTTTTTCATATTTTATTTTATTTGACTTTTGACCTGCTGCAAGAAATCATTCAGTGCTTCCTAAAGTTTATATTTCAAACTTTGAAGGTTATTTCTAATGCAGATTATTAAGGTTTTCTTAGTACTTCTGTGTTGCTAAGGGAATCGCAGACCAGTTGCTCCTGGAGGAGGTTTGGTTTTAAGAAAATTCGTGTATGGATATTAAAAATAGGTATTTTGTATGTATAAATTCTGTCGTTTTAATAGAACATCTACTTGTGAAAATGAGCATTGTTTTTTAACATTTTGACGAACAGTTGAGTGACATACAGAGTGTGCAGACAATAACTGGCATGGTGATATACCTTGTCACCTCAAACCAATTGAACTTCAACCCCTAACTACCCCTCACCCAAAAAACCTTACAGAATCACAGAATGATGTGGGGTTGGAAGGGACCTCTGGAGATCATCTAGTCCAACCCCCTGCCAATGCAGGTGCTCCTAGAGCAGGTTGCCCAGGAACATGTCCAATGGAGATTCCACCACCTCCCTGAGAGTGGCAGAGCGCTGGAACAGGTTGCCCAAAGTGAAGAAGTTCCTTGTCATGTTTAGATGGAACTTCTAATGTAAAAGTTTGTGCCTGTTTCCTCTTGTCCTGTCACTGAGTACCACTGAAAAAAGACTGACCCCCTCCTCTTGACACCCACCCTTTAAGTATTTGTAGGTGTTGATCGGATTCCCCCTCAGCCTTCTCTTCTCCAGACTAACAAGACCCAAGACCCTCAGCCTTTCCTCATAAGAGAGATGCACCAGGCCCCTAATCATCTTAATGGTCCTCTGCTGTACTCTCTCCAGCAGTTCCCTGTCCTTCTTGAACTGGGAGACCCAGAACTGGACATAGTGCTCCAGATGGGGCCTCACCAGGGCAGAGTAGAGGGGCAGGATGACCTCTCTCGACCCGTAAATATTGGGGTTTGTTTTATTCTGAAATGAAATTTGCGTTATTCTGAGAGTGAGAACAGTGGATGAAGTCTTGGTACTTAGCAATGTAATGACAGAACCTCATGGCATAAAGTTTAGTGGCTAGACCAATATTTAAACTGTTCAGCAGTGTTATTGCTCTACTAAACCTCGCTGCTTCGTACATCTCTCTACCAGACCTATTTTTGCCTCGGGCTGTAAGTGGGAGATGAGTTTTTATTACAAGTCTCCTGGATTAGGTACACAGGAGCCTCGTTGGTTGACATTGGCTTTGATATATGTGAGCAAAAGTTTATATAGTCATTTTTGCTATGTTTCCGTTCTAAAAGTTAATTAACTGATAAGATATAACCCTGGAGCGTGGGTCTTCAAATAGGACAAGACAAAGGTTTAAAGAGAAATTGAGACAAAGGTCTGACACAACGAATGATCTAGAAAAGGCAAAATGCCAGTGCAATATTTTAGAGACTCTCTCCATTCTGCATTGCCGTACAATCTTAATTTACTTGGCCGTGCCATATCAAATTTACTCATAGAAACGAATTACTGTGAATTTGTAGTGTGATGTATTTATACTTTCATTATAGCAACAGCAAAAGTTAGTTTCCCAAGTACATCATGTTTGTATGGAAGGTTCCCTTTCCTTTGGGCTTCTAATGAATAAAAAAGCTGCTGTTTACTGTTTCTTTGAAATACACACTTAAAATTCCAAATATTGGTTCTGTCTTCTAAAAAGGAAATGTGATGTGAATCTTGATGGATTTTCAAAGTACTGAATTGGTTTTGCATTGAGTTTTATTTCATAAATAAGTTGTTCTGAAATGGAATTAATTACCACTTTGGGAAATTTTGGAAGTCCCTCTTACTGTATTTCAGTGGTTTTAAGGGAAATGGTAGTGCTGGTATCCTGGTTTCAGGCCAGCCCAAACTATGACGGCTGGGTATATTGGCCATAACCTCTGTTCCTTCTCCAGGGAAGAAAAGGTTAAATGTCCCTCTGGGCTTTGTGTCACTGAAGCAGCCTCAGGTCTGAGTCACTGATGTGCTTCCATGGCTAGCATGAACCTACCTCTCCAGGTTCTGAACATAGGTCCTGGTGCTGTGCGTGGGCACCAAGGACTTCGAAGAGGTGCGAATGATATTTATGCTCCTACAGGATGAAGCAGCTGAAGATACCTTCTTGTGACTCAACAACTTTCAAATGAGCCAGGAGAGGTAGGCTAAGGATTTTTTTGCTAAAGATTTTTTTTTAAGAAGTCAGAAAAAAAGGAATGTAAACACTTCTGTAAGATTTTATTCCAAGTTGCTTTCCAAAGATGACCTTCTCCTGCTTTAAGTGCTCCTCACTTTCAGCGTGATGTCTGATCTTGTAATGGCAGTTGGCAGAAGCCTTCTGCATCAGGAAAGATTCACACACAGAGCAATTTCGCGGGCAAAACTGCTCTGAGCTCCAGCAGAGATGAACAGAACTTCACAGGTGAAAAGAGGGAATAAGATGAGGATCAAACTGGTGATTTATTAAAACTAAGATTAAAATGGTTTGTACTGGAAAGACTGTAATATAAGAAAATGTCGCGCTGTCTCAGACAGCTCTACTCCAGGGTTAGCTAGAAAGAAGCATATGAAGAATAGATAAAAGTAATAAAAATCTTCCTACAGGGTGGAAAGTGTTGCTAGTTCTAATGCAATTTATTTTCTGTTGTATTACTTTGGGTTTTGTTGCATTTGATTGTTTTTTTCAGTTAAACAAAGCATAAATTATATGATCTGAACCAATGGTAAAGAAATCACAGTAGAGGATTTTTGGTGTCCAAATATTGTATCTGTTATACATGAACAATCCTATAGTAATCAATCAGTGTTTGGATTGTGTAATTGCTTTAGAAAGAAATGCTTGCAAACAAATGCTTCATTCATAAATATTAAAAAGAAAACGTAATAGGATCTGTTCTTTTCCTGTTGAAATAAATGTATGTTTTCTCATGGTTTCAGTAGGAATACAATCTGCTTTATAATTGCTGCTCAATTGTAATAATTCAGTGCAAATTTAAGAAGAGTAGCAGCAGCTAAATATGAAATATTGTTTCTTTTTTCCTGCCTGAAAGAAAGGAAGAGAAGATCACCATGACAAAATGTAATGTACTGTAAGATATCTCTCTCTGCATCTTCTCTGATCTTCTACCTTGTTTTTGAAGAGAACAGAAGGGGAAAGCAGATAGTCCCTTTAGATCTGTTAGCTTCAAACGAGGGGTAAAAAGGAATGTACTAGCAGTGAGAATGGGCTCAACAACAAACTTAAGCAAAGATGAATGCTACTATTTTTATTATTCTTAAGAGACATTTTGCTTACACAAAAAAGTTCATTTAACTTGACCCAAGGGAAATATCAGTTCTGATGCTTGTGGGAATCAGAGTCTTTTTTTACACACTATATAGAAATATATCTTGGACTATTAGTCTCTTCTGGGGAATTTGGTTTTTTTTTGGTTTTGCTTGTCCTTATTTTTTTTTCCTGCAAAAGAAGGGATGCCCTGAGGTAGGGTTTCTGTAAAACCGTTTTCCCCTGCACACTAGGAATGTTTAGGTAGAAGTATAAAAAGCTATTCTGTATGTATTATTTATACATTATATACACACGTATGAAACTCCCCCACACGTTGGGAGTTTGCTTTTATTGGGATTGAAGTCTATGTGCTTAGGTTTCCCAATGGACAAATCTCCAAACATTTGGTTTCTCAAGGTTGTCTGTGGGAAATTTTTCACAATCTCTGACTCTCACCTGTAATCTAAGTACCAGTGTCTTTACTGTTCTTAGACTGTGCTGACCCTTCAGTCTCAGTCTCCCTTTATTTTGTCTCATGAGGTAGATAATATTGTATGGTGTCTGAAAGATACTTAATTTAGATAACATGAATTATTTGAGTGTGCATTTTTATTAGCTTTGGTCAAAGTAGATTTTTTTAATCAATTTTAGGCTGGAGATGAGTAGCCAGACATCAGGCCTCAAAGCATTTAATATTCTTATCTGTTCTTTCCTGTAGAAAAGTGATAGTTAAGTGGAAAGTTTTATGCAGGACCATATCTCCAAAATCCAGTGGTACTTCAGAAAAATTTAAGAGCTGTTTCTTTGAGTAGAATATAGAAAGCGACAAGGGGGCTTCCAAATTTCCATGTTACTATTTTCTGAATTGCAGTTTCAGACTTTGATAAAGGTGACAAGTCTGTATGCTCTTGGAACAGGTCCAGCAGAGGGCCACAAAGATGATCAGAGTGATGGAGCACCTCTCCTGTGAGGACAGCCTGAGGGAGCTGGGGCTGTTCAGCCTGGAGAAGAGAAGGCTCCAGGGAGACCTTAGAGCAGTCTTCCAGTATCTGAAGGGAGCTCCAGGAGAGCTGGAGAGGGGCTCTTTGTCAGGAAGTGTAGTGATAGGACAAGGGGTGATGGTTTTAAACTGAAAGGGTAGATTTAGATTACATGTTAGGAGGAAATTCTTTCCTGTGAGGGTGGTGAGGCACCAGAACGGATTGCCCAGAGAAGCTGTGAATGCCCCATCCCTGGAAGTGTTTAAGGCCAGGCTGGATGGGGCTTGGAGCAACCTGCTCTAGGGAGAGGTGTCCCTGCCCATGGCAGGGGGATTGGAACTTGATAATCTTTAAGGTCCCTTCCAACTCTAACCATTCTATGATTCTATGACAAGTTCACAGGGCTGTCTTCTGAGACCTTTCTAAGGGTGGGTTTGCCACGTGAGCTGGCTGTGGTGTTGAGCTCTCCGCTGTTGTCATGAAAGGTAACCATGGGGTGCTACCATGAACTAGACCCGACTAGAATAAAACAGCCTACATGAGATTTTAAATTCATGCATTTATCACTAAATGTGATATGTGAATGTATAACTGAAGCAAAGCTTTCAAAGGAAAGTCAGTGCTTTTTTAATCAGCAAAATGATTTTCCAACTTGAGCTACTAGAAATACTATAAACGTTGTGTTTGTTTTCCATTTTCTCTCTCTTGTGTTATTTGGCATGTTTGATTCTCTTTATTTACTGTGATCTCAATGTGCGTATATATAACAGTATGTCTCAGTTTTATTTTCGAGTTGTGCAATAAATAATTAATCTTAAATATAACTTGATGATTGGTGCTACAAATAAATTGAACTCGAGTAATTTTAGTAATTGTGGGCCACAGAAAGAGGCAAGAAAGGAAGCATATTTCTGTATTTTGTTATGTTCTCTGAAAGGAGCAGAAGCATAATTTCTATCATTAATCATCTAATGCACTTCCATTGATTTTCTTTTTAACAGAAAATGAAAGTAAAAGCAATTCAAAACCTATAATAGTGCTAGAAAAAAAGGGAAAAATTGTGAAAGATTCCTTAGACTGATTGCATAATGTAGAAGCACTCCAATTGCAGTTATTCTCTGGCCAAAGTAAATTTGAAACGTTAAAAAATCCTATTATTTTGTCTTTCTAGCCAGGCAGAGTGTGAACCACTTGGAATAAGAAAACACTTGTATTGAAATGAAAATGTTGCTAGACATTAATGTATCAATCCCGAGTTCTGCATTCAGCATGTGGGTGGGGAGGAGGAATGGGCTCTATAGCAATGTATTTCTCTCTTCCTTAAACAGTGGGCAGGCTTGGCTCCCAGCTGAGGAAGAATTAAAGCATCAAGTCACTTAACCTGGCAAAATTGACATGTACAGCTCAGTTCTTTCAGTGATTCAAATCACGTATTCCCAACCAAATAATCAATAACCTCACCCATAAGTATCAAAGAAAAATTGTACTCTAAGAGGCAAAATGGAACAGAGGTGGGTCCAGTTTAAGGCTTTAAATGACTGAAGTCAGCCTGCACTGGTTTTACGGGTGTTAATATGCAGCCCTGGACACATTTAGTCCCTTTCAAACAAACTGCTCTGTTCTCATGCTCTGCTTGTGCTGAGAGTTGACTGAGAGGCTCTGAGCCATGAGGAGTGAATGGCATAGGAGGGAGATGTGCCTCTGGAATTCAGACCTTGTGTACAGACCTCCTCATCCCTTTGTCTGGTGAATGTTGATGAGATGTGGCCAGAGAGGAGCTCTGGGAGGGATACCCCAGCTGGGGCTGCACTGGAGACCGCCTCACACCACACTGGTCCCCAGAAAGCTGTGGCTGGGTTAGCTCTTCTGAGGCTCCTGTATCTAAATTAACCTGGCTTTTTCCCCATGTACATGTCTTGTTGCGGGAAAGCTGAGGAGAGAAACCAACCCAAAGAGCAGCTAAAGCATGCAACTTTTCCTTGATAATCATGTTCACAGTTTTGCATGCTCTTTTAAATTCCCTTCTAATTCTGTCCCTTTCCCCTGTTACAGTCGCTTCTCCGTGCTAATACTCTGTACCCAACTTTTCGACCCAATTCTTCCCTGACCTCTTTTCATGCAAATCATTTCAGTTGCTTTCCTTTATCTTTCCAGTTGATATTTACCATCTTTATTGCTTCCCAACCTCATCTCAGGCTCCTCTGTTTTGTTTATGGTGCACGTGGGCTGGGGTTTGTGTTTATTCAGCGCTCTGTTTGCTGGGTGGCATTTGTTAGCCCTTTAGCACTACTGTCAATATCATTAATAATTACAAATTGGGAAACAGGTGATCTCGGAGCCAGTTTCCCCCCTGCATAACTAGTTGTTCCAGCTCTTTCTCAGTAATTTTTATTAGATCTGTGTCTTCGATGTCCTTCCTGGCAACGTTTGTTCTTTTTCTCGCACTGACTTTTAATGGTTATCTTATGGTTTGCTTCTGTAAGTGCAGACTTTGGATGCCCTTCAGCGTAGGGAGTGCTGCTGCCTCCAAGGGGACTGTCACAATGATGATGTGAAGTGTATATTTATGTCCTTATAGAATCAGGACCTTAGACTTAAACCTGAGTCTCAGCAGAGCCCTATCTTACGTCTCTTATTATGTCTGCTTCTGGTCTCTTATAATTAGGGGGTGTGTTAACATAACAAGAATAACACAGATATTCCACCTGGGATTTTGGAGAAACTCATTCTAAGTATAATGGAACATCAATATAGGAAATAAATGAGGTCATCAGGAGTTACGAGGCTGTGTGTATTGTCAGCGAGTCTGGATCCTTAAACTAATTTACTTCTTTTTTTTTTCTAACGTATTGTCCCTGAAATCCTTTTTCACTTATCGGTAGTGATACATGTAAGAAATGATATGTTATTGTGTTACATCGAAGGGTAATGAGAATAATTATGCAGTGCAAAATGAGATTTTTTTTTTCCTGAATAATGACAAGGTAAACAACTCATTAAAATAATAAAACGTTAAAAAATAATAACGTTAAAATAATTCCCTTGACTTTACAAGCTGGTGTTGATGTTTCACGCATTCTTAGGCTTTGAAGACAGAGAACACTATTACATCGTTGTGTCTATACCTCTTGGGTGTAGGCTTCTTGTCCAACCTTATAGGTCATCCTGTTGTTCCTGTACTAAGCCTAGTCATTTAATTTACACTAATACATAGCTTTGGTTTTAGTGTTTGGCCTGAGTGTACTTTCCTGGAATTATCAGTCATTGTTTTCAGATGTTCTAATGACATTTAATTCCGGAGTTTTGAAACCACTAATTTAGGTTTCCCAAATTGAAGTGCCATGGTACAATATAATTTTTCTGGTTAGTAGTTGATATTTTTGCTCCTCATCTTTTTATCCTTTGGAAAATGAATATTTAAAGGGGAATTGATGGTAACTTTGGTAAATGAATATGATCACCAAGACTGTCTGTAATTGGATTTTTACTTAAGAGGGACTACATTTATGTTATCTTCCCTTACTGGATGCAGTGCTATGCCTACACTATTTCTTTCTCAGTACACTCCTTTTGTTAGGAATGCCTGTAGTGTTCTTAAGTCAGGCACGTGCCTATGGAGAGCACTCAAGTTCCCCAGTTTGATGCTGATGTGCTTCTTTGCTGGGGATGTTGTGTCTTCTAAGGATGCATTCTGCGCGCCTGCAGTTTGACAAACATTTGATTTTGCCATGTAAAAGTTTATAGAAGAAGTGTCTGCTATTTAGCTTTAATTTAAGATGCATGTAGTTAAGGAATATAGCTTCCATATGTTTCCCCTGCCATATGCTAAGATGATGGCATACAAATGTACTCTTGTGAGTGTAAATATAAAACAAGAAGGCAGAGACAATCGTACTGAATATCCCACTGGCAGTCCTTGCTCAGTATCCCGACAGGACCCCGTACTGGCAGAAAGGGAAATTTCCTCCCCAAATTGTACATTTAACACTTGAATTATGCTTTGAAGCAAAGCAGTTGCATCTGCAGCTGTTTCATTGCTCATATTAATCGCTAACTTTTGTTGGCACCTTTCTGGCTGTATCCTCTCTGGCTGTTAAAAAACTCCAGCCCTACCCTGAAAAAAGGATATTTTAGCATTTTAAACCTGGTTACCTTTCAGTTTAATTCATGATCTTGTTTTTATCTTTATGAGAGAGGTTAATCTTTTTTTTTTTTTTTTTCAGTGCCAACCGTTGTTTTATATCAACTGAACTGCATTAAATTGTCACCCCGGTGCTTGGCCCCAAGTGTTTAATTCCAATTTAGTGGTGTTGACTGGTGGTAATATGAAAGAATAGTGGGAGTTCAAAAGGAAATCCTGCATTTCCCCTCTTAGTAGGAATCAATATTATAATTCAAACCCCTTTCTCTGGCAGTGTCCTGTTATTAGCTGTTTCTGTTCATATGTTTGTGTCCATTTTAGGTGCTGCAGAGATGGTAGAAATCACACATTATGTTTAGGAGTGATTTATCGTTACTGTGTGATTTACTTTTTTCTTTTTCTCTCTCAGTGCATGGGGCTGCAAATGGACTGCATTTGCCCTCTGGTGATATCCCACTTAAAAAAACCCAAGAGAGGTTGACATAACAGAAATGAGTTTGCGGTATGAGTTTATTTGAAACCATTGTGACAGAACTGAGGGTTACGGGGAAATTTATTTTTTTTATGCAATGTAAACCACACATGAGCCAAACCCATCAGTAGTTTGAAACCACTGAGGATAAATAATTTTACTAACTTTCCTGAAGCTCTACTGAGAAAAGAAATTTGTCTCACTCTGTTTCCAGAAGTGCCTATATATGAAAATATTTTTCTCTTACAAGTTAAATCTAACTTAACTGGCAAATAAGTTTGCAGCAGGCAGAGGTGCGGTGACTACTTCCTGACCAAACCACGGGAGTGGATCAGGCAGCTCTGCTGCTTCCTCTCTGGTCCTTCTCCATCCGTTAAAATGCCCTAATGGAGATTTAATTTATTCTAGCAGTTCATGCTGCTCGCCTCAAACACAGTGTAAACATGTAGCAAGCAGAAAGCTGCCATATCTCATGACTGACATGGTGTAAAGATCAAGCCCACGAAGCTCAGGCTTGTGAAGATAAGTCAGCTCAAACTAAAGAAGTTGTGCATTGACATGATCTTGGAAGATACTTACAGACTCTTGAGTAGACATGAGTTGCCCCCTGACCTGGCTGAAATGCATTGTACTGGTCAAACCAGTCCGAGGAAGTGTGGGTTTTTGTTGTGGAAGGGTTCCAAGTGTTCATGGCTGGCAATTTATTTTGTGCATGTAAAAGAAGTGCCTACTCTGCCAGCAAAGTGACGCAGCTGCCACCAAAAAGGTTCTTGTCTGGGCCCACCAGCTTGGAAATAATACCAGAGGCATCAAAAAGTATGAAAGTTTGGGAGAGGGTGGGGCAAGAGCAATGTTTTCTCTTTAGGCAGTATTTTAGGCACCAAAAAAGGCTATTCACATTCCTACTCCTTAGTTGCTGCTTTCTCTCCTTGCTGACCCTGGAGCTTTGTTGGTCTGTTCAGGAATGACCTGATCGAGTTACCAGGATCTACACTTGGAAAAATTCCTAAAGCAGAGAAGAGAAGCCATTCTGGATTTTCAACTACCTGCCTGTCCCTAATCATGTCGTGGGAGATCCTCCTCTAGGTCTTATGTCTCTTAATGGACTATACATTGTTTTTGATTCTTTTGAACTCCAGCTTGTCTCTATGCTTATACACGTATAATCCACTATAGTATTTGTTGTTTTAATTTAACTTTTCTCTACCCATATTTACTATTACCACCAGTTTCTTTAAGCTCCAAAATCTCTAATATTTACCCTGATCTCTTAAGTCCTTATATATCCATCACTTTCAGCATCTAAATAGCCTCAGTGAACTCGGTGAATTATTTGTATGCTTAAAATTAAGGACGTTTGTGCAGAGGATTGGGCTGTTAGACAGTAACTCATTGCAGCACAGAGTGCCTGCTTTAATGTCGATAGTTAGAAGTTCCATCACTTGTGTGACTGTTAATAAATGTCAGGATTGAATTGTGGTCTTCTGTCAGAGCGCAGTAAACATTGCAACGTGGTGGTTTATTATGCAGTTGCAGATACTGCTTCGATGTTGTTCGTGCCCCTGCAGACCCTAGCTGGGGTAGCGATGCCGAGAAGATGGTTTGCAAACGCTTGGCCATACTTCACGTGGCCACGTTTGTGTTGCCAAGTCTTTGGTGTCCTTGCTGAAGGTAATGAGGCTGCACAGACCTTGGGCATCGGAGTCCATTACGTGTTTAACCTTCCTGGAGAGGGCAATTACCCCACTTTCCTGTGCAGAGTGGTGACCTCTGTCCTCACACTCTCATAATTGAGAAGGGGAACTCTGAGTTTCTGACTGCTGGAGTTGAGAGGTAGGAAGGGTCACAAGGACTGAGAGTGAAAGGCGAGGATCAGCAATTTAGAGCTAGTTATTAATATGCTGATTTACTGTCACTTGAGTCTAAAGAGACTTTTAACAATTGCTTGCCTTTTGCACGCTCTTCAAAATGCTGATTTTTTTTTCCTTAGAAATATAATTACATTTTAATAAGATACTCTTTTATTTCCAGGGGGTTGCCAACCTGTCCCTTGCTCTCATATAGTACCGTAGGTAAAAAACAAAAATTATGTGTATTCATTGCAGAGTTACACTCCAGTAAATCCTTTAACTGTAAGAAAACAGAGAGTTATTTTTCCCTTTTCTTCATGCACGCCTAGTTATATTAAGTGCCAGCAGAAAGCAAAAATATATGCAGCCTCAGAAACCTGAATTATTTAAGAATCTCCATAAAATAATATCACAGGTTGTTAAAGTTAAATAATAAAATCTGGATTAAATAATTTCATCTTCTGTAGCTTTGTGATACAATGCACGGGCTTGCCTGAATCAGAGAGCCTGACATGACTAAACTCTTGGGGCCAAATTCAATTCCTAACTCTGTCCCTGACTTTATTACTTTAATCAAGTCACAACCTATCTTTGCTTGGTTACCCTACAATGTAGGGTATAAATAACATATAATCTTGGAGATTTTGGGAGAATTAATTATTATTAATGAAATAAAAGACTCCATGATGTGCAGGCTATTTTTATTTATTATAATTGCTTATTATTATTTCACCGAAACTTTAGCAAGTTTTATTATAGGCTTCCTGTGACTTGAATTTATACATTGATACTTTCTTCCTCCATCATGGATATACAGAGCCATTATCCACCTTGAAAAATCAAATCACAGTCCAAAAAAAGGACAGGGATGTTGAAGGAAAAGGGCATTGACCTCAAATAAAACTGGGGGGTGAAATCAATGCATCTAAGTCCTGGGCTGTCCTCTTGCAAACCCCATTTGACTCTCACCTGGCCCCTTTCTCTCGTGGCTGCGGGCGGAACGCTCGTGCCTTTCCTCCTAAATGTCTCCGTTTATGCAAGAGACTCAGAAGTTCGTATAGTCAGAGAGAAGGAGAGCATGAGGGGTAGCACAATATTTAGGGAACTGAGTTTGGAGGGGGCAGACCTGGTGTTTACACCTGGCTGCAAGAAAGAAACATTTATCTGTGGCATCAGCTGCTCAGGCAGAGCAGAGGTCACCTCTCTGTGGGAAAGCTGTTCAAACAGTTGCTCCCTTCATCTGGAATGTACAAAAGATGGCAGTTTGGGAGAAGGAAGCTTTTTCATATATTTTTTTAGGGTTTTTTCTCTGCTTTGAAGCAGTGTCAGGTCAGTGTGGGTAGCGGGAATCCTGGTCTTGAACAAATACACTTTATGGTGCATAGTTGTGGTATTATATGTTTTCTTATTTGATCATACATTGTATCATTGGTTAAACTGTTGCTCCAACCCTTCAAATGACAACTTCCTTGAGAATATTGAATTTACATCATTGTTTAGATAGCACACTGCTCAAACACGAATATGTCTTTATGGTTTGGCGAAGCTTTTAGCACATCTTTGAGCGACTCATGAATAATGACCTAAAACTTTTATGCTGTTAACCCAGGAGAGTGAATCATGTGCAGAACACAAGGACTGACTGCACATGGTATAATACTGTATAGATAACAATATAAAGATTTCCCTACCTTTACTTTCCAGCTGTTACATGCTTGTCGGAGTACAACGACACTGCTGATGTCAGTGACTGCTTGCGGTGGGCAGGAGCAATGCCGCCTCTTGTACAGGAGTGTCACGTTCCCTGCAAAGATGACTGCACGTTCACCCCCTGGTCCAAATTTACGGCATGCTCCTTTGACTGTGAATCAGCTCGAAGTAGGAGACGGTCGCTCACGGGTACGATCTTTTACAGTATTTATCTGATGGTGATACTTGTGAATGATGCCTCTCAGAGGTTGGTGGACTGTTGTTGGGGTTTTGGGAAAATCTGTACAGAATGGGGATCAGCCTTAATTGATTTTTGATCTGATACTGATCATTGCTTTATGCACACACATTTTGTGATGAGAATAATGCAGTAAAACTCAGTGGGACAGAGCCATTTTCAGACATAAACCAAATAAAACAGTAACTAGCATAGAATTGTGGAGTTGGAAGGGACCTTAAAGATCTTTTAGTTCCAACCCCTCTGCCATGGGCAGGGACACCTCCCACTAGAGCAGGTTGCCCAAAGCCCCATCCAACCTGGTCTTGAACACTTGCAGGGATGGGGCATCCACAGCTTTTCTGGACAACCCTTTCAGTGCCTCACCACCCTCACAGGAAAGAATTTCTTCCTAATATCTAATGTAAGTCTCCCCTCTTGCAGTTTAAAACTGTTACCCCTCATCCTGTCACTACACTCCCTGATAAAGAGTTTCTCTCCATCTCTCCTCTAGCCCCCTTTAGGTACTGAAAGGTCACAATAAGGTCTCCCTGGAGCCTTCTCTTCTTCATGCTGAACAATCTCAACTCTCTTGGCCTGTCTTCATAGCAGAGGTGCTCCAGCCCTCTGATTGTGGTCCTCCTCTGGATCTGTTCTGACAGGTCCATGTCTTTTCTGTGTTGAGGACCGCAGAGCTGGACACAGTAGTAGAGAGGCAGAATCACCTCCCTTGACCT